>JARFIY010000108.1:0-236489 GCA_036346155.1 Sinelater perroti
AGAATAAACAGATCAATACTAAGAAAAAGGAGATAGACAAAAAAGTGAAACTAATAGTACATAAAACCATTACAGTGTCAACAATCTTATATGCCATCATAAATTGAACACTGCAAGCAAAATATGAAGGATAAAAGCCATAGAAATGAAACATCTAAGAAGTATAGTTAATAAAACAAGATGGGATAGGTAATAAAATGAACAAATTAGAAAAGTAATCAATAATTAGAAAAATTGAAAATAGACAACTTAACTGGCACGGTCACATATTACGGACGATACAGAAAGATTGTGTAGAAAAGTATGCTTGAGGCGAGAAGAATAAAGAAAAGAAAATGGGAAGACCGAGAAAAACATGGATAGAACAAATTACCGAAATAGGAAAGAAATGCGGAAAGATGTTTTAATGAACTGAAAATCAAACCAAGAGATAATAGTAAATGGAAGAAGTGACTGCAAGAGGACAAGGACTTTTAAATGAGACGCTGAAAGACATATCTCAAATAGAACTCAAAATAATCTGGAAATAATTGTTTGTGGGGGAGAGCTTTAGAAGTGGCTTTTACCTTTTTAAAATGCTTATAGAAAAATAAAAACATATGTGACTCTTAATTTTTTGCCTTCTACAATATATCTAAGTTTCATTAAAATGGGTGACGGACCTTTTGATAGTGTTCCTTGTAAGTACCACACTAAAATGATGGGAGGATGTTGCAGGATAAAGTCAACAAGCTTCAGCTTCGTTGGCAGATGAACCACAAGTAAAAAGACAAAAGTGCTGTTACATTTACCTTTCTAAAATTTCAAAACACTCAAGGCAGTGTTTCAATAAATATAATTTTAATGTCTGTTCTGAGCATTCAACTAATAAATAGTGTGTAAATTGTTTTTCTAAATAAATAATATTTGTATTTAGTGTCATTTAATAACAAATATCCAACCACTACTCACTGTATTTGAATATACTATTAAAGATTTTAAGTTGTGTAACTGATGAACACTACTGGTCTGGTACAAAGGCATACCGAGTTGTTAAGGGTTATATCGACTAAAGCACTTTTGTTACATGTTACAATGTAGAATATAAAAGAGCATTCTTTCTGCTGCAAGTTATATCTTACAATAAAAATTGCTCACCAGGTCTATTATACCTCATATCCTTAGCCAACTCCTTGACACCACCGTAGCTTGACTATTAGGTAGTTCCAAAACATGGACTCCTTCGTATTGCCAACAGCCTTCGAGAGCATCTTGACAGTCACCCAGAATGCTACTAATTTTCTTGAGATTGTTACAAAGCTTATGTCCTGCACAGAAGACGTCAGCATTGCTTTTGATATGTTAAAAAATAAACATCTGGAATTTGCTGTAGTTTCTGTAATGGTGGAAGGGCCGTAATGGCACACAGATTTCTAACACCAAGGTTTTCAAGAGAAGAAAGCATGGGAGCTTCGTATCAGGGACCTCTTTTATCTGTTTCACTCAATGACATTCCTGACAGCTGCCTACTGCATCCTCCTGAAAATAATGAGCAAGTTCAACCCTCACTCTTGATCATCAAGTGCTATTCTCTTACCAATAGAACTCAAGCCGTTAGAGATGCCCTTATTCAAAAGTCAAAATCCAATGCACAGGACCTGAAGAAAACAATGGCTGTGAATAAGTTCACCATACACGCCACACGCATCATTTTGTGCACAAGAAAATCCGCAGACTCCAATAATTCGCTAAATCCAACCTGCACAAAAAGATGATCCATTTTGTGATTCAGCCAAAAAATAGTAAGAACAGCGATGTGTCTCAGTTGAGAAATCGAGGCCTCAATAATACTTCTGCAACAAGGCAACTAACATCAGGCAGTTAAGAATAAAGTTCACTGCACTCTCCATATTTACTAGATCTCATAAGTGACACTATCATTTGGACTCAATGCAAACCCTCTTATGTAACAGAAAATTTAAAACAGACAATGTGAATTTATTCTAGAGGATTTCTTGAGGATTGCCTAATCATTGGTACATTGTGGTCATTCACTGAGGGACTATCTCAATTATCAATCAAAATGTCGCAAAGGCCTACCAAAATTAACATTTACAGTTACTAAGTTAATTGATCATCAGAAAAGGCCTAAATTAATGACAGTCATCGTGTAAGGGTGTCTATCCTATCAGAATCACACTTAAGCCACATGACAGTAGGCATTAACAATCTATAAACAAACTATAGATTAATAAATAAAAACCTACAAAAAACATTTTTTGGCACATTTTTTAATTACAAATTGGCTGCCATTTACTTATTATCAACACGATTTGGTAATTTTTTTTATATATGTGAAAAGTACTTGATAAGCTGGATACAATGATACATTATTATTTTGGGCAGACGATAAATAAAAAAGTTATAAATAATTTTTTTTTTGAATTTCGCGCCATTATTTCACATCGTCGCCAAGGCAACCGTTTAAAATTTAAATGTGGCGCAACTATTTCGCGTCGTTACCTAACCGACAGTTAAAATTTGAATTTATTCGCATGTAGCACCATTGTTTCATATGGATCCTATGGCGAGTGCCCTTTTTTTCTCGTCGACTGTGAACATTTGCTTTGGTTCAGTATTTTTTTATACATCTATTAATTTTTAATTGGTTAATGGTAGAGAATGAAACAAATTTACATTAAATGCATGTTTTATTTCAAAAATTTCCTAAAATATTACATATTCAGACAAAAAATTAGAATTTCAGACAAAACATTACTGTGCTTAACCTAAATTGCTGATCGTTTAGCCAGTTAAACTGTTGCCCGGAGAGCACCACGCGGAGGCGATCAGCATCACTCTCCCCTCCCTTCAGTAAATCTTCATTAGAGAGGAGCCCTGAAAAGAGCTGTTTGAGTAGGGACACATCTAAAGACGATGGTCACCATACCCGGCGCGGACAGCCTCCAACAAGTATTCAAACTTGTCGATGTTGTTCTTTGCGCAGTACCGGCGCCACAGGTACTCGCTGAGGTGGTCACCGAAGGTTTCATCGTTGCAGCGTGGCCGGCTCCTGAAGAAATCCTTCGCAGGACGCCAGGATGCCTCGATCCGCTGCGTATGCGTACCATCGAGCGCTGAAATAAAATAATTAGAAACTTTTTAATGTCTACCGTTTTGACTTACCAACAAAGCGATGCATCGGGTCGCTGTGGTTGACAACGTGGTGCGTGTATCCATGCTCGTGGAGGCTCATGTAGCCCCGCCAACCATCGGTATGGATGATGCTTCCACGCGCCACGTGCTTTAAAATTGCCAGGATGAGTGTTTCAGCATCCCGGCGCTCCACAACCACCATGCGGATGTCCTCGCTATCATTTGCTATCATCCCTAGCACCCAGTGTCCAGGGATGATGCGACCACGCTCGTATTTTCGGTGGCCAAAGACAGATTCGTCGATCTGCACGACGACGCCTGGGCCACCGATCTGGCCTTGCCACTGATGGCGGGAGAAGTGGTCCACCACCATCTCCCTGCAATACCGATACCTAAAAAATGAATTAGAATATGCTACTGAATGTTTACAACCACCAAACATACCAGTGAGTCAGCGTAGGCTGACTGAACGAGGCCGGACGAACGTTGGGATGCGCCACATCCCAGGCCTCACGCCGAGTGACGTCATACTGCCAGTCCTCCGAAAAGCCATACATAATAAATGTGACTTGATCGGGGGGCAGCTTAACGTCCTCGAACCACGTGCCGGCAGTAGCAGCCCACTGGTGAGTGCGACCCTTCTCCTTTCGGCATCGCAAGCACCGAAAACGACCAAACGTGTCTTGCTCGTAGAACCCACCAAAACATGTTAAATTCTCTTCAAGCTAGACATTTCAAAGAATTTAAGAATCATACGAAGCAACAACAAATTTGTAACAATTGACGCCTACAACGTTGCCGGTTTGCCAAGTTGATGTATACATTTTATATAGGGTATTTCAAAATAAATAGTTAACAGTGCCATAATATAGACAATTCAGAATAAGATAGTTTATACACCTTTGTGTGTAATTTTAAATAAGTAAAGAGATGCAGTCTTTTAAATATTATTAAAAACAGCTGAAAATTCTTATTTTATGTAGCATACGAGCATTATGGTACAATTCAAAGTAACTATACGAAATTTCAGCAGTAATTTTAGAGCACCATTAAACAGTTTTAGCAGAAACAAGTATTAAAGCTTTCTTGGTGCTTTCTTTTTATAAATGTAATGTTGTTTATATTAGAAACCAATAGTTTTCATTTGTGTTTCTATACAAAATTTAAATAAGTTTGAAAAAGCGAGGCCGGGAATTTTGGATATATAGTATGAAAGATATTAAATTTAGGTAATGTGTCATTTGCGTGTTAGAATATGTAAAAACTTTACCATAATGGAGCATTACATTGTATAATTGTCAAATCTAGTTTTATAGAAAAATGGATGTTGTCAGAAAATTCGAAAAAATAACGCGTGCATTTAATTCATTGAGAACTGCATCACACTGCATCTACAGAGAAGCTATACTAAATTGTTTTCGCAGCGGCATATAAGCTACTGTGAAGATTACTTTATCGATGAATAATATTAATCGAAAAAACTAACGATCAACACTTACATGCCAAAAAATTTCAATGTTTTAGCTTTGTCTGCTGCGTTAAATCTTCTGATATAAAACACATATACACTTTCGCTCATTGAAGTATGGACACTGAATAAAAAATAAATTTATACACTTTAATGTAAAAATTAATTTATTATGCAGGGTGGCTCACGAGTTGATAGAGAAACTTTGTATACAGGTTCTATAAGGAATTCTAAGCAAAAAATATTTTTTAATTCTCAACCGTTTCAGAGATATGAAGGTTGATAGTGGGGTGTAAGGAATCCCACAATATCTAAGGACCCAAATGTCAACTCTACTTGCACGAGAGACAAATACCGCTCGGTACACCCTGCTAGAAAACAAACGAGGCTCTGGCGACTCAGTAGCAAGGGGTATAACTAAATATCAGTTGTCCTGAGGTAACGGGGTCCTTGCGGCTGGGTTAATCACCCACACAAGGTAAGAAGGTTCAGAGACCAAACTATAATCTTATAAACGGGCGAAATATTAAAAAACGGACTCGGTAAGAAAGAATGACAAGAATTTTAACATGGAATATAAATGGTATAAATAGAAAGGAAGTAGAAATTGTAGAAAAAATCGCCAAATGTAATATGGAAATACTGGATATTAGCAAAATTAAAAAGAAAGGAAACGAAAGACAACAGTTACATCAAGGTTATCAACTTATATACTCAGGATCAGTCGGGGTAAAGAGGAAGTAGGAATAATACTAAATGCACAGATCGTCCAACAAATAAAACAGTGGAAAGCACTGAATGCAAGAATATTATAAGTTAACCTAAAACTGCAAAAATAAATAATTATAATACAAATCTATGCCCCCAAAAAAAACTTCACAGAAGAGAAGACAGAGGTATTTTACGAAGAACTTTAAGTAGATAAAGGCAGAGAAAGAAGCAGACACATACTAATAAATGGAACGCCAGGACAGGAAATAGACAGAATATAGGATAAGAAACAATAGGTAAATACGGAGGAGAAGCTGTTCTTAACAATAGCGAAAAAAGACATAGATTTTTGCTTCACCAGTCAAATGATAATCGAAAATAGCCACTTTAATCACAAGTTAATGCACAAAATTACTTTAGAGGAGGCAGGATTAGAAGCAAAAATAATAGGTCTAGTAAAAAGAAATCCACAATTTTTGCATGAAATTGAAGTTTTTATTTAACATACTTAAAATGAACCGATTTAGGTTAAAGGTAATTCCATTATGCCTCTCTCATAGAAGCCCTTGTCCCTATTGGCAAAAAACTGGGGCAATTGATTTTCACAGGCGAATTTTTCATCAGCAAAATAGTTCGCCAAGGACAAGACCAGGTAGTAATCACTTGGTGCCAAGTCCGGACTATAAGGTGGATGCATAAGAACCTTCCAACCAAGTTCCCAGAGCTTCTGGCGAGTTGCTATCGATGTGTGTGGCCTGGCGTTGTCTTGATGAAATACGATTCAAGTCCTAGTGGCCGCTTCTGGGCGATTGCTTCCTTCAGACGGTCCAATTGTTCACAATACAGGTTCGAATTAAGAGTTTGGCCGTAGGGGAGCAGTTCATAGTATATGACTCCTTGCCGATCCCACCAAACGCACAGCAAAACCTTCCTGTCCATCAAGCCTGGCTTAGCCACCGTTTGCGCCGACTCACCGCGCTTCGACCACGACCGTTTTCGCTTGACGTTGTCGTAAGTGATCCACTTTTCATCGGCAGTCATCATTCGCTTCAGAAATGAGTTGACTTTGTTGAGATTCAGCAGCGATTCATAGGTGGAGATTCGGTCCATGAGGTATTTTTGCGTTAACTCGTGTGGCACCCATACAACCAACTTCTTTTTTCAAACGGTTTTTTGTGCAACGTTTAGCTACTGGGCAATAGAAACGGTGCTTCTATGACGGTCGGACTCGGCCATTTCCATGATTTTATCCACATTTTCGACAATTGGCCTTCCAGAGCGTGGTGCATCTTTGACATCGAAATTACCGGAACGGAATCGACGAAACCAAAACTGCGCTCGATTGGCTGTTACAGTATTAGAACCATAAGCACTATTCACATTTTCAGCCGCCTGGCTTGGGGTTTCACCTTTATCGAAGAAAAACTGTAAAATATAGCGTATTTTCTCTTTGCTGGTGCCCATCTTTGACGTGAGCTCAAACAAAACTGAGTCAACCATACACAAAACTGACCAATAAGTTTTTTTAGTACGAAATGTCAGCTTTCTAACGCCATCTAGTGTAAACAGATCGGACTTTTAGTGCGCGAGATACAATTTATTAAAGCCATCTATTGGAAAAATAATGGATTTTTTTACTAGACCTATTATACGAGAAAGTAAAGATCAAAAAGAAAGCATTTCGGTAAACATCACTGTGTAAATAAAAAAAATGAAGCCAAAGAAGTTACTCAAAGAGCAAAACAAGAAAAATAGGAGAAATTTAAAAAAGAATTTTAGACGAAATTTAGACAATGGAAGAGAGTTCTGGAAAGTCATCAAAGGACTAAGAGGAAAATATGGATGGTAAGTATGGAGCATAAGAAATAATGAAGATATCGTGGAAACAGAAGAAAATAGAATTCTAAAGATATGGAGAGACCATTATAACAAAAGATTTAAGGATTACTACAGAAATAATAGAGTACGGTAGAGAAAAAATACTAAAATAAACAAAAGAAATTTGTTAACAATCCTAGAAACGAAAAAAGTACCGGATGACTGGAGAGAAAATATAATAATACTCTTACATAAGAAAGGAGATTCAAAAGATTACGACAATTACAGGGCAATATGCTGCTCCTCTATAGCACAGAAGATATATTCAAGAACCCTAGAAATTCTAGAAAGACAAACGCAAGATTATATATTTGTACTAAAAACAGTCATAGAAAAATGATTAGAGAAGGGAAACCCATTATACCTGGCATTCATAGATCTAAACTCAGCTTTTGACACGGTACTCAAAGAAACAATATGGAATGCATTAACCGAATTAGGAGTAACATGCCAGACAAGCCATAAAAAGAGTATATGTTAAATCTGAAGGAAGAATGCGCATTAAAGGGAAGAAATCTCAAAGCTTGGAAATGGAAAAGGGGATTAAACAAGGTGATTCACTAAGTTCTCTACTGTTGCTAATAGTAATGACTCAGATTATTCAGGAAGCAAAATAACCATGATTTAATGTGAAAGTAAAGTGATATAGAAAAAGAGAAATGAAAATAAACACAAGAAAGAGTAAAATAATGAAAATTAAGAAGAATAATACAAACGAAAACACAAGAATAATATGCAAGGGGAAAAAGCTCGAATGAGTAAACAACTATGAATATTTAAGAACGATTCTAAACAGAAGAGACAAAGCAAGCAAAGCATATTAGGCGATAAATAAATTAATAATAACCAAAAAGGAAGTAAGCACATAAATAAAACTTAGAGTGTATAAAACCATATACAAAAACAGTATTAACGTATATAGCTGCAATGTGGACAATACACGACAAGACCAGAGATAAAATAATTGTGAGTGAAATGAAATTCGCAAGAAGGCTAGTCGAGAGAACCAAAAAAGATCGCATACGAAACACAGTAACTAGAGAAGAACTAGGCCAAGAATCTCTAATGTAAGAAGTAAAGAAAAAACAATTTCAGTGGTATAGGCACCTAGTTAGAACGTCAAGAAATAGTGAGCCAAGACGAATATTGAAAGCAAGGGTAGAGCGAACAAGAAGCAAAGGAAGACTAAGAAAAACGTGAAAGCAAAGTTTAGAAAAAAGAACACAACGAAGAGAAAAACAAATAAAAGAAATAAGAAAAATGGTAGCCAACCGGGACAGTTTCCGGATATGGATTGAGGACCCGGTACTCTAAGACAAAAGAGAGAAGAAAAAGAAGAAGAAAGGGGTTGCAAGTGTTAACCTGCTCACGAGAGTAATTGATTAATCGAATGAACGCAGCGTTAGATGAAGTAAGAGATAACATAAAAAAACAGTTGGCGAAACGTGTCGAGCTATGCGTTACTAAAGGTGGTGAGGATGTTGGGCATTTGTAGCCGTTCCCTTTGATAACTAATAGCTTTAACTTTAAGGTAATTAAAATTGCCGTGTTTGTTTGGTTAAGTATTAATTTGTTGCCTAGTAATTACGAAAAAAACATACATTTTTCCCAATAAGTCTAAAATTTTTCCTTGAAAATAGAGCGGGTTAACAATTTTCAACATTCATATCTCTAAAATGGTTGAGTATTTGAAAAAAAAATTGAATTAATTTTTCTTGGAATTGCCTATAGAATCCGTATACGAAGCTTCTGCATCAACTCAAGGGACACCCTGTATAATATATTATAATACAACACATAAAAAACCAACAAAAATCATTATGAACACTTACTTATTTACTTACTTCCACCAACGCTATATCCTCTTGCGGTATTTGGCCTTATCGATCACCTATTTTCATTCATTTCTGTCCTTGATTAATGTGTTCCAATTTTAGACACCTAAGTTCTTAATATGTATCTCTGAGCATCCCGTTTAGCCACCTGGTTGCGTTGACTTCCACAATGTGAGGATTTTAGGAGCTTTATCTTGTCTCATCCTGTAGATGTGCCCAAACCAATTGATCCTTCCTGATTTTATAAAATTTGTCATCGTCTCATTGTTCATTAGTGCTGTTTGTTTTGGTCTTCCTCTTCTTCTTTTGCCTATCATTTTCGATTCCCAAATCATCCTTGTCTGTGCATTTTCTTCCATCCTTAGTAGATGTCCCCACCAGCTGAGTTTTCTTGTTTCAAGAAAATCTTCTACAAGTCCAATCTTTAGTTCTTGTTATACCTTTTACTCTTTTTAAATAGCTTATCTCTACTACTCTGTTCTTGCTTATATCATGTTTAGATAGCACCCAAGACCAACATCCAAAGCTCAAAATTGGTCTGTATATTGCCTTGTACATCTTCAACTTTGTATCTATTGATATTTTTTTTTGTTGATAAGGCCTTTACTCAGTGCATAACACACTTTATTAGTTGACTCTATTCTTCTGTTTGCCTTTATACTTTGGTCTCCTGTTTCTTCTACAGTTATTTCCAGATATTGAAAGCTATTTACTTGTTCTATTTTTTTTTCATTTATTTTGACCTTCACTTCTGTTTTTATTTGCTATTACCATTATTTACGTTTTAGACATGTTTATCCTCATTTTATTTTGGGTTAGTACTTTGTTCCACACCTGCAAATTTTCTTTAATGTCATTTTTATTTCCAGTTATTATCGCTACATAGTCTTCAAAAGCGCATTCAGATTATCACTTTCTCCATTTGCCGGTATCCCATAATCAAAGGTTTTGTTCTTTATTTGCAGTTTTTATTAAATGATCCATGAAGTGGGCTAAGACATTCTTCCGGTCTAACTCCTTAGTTTGTGTGGAATATCTCAAATTCTGCATTTTTGCTTATTATCTTATTTCTCGTCTCCTGGTACATCTCACCCTTTTTACTTTTAATTGCAATAATATCTGTATTTTTTTTCTTCTTATGTCTTTTAGAACTTCGAAGTATAGTTGTTCCTTTCTGTACTATCTTTTTCTAGTTTCTCTCTGAACACTTTCCATCCCTGTTGTTTGGATGCTTTTACTGACTTTTTGACTTTGGTCCTTTGTTCTTTATAGATATATTTTTTTTAATAATAAAAGAGATCTAATAATAACAGAAAAATAGACGGAAGGAATGAAGGGGTGTGATCTTAAAATAAGTATAGAAAAAACAGGAATCATAAAAATAGCCAGCGAGGAAGAAAATTATGGACAGAAGAGAAGATATTTAAAGAAGTGTCAAATAAAAATACCTCGGAACAACGACTGAGTCGCAGGGCAAACTAAATAAAAAAATAATAAATAAAATAGAATAATGACATTATACGGAATATTGTACAATACATTCTTCAATAAAGGGGAAGTATCAAAGCAAACAAAAATTAAAATCTATAAGTCGGTTCTGGTGTCAATGTTTATTTATGGAAACGCAACATGGGTCCTGGCGAGTATCCAAGAAGTAAAAATAACTAAAGCACTAGAAAAAAAGGTATGAACTGGAGCCAATCAAAGAACAAAAATAAACGGAGAAGAATCATCATCTCTGCACCTAGGGTAGAAGAGGTCTTGGATAAGTAAGTATGCATTGTATGTTAACAAAAAGTTTGTTATTAACAACTCTTTTTTTTGGTAGTACTGTGGGGTTTAATAAGAATAAATTATATAGCAATGACAAAATAAGCAACATAATAACGTCGTGTCCAGTAAAATTAAAACATCGAGCTTTGAAAACAATTAGCATTTTTAACTTGGCAATATTTCGGATTTTTAGGATTCAACTTTTCATTTAAGAGGAGATAAATTAAACAATACGTTAATACTGTAGGTATTATTTAAGCAATTTAGTGATGTTATTTGGTTTTCATGAAGACACAATAATAAAGTAATAAAAAATGTATTATAAAAGGAAATCATTTTAACAAATATATATTTAGAATAATTGCAGTCTAAATGTGCCTGTGTAATTTTTTTTTATTCCGGATAGTTTGTAGTTGGATATTTATAAATATTTGCCATTTCTTATGCAACACCCTGTAGCTTCAAGTTGTGAGTACAAATGTGGATTTCTCAGCTTTATATGATTAATGTTTAAAAAGATATATTCAGTAGCAAATTATAAATTTTGTAAATTTTATTTTATTTAAAATAATGAAAAATTTACGTTTTTAAACAGATGACAAGACGGCAACATTGCACTCCACAAATTGAAAGCGTGCTGCATGCATCACTTCGTAAACTATTTTAAATGTAACTTTTAACGAATCTTTGTGTACTGTTGTAGTTTTTCAAGAAATGTGCTCTCAACTATTGCATTATTTTTGTGCTAGATATAGTGCGTATTTATGGGGGTACGTAAAAGACGGTACAGCTGTGTGCAGTCATTAAGGACTGAAAAATATTTTTAGGAAATACGTAAATTTGTATTTGCTAGTAATGTAAATATCGTAATTATAGTTTACTGCACGTGGTTGTATAATGCAATACACATTGCACATTGCTTATGTCCTAACCTCAAAATGTTTTCTGTCTATTTAGGTCTCGCATGCCCATCAGCAGCTTGCGATGTACAATGATTACAGTTTCCAGGGAAAAGGTCCTCCATTTCGAGTTCCCTCTTGCCACAGAACGCTTAATGTGATGGGGTACGCTGTATTCCCCGAAGGTTAGTCGTGCATTTATTATACTTTTAATAATAACCTCGTCTGTTTGATCTGGATGAGCAAACTTTAGATTACATTAGGTAACCTTGGTTTATTTTCTGTTATAAAAATGATACACAACACACCTGTGTGCACGCAGATATCATTGCACTAAAGTAGTGGCCCCGTTTTCAATCGGTCATATGGCCATTAGTTAGTCTTTAGCTATTATGTAAAAGAACGGTGAGCCATTCTTTTGTGTAATAAATTCTACATAAATATTTTAGAAACGTCAAATTGCAAACTATTTATAGTGCAAATGTAGTAAAATTGTGTTGTTCATGACATATTAAGAGAATGATGACAACTTCCGTGCATAGTGTAGCAATTTGTCTGCGTTTATTTCAGTATCCCAGTCCCTTATATGATGTGTATTTACAAAATTATTGCAAAAATCACTTTAGTTAGTAAAAGATTACGTTTGTAGAAGATTTACATTACATGAATCTGACAATGAACCCTCATAAACAAAGGAGATCTGATTTGATAAAATTCATATATATTAATCAAAAATATTTGGGTACATAAAATAGCATAAAATTTGTACTCGTACACTTAACGTATCAGATGCACGTAGGGTTGCCAGATGTGCTAATTTGAATGGAATCTTTTTGATTTAAACAGAGAAATCTATGACACTAAGACAAGTTTTTGGATTGTAATATGAGATCGTATTTTCTGTGGCAATGATATGCACAAAGGATGTATCCTATTTACGTGTAGTAATGAAATCTTTGGATGTTTTCATTTGTTTTGTTTGTAAACTTGTGGAGCATAAACCCGAAACAGATGTTTTGCTATTTAAATTTTTGTAGATGATGGTGCACACCATGTCCTTGATAATGTCCCATTCCTCTGTGATCAATCATAGAATTAGTCGCCAATCTCATGCTAGCCTTTGTACATTTGCTTAATTTTATCTGCTTGTTGACCGTCAATCCGAACGTAGCTCATCCAAGAATATGGCATATTTCACACAATAACTCATGAGTAAGGAGAATAATATAAAATAAAACATATAACCAGTAGGCAACAAAATTTTATTGAAAATAGTGCGAAAGTTTCTCTTCGAAGTTGTCAATTAATCACTGGTGCCTAGCCACTGTTGTGCTCTTGACATTCTTCTACAGCGCCTCAATCCAGTTGGATTATGGCCTGCTCTTATGAGATTCTTTATACTATAATTTAAACTCTTTGTTTTATTATTTATTCTTTTAATATCTATTTTTAGTACTACTTTATAATTGTGGTTGTATTTTAGCAGCAATCACTATTTTTTTTATTATACACTGCTGTACTCCAGTTATTCAATTACTTTACGGTCTTTCATTACGTCTTCTTTCTATTTTTTTCTTAGTCAGTCTCTGCTTTAGAGCAGGTCAAAAATTCATTGTGTCACCTTCCGCAACAGCCAAACTTTGTTTGATCTCATGATATGCCTAAACCATTTTATAAGTTGAGCTTTTATGAAAGTCACAATATCTCCATCATCCGAATCTTTGTAATCTCAGGGTTTATTCTTAGTTTATATTAGTTTCCACTGTGTAAGACGGCACCTAATGTTTGCTTTCCTTCAAATTTCCTTAATGTTTCTTCTCCACACGTAAGGGCAAAGGTTTCTTCATGTAGGTCACCATCAATCTGATAAGGACTTTATAGATTCTCATCTTCATTTTTCTACTTTCTTTACTTTAGACAGCGAATTTTTATTATTCTAGGATGCTTTGTTTCCACTCTGCATTCTTTGTATGGTTTTCACGTTAGATTAAATTTTGTTCCCTAATACATAGTTTAGCTATTCAGAAGATTTGTGTACGTTCAAATTCAGAATGTCCTACTTTTAATATGTTGCTGTCTTTGATGATTTTTCCGACATACATATTTGTTTACTTTTAATTGATGAGTAATCCATACTCTGTGATTTGAGTCAGGTTCGCTGCTCAATTGTAGCAATATCATCTCCATAGATAATGTTGCCTGCTAGACCCGATCTCCACATCATTGCTTTTAGCGTAATATCGAACAAGGTGGCAGAAAGAACATCTCATTGCCTTACGCCTTTATTTACTGTAAAGTTATTGGTTGTTATATCTTGTAATTTGACTGCTATACTGTTATTGTTTAGTGTTATTCTTACGAGTCTCACCAATTACAGAGGTATTTTTGCAGAAATTTGTTTCTGCCTATTGAGTCAAAGGCTTTCTTATAATCGATGAAGATGAAATGCAGGTTTATATTGTATTCAAGAGCTTTTTCACAGGGTATTTGTAATTTACAGATCGTATTAACTGTGCTTTTTCCTGTTCTAAAACTTTGCTGATGGTCGCTTAGAAGGTGCTCTGTGTATTGTACTAATTTATTTTTTATTAAGTTTGCTAGAATTTGATAGGCAGTGCTCGACAGTGTGATACCATGATAATTTTTTCAGATCTCTTTCCTACTTATTTTATGCAGTAGAATCATATCAGATTTGGACAAATTCTTAGGTATTATTTTCAACGATCACTATGTACATCTTCCCATACAAATTTGTGCTAGCATTAATAAGTAATTCAGCAATTATATTATCCCGTTCTGTAGCTTTATTTTTTCTTAATTGTAAAATAGCGCTTTTCACTTTCTCATAGTTAGGTGTCGCATTTGAATCTTGCCTCACAAGACAATCTGCAACTGGTTGTAGTTTATTATTATATTCATACAATAATTCCTGTAAGTATTCTTTCCATATGTTTTTTTTAGTTCTTCTTAATCACACATTACTTTTCCAGCTTTATAGTGGAACTCTTGCTTTACAGGTAGGTTTATTATCCCTGTTTTTAATCTCTTGGTTGTATCTCCGACACTGATTATGCTCAACTGCCTGCAGTAGGATTACCTTGATGGTTATAAGTATTCTATACTAGTAGCGATCTTTAAAATGTCCCTGGATAGCCATATGCATGCACATACACGTGACCCATTGAGATATTAGATCGTTTATTGAGCTTTTTAGATACGCCTCATATAGAAAAACATTGAAATGCTTAATAAACAAAGTAATATTTCATATTTCAAGCAATAAACCATGAGTAAGAAGGAAAACATAAAATAAAACGTAACCGGTAGGCAACAAAATTCTATTGAAAGTAATATAAAAGTTTTTTTTAACAGCTGTTGATCACTGGTGCCCAACTATTGCTGTGTTTTTGCCATTAGTTGGTACAAATTTTCTAGAGCCATTTTCAAGCGTTTTGCGGCCACTCTCGTATCAGATGTAGGATTGACTGTTTCTTAGCTTAATACAAGTTACATTTGGGGGAGTTGGAATATTTGTAGTGAATTAGGTTTTTGTTGCAGGTCTCTTGGCTCATCCATATCCTGTTGAAGTTGCACCAAGCTCTGCGAGGTAAGTTAAATTCTGACAATTTCTTCCATGAAAGCCAGCTTCTGTATCTTTTAACCACCCATTTGATAGTAAAATTGTCAAAGGCTTTTTGAGTTATTTTAATGGGAGCATTTTGGAACGTGAGTTCAGAATTTTGGTTGATAATGGGTCTAGCGTTTTGTAGTGAATAAAGAGCTCATTTTTTGTGAATATTCTTTCATACTGTAACTTGAAGATTGCGCTTCTTTGTAGATTAGATCATTATATATTGCCAGTTATTATGCACATGGTTTGAACCACCTAGATGTCTACTAGGCACTTGTGCTTACTGTTCAAAAGACAGTACCCTTCAGTGGGGCAAATTATAGCCAGTACTGATATTTGGAATAGTTTGAGTTTGCACCCTATGCAAATTCTATGTGTTTTGGAATGATGTTTCTAGTTTTTATTTTGACCGAGAGATTTTGCAGGCGGTTGTTAAAAGTGAGTGTACTGCCCAGAGTAAATTTATAATGTGATTGTAGCAAACTTTTGTGTTTTGGAGTGCAACAATTAGGTTATAGTTAGTTGAATGATTGTCCAGATAGAAGAAGTATAATTATGTTCCAATGGAGTGAAATAGGACTGCATATTCTCGAGATCAGTGGTAAATGTTGATTTTGCACCATTAAAGTTGTTAGTTTTGGTAGCCAAGGCCACAGCCTCATAGCGCACTATCAACATAAATGAATTTCTGTAAGATGGTCTGTGCTAGGTTATAGAGATGCAGGTGTTAAAAAGTAGGGAGTCTAACAGACCATTGTGGTAGGGTGTTTTGTAGGTTTTTGAAATTACTATTCGTCCCTAATATGCTGACTTGGAGTAGCACCTGGTTGCAGCTCTTTTGCGATTGAGTTTGCTCTAATGGCATCAGGCCACTGTACAGCATTTTTTCAAAAATTTTGCAACAGTCGGTCCATAGTTCTTAATATCTATCTTTTGGGGTTTCACTTGGTTTAAGCGTAGCTATGATTTTGCTCGTCTCAAATATCAGTGGCAGTTTATTCGTTTGTATGGAATTGTAGAAGTTTAATAGCTAGAGTGTAACTCTTTGACTCAGACTTTTAAATAATAAATGGATATTGCCTAAGTCTCCACCTTTTTATATTTTACTGCTTTGTTAATTGTAGTAAGTTTTTCGACAGTTATTGGTTATTATATTTTGTTGATTTTTTTTTGAATGTGTTTCTTTGGTCTCATTTTTAAATAGTTTGGGTATTTTAGAATTTGAGTCTGGATTTATTCTGGGTTTTTGAATAAACCAATTATTATTACGGATACTTTTGGGACTGCTTTAAGTTTTCAAGAAGATTCCGTGCTGTTCTTCTATTGTGGGTAGACTTGAGGTTTCGACGTGTTTTTTTTCATTTTGTTTTCCTAGCATAATTTGGGGAATCCAGGAATGTTTTTTTTCTGTATCACGATCTTTATTTTAACCATTCCTAATAGTTTGTAGCTTTTATTTCATCAGGGATTTTTCTTTGTGGTGGATATAACTAGATAATTTGCAATTTTGGGTTCTATCCCATGTCATTGAATTGAGCTTTGAAATCTTTTCAGTTTTTTTTTTGACAACTTTATTTTGTCAGGGGTTTTGATTTAACGACAGGATGGTGATTGGTTTGGGCCGAGTTGGAAAAATTGCCAAGAATCATTTGGTAGATATCGATGTGGTCGGAATTTTTAGTAGTAATATATGTTAAATTTGGGTTGTAATCTCTTTCTCATCTGGCTGAGTAAAGAGATAGTTTTTGTTTAGCGTCATATGAGCTTGAAGTTATTCATCCATTCGTATAGTCCCTTTCTTAACGCTGTTTTTGGCATAGTTCTATTATTATGGTGGCTATTAAAGTTTTCTGTGTATAGAGCAAAATGTTCGAATTATGATAGGATCATATTAGACCAATTGACGTTTGATGGCTTATATAATAAGGTCGTGTATCTTAACAGCAAGTAAGAGACACTGGGGTGAGGAACAGAGTATGAAGAGATTGTTCAGTCCGTTTCTAGCATATGTTGCAGTGATATATTGGGGGTTGATTAATGGACGCTAGGAGATGGTACCTCTTTCATAACTGATAGTCATCTATTGGGTGGGTTTCCTGGATTGTGAGGATTTCGATATTGTTCTCTAGAAAAAAGTCTGTCATGGACTTAATATTCGGTTTGTACTTTCTATATTAAGTTGGTGTACACGAGTATGCGGTTCAATGAACATTTAATCCTTAGGACAGTTTTGAGATTGGGATTCCATAATTGCATAGTGGATATGTTTACCAGGAAATCGAAAAATAAAGGTCGACATTCTGGTTGTTTAGGCCTTTGTTGTCCATATAGCTTTAACCCGGGGGGACATGTGTAGCAATCTACTACAAATGCGAATAACTTACTTTCTTCTGCGTGCTGGATGTTAATTTAATATATATGAAAAATTGTAATACTACAAGTATGACTGGGACTGATTTTTTGTGCAAATAAAAGTTATTTTAATTAATAAATAAATAAGAACGAGCTAACGGATAACCCGTAACCTGGGCGAGCGCTTTTTTGAGAAGTTACTGGGTTTCGATAAATGTAACTGGTGCAGTCTACGTAGGATAGAACTATTGAGGGTTTTTTTCGAAATACAACGAAAACCCTAACTTCTAGAACCTAAATTTGGATAAATATAACTGTACGTTTGGATTAATTTTTTCTTCCACTGCTTCTTTAAATAAATTCCAATTCCTTCTATTGCAAGACTGTATGGTTCTTGTTTATCTTGAATTGTGCTTATTGAAACCAATAACGACTAGCGATATAACAAAAGTTCTAAGAACGATTTAATCATAGCATAATTATGCATTACTTTATAGTGTCATAATTGGCCCTATCCATTCATCAACTACATTTGTCAGATGAATATGTTCTAATATTTTTTAATTCATAGTGTCTTATAGTGTTTCTGTTTACAGTCGTGCCGCCGTGCATTATCTTATTTATTTATCTTATGTCGCAAATAGTAAATCATAAAGTATTTTAAGATAACTCGTATTTTCAAATGTTTTTAGAGATCAGTACTACATCTAGGATTTGTAAGGTGATAAATGTTTCAATCTCTTAATTATAGTTAATAAAGCAGTTCCAAATTAATTTGTTGAAAAATTGAGCCATTAATGCTATTGGTAATAAAGTATTTTGTTACTCCACTCTGTTTAAATTTTACTCGGCTATTTGGGGTTTAACGACCGGAATTGTCTGTTCCGTATTTTCTTGTGTATCTTTAAACCTTTGTTTGTTTGCTTGTTTTGCTTTGCACTGTAAAGAAGGCATTCAGTTGGAAGATCTCTTGGTTCTACACAGGATTTTGATAAAGGGGTAGATCAGGGTGACGCTCGATCTTGGAACCGATATTCATAATTTTATTTCCAATAAAATAACCAACAAATTACAAAACTGACTTTAGACCTTTATTGTACACCCTTAAGATTATATTATGTATTTTTTTAAGCAAAAACCTAGCACCCAGAGGATATTACACGACAGTGCAGGGGCGGTTGGTGGGAGCTTGAACAAAATTTAAAAAACTGCTTTGAAACTGATGCTATTGTCTAACTTAGTACGTACGTAGGGATATTAAAAAAATGGTTTTAAAAAAATGGCGGCACTCTGAAGTAAAAGTCAATTTTTTCGACAAAAAATCGTTATAAAACGTGCACCAAAAATCGAAATTAAAATATATCGCAAAAATTCTACGTACTACAGTTAAAAAACGCCAACTCACAAGTTACGAAAAGTTATAATATAATTTGCATCTATATTTCATAAGTTATAGCTCCCGCCAACTTGAAAAATGTTGTATTAGAAAGCGTATAAGAAACAAGCGAAATGACAAGTTAAGCAGACGCGAGACAAATACGTGCTTTCAGACTGTTACCATAAACGAATGATGTTACTGCTCTATGATATTACCCCAAACTAATAGGATCCCTATTCCATCATCAGACCCCCATGCAGTAAATCGCGGTTTTAACATATTTTAACATTTATGGCACTTTTTATATAAATGAATCTTAAAAATAGACTCTCTAAGGAACATAGCCAACAAAAAAATTAAGCTCAAAAAAAATTTCTACCGTGGTCTACCCCCTTAAATATGTGTCTTCATATTCTGGCCTGGCGTGTACAATGTTGTGTAGTATGTTTATAGCGTTGACAATTAGCACATTAGGGAATTATTCTTTTTTTGGTGGGGTGTTTCAATTGTTATTTTAATCTCTTTGGGGTATTTTGCTTTAATATATTTTTGGTTGTTTTCGCTTTATACTAAATTAATAAAAAAAATGGACAGCAGTAGTTTGGTGACTCTGTATTTAGTAGCATTGTATATGTTTATTATTTGGTACCTCTAACTTTGAATAGTATAGATTTTTTTATTGTAACTATGAAGTTTTCTTATTTTTTCAATGTTTTTTATAAAAATAATTTTTTATAATGGTTTAACCTGGTTAGGTTATGAGGGCTTAGTGATTTTCTGCTTTGATTGGTATTATTTTGATTCGATTTCTACGTATAATAAAATAACACCGTTTATAGTGATTTTATTTGACTCGTTTGTGAGTGGTTTAATGTTTATTACACGTGAAATTAAAAATGGTGATGGTGGTAGAAATTTCGTTTCTACGACAGCAGTTTTATTGTCTGCATCCATGGTATTTCTATCTGATTTAGACAATGCTTGTAGTTTCTCGTCATGTAGGCCTTCAGTTGCATTTTTGCTTTACATAATGCTTTTAAATTCGCGATTGTTACTTACATTTTTTGTTAGTTGTTTATTTTGAGTTGGATGCCATTTGGTTAAGGGCCTGTTTGAAAAAAAATTTGGCCATTTTTTTTAATTGACTTAAATGATGCATAAACATGTCAAACATGATATTCAACAAGAATTTTTAAGGAAAATAGTTTTAAAAAAATTAAGGTAATTTTTTGTAGCGCCTCTGAAGCATAGAAAAAGCCTCGACCTCACGCATAGCTTTTTTTAAATTTCAAAGCATACTGACGCGATTTATGTTTATTACCCACAGTCGATATGCAGGTACAGGTGTCGCTAGTTGAAGTATAAACACTAAAATTTTATACTGCTAAAACTTCAAATATTGAAATACTGCGAAGACTTCAATCCAAAGTGTTAAGATAATTAGTTAATGCACCGTGGTACATTCCCAACGAAACCATAAGACGCGATCTTTGAGTTTCAACAGTTAACCAAGAGATACAAAAGTTTAGTGCGCGCTATTACGATCGTACCAGTGATCACCCAAACATCTTAGTGGAGTGCTTACTAGACAATGACGACGAAGTGCAACCACGTTTAAAGAGATTCAAACCCGCAGACCTAATTGTCAGATTCGTGCAGTAATGTTTCGATTAATCAACAGTTCCAACAGTGTATAGGATAAACTAGTTTAAGAGTAATAGAGGAGTGTCATCAGTGGATGCACTTCCTTCATGTTTATTATGTTCTTTAACCATATATGTCATATCAACTACTAAATGTCTAATGACAGATTGTAGTGTAATAAATTTTAAAATAATTTATATATGATACCAGTGTAAAAAATCAGCAAGCACTTATTTTAGAAATTTCATACTGATAAGTAGTTTGAAACTTTGAACTCGATTATTTCGAAATCATGTTTTCGAAATCGGCAGGCAGTAGATCTTAAACAATTTTTCAACCGATTGATTTGAAATTTTAACTGTAGCTTCTTAGATAAATTATCTAGTGAAGTACAAGCGACTTTTATAATTGATTGACAATTACGATTTTTATAAACAAATTAAGGTCCTTTTTTGCCAAAAAATGCAAAATTTTTCTCGAAACAGTGCCAAATTTTTAAAAATCAATATTTTTTAATCATGTCACTAGCAAAACTCATATAGATAATAAAAAAAATTTGTATTCCTTTAAATCAAGATAGACAGCACTTCTACTGCCTGCCACAAAAGGATACAAACAAAGGGGACTCAGATTGCAGCGTCTGCAGCCGCCATTTTGTTTTTAAATAAAAATAAAAAAATTGTTTTGCATGCTCAAAAGTGTGATTAATAAATATCCAAAAGGATTCTTTGATTGCTTTTTTAGTCATGAAAAATTCTCAAAAAACACGTTTTTTTATGCTTCAAACAGATGTCCCTTAAGTCAGTTGTCGGCATTGGCTATTTATATTTTGTGCTACCTATTGACTATATGAGGGGTATATGTATTGCGGTTATATAATTTGAGATTAGGAATGCATCATTCGGGGGATGTTTCTAGGAATTGGAGGTTATTACAATTGGTATTGTATTACGAATACATGTGCGTAATACATGTGAGAAAATTGATTTACACCTGACCTTTAAAAACAAAATTTAAAACATGCGAATGTGATGTATTGAGCATGAATTTACTATGCTTTCCGGATAATAACACAATAGCAGCCACAACTAAGAATATACATAATTGAATCATATGCTTTTACTTATACCAAAGTCTGTCCGACGGTCCAATTTGATTCTTCAAAATTTTTTACTAGATATTTCAATATTAGAAAATTTTTACGTACATTTTTATTCATAACCAGGTCGGCAAACACAGTAATATACATGTTTAGACTAATATAGTTTGTGTACATAACTAATTAGATCATTTGTAAACCTTTATAGAGTTTAAGGGACGCGAATTCTTTTTATTTTGATGTCATTTCGTTTTCTTATGATGAGTAACATAGATCTCTGCTTCAGCTTGGTATGAATTCTTTTTTTTTCTTCTTATGTTGTAGTGCACTACCACAGGGATCTGATGTAGGCTGAGCATAAATGTCCGAGTTAACTTCTTAAGAAAATCCAGAATTGATTCAATGCCTAGTTCTTTCTGTATTTGATTATTTTTGACGAACCAGAGGAAATTTAATATTATTCTTAACACTTTATTTTGAAACATTTGAATTTCATTTAGTTGTATTTTGGGAGCATTGCTCCTAATCGAAAAATAGTAGGTTGGTGGAGATTGAAGAATGGATTTATAAATTAAATGGGAACACTATTTTTTTTAATAGGAATTGTTGATTTATGATTGGGTATAACAAGGCCAGGCAGTCATGATCTTGATGTAGTTTTTTATTAATATAACTCACGTTTCACATCCAAATATAAGTGTCGGTACAAACACAGTTTTACACACTGTTAATATGGTTTTCTCTGAGATCTCTCCTTTCCCTATGAATGTATTTTTCAAGCTGTGAAATAGCCTAGATGTACTTTCCAACCTTGTGTTTATCTCCGCTTTGTGATGACTTTTGTTGTTGATGTGTACCCCTAGGTATTTAAACGCCTCCACTTGCTCCATTGTCCGTCCATTCAATGTAATGTTTGTGTGTGTGTAGACTATCTCTGTCTGTTACCATTATTTTTGTTTTCTCTTTGTTTATTTTCATGTGACTTTATCCTAGACTTCTAATTTTTTTGTAGATTTCTTTCTTTTCTACCAGGTCGTCTGCAAAAACACACCCGTTCAGGTATATTGGTTCTATGGGCCTGTGTCCAATGTACATCTTTGTCTTTTTTTTTCTTGCTTCTTTCATTACGTCGTCTAAGACTAGGTTAAAAAGTATAGGACTCAGGACTCTCTTCCCTGCCTTAGTCCGGTATTTACTTTAAAATCTTCTGATTTCCTTTTATCCGTTCTTATATAGTTTTTGTCCTCCTGGTCCTACTAGGTTATCCTTTATTTTTATTTATTTATTATTTTTTTGTTCTGACTGGTTCTCGATATTCTGTCGAAAGCTTTCTCTAGGTCTATAAACGCTTGGTACATTACAATATTTCTTTCTAGGAACTTTTCGGCGACTTATTTGATTGTAAAAATATGTCGTTTGTACTTTACCCCTTTCTGAATTCATTCTGTTCTAATTGTTCGTCAATTTGCCTCACTAACTTCTTTTTCAAAATTCGTTCACATGTCTTCGATGGTACACCTAGTAGGGTAATCTCTCTATAGTTTTTGTACTCCCGCCTCTCGCCTTTCTTGAAGATCAGAACTATGATGCCAATTTTCCAGTCAAGTTCTTTCCTTTCCTTTTAAGCTTGATTAACTATTGATGTTACCATCTTTAGTCTTGTAGGTCCCATATTCTTCAATATTTCGCCGTTTATTCTATTATGACCTGCCTCTTTCCCTTTCTTAAGTGCTCTTATGGCTTCTGTCACCTCATCCATTTGTAATTCTTCTACCGTTTGGTCTCCTTCTTGATCATCGTCTGCCTTCCCTTCCTCATCCTCCTCTGCGTCCTTCGTACTTAGCAGTTTTTCGAAATTCTGCTTCCATCTGTACATTATTTGATTCCCTTCAGTGAGAACATTTCCATTTTTATCATTGACTTGTTTAGTTCCGACCTGTTGATTTCTCGTTCTTGCATTCTTAAGTCTTGTAAAAGAGCTTTTGGTTTGTATGAAAGTCTTTTTTCATTCTAGCGCCGAAGTCCTACCATGATATTTTCTTTGCTATTCTTACAGCTTTTTTGACTTTCACTCTTTATTATTTTTATTTTTTATAGCTTTTTTTGTTCCTTCTTTTAAATATTGCTTCCATTTGTTCTTCTTGAGTTTTACCTCGCGTTTAATTTTATCGGCCCACCATGACAACTGCTTTGTATGTCTATTCCTATTTGTTTTTATTGTACCGCTTACCTCTCTAGCTGTGTCTATCAATGTTTTCTTGTACCACTTTCATTTGATTTTGATATCTTTTTCTTGGGTGTAATTCTGTGGGTTTAATAGCTTTGTTTTAATTTTTCTCTGTATTTTTGCGCTAATTTACTCTCAGCTAGCTTGTATGTCTTTATTGCTTCTTGTGTGCTGTTTGTTGTATCTATTTTATTTGTTTTATTACTCTCTGTGATGTATGGTTTCATGTATATTTTTTATATTCTATCGGATAGTTGTCACTGAAAATCTTTGCTACTCTTCTTACTCTCACGTTTTTCACTTTCCCCTGTTGTTTCTCTGGATTAGTAGGTAGTCTATGATTGATTTTTCTCTTCTACTTTTGAATTCTCTTGTGTACTTGTGGGCGTCGTTATATGAAAGCCCCATTTTAATTGTGTCCAAATATAATCTTACATAATCTGACTACCGAATAATTTAGATTCTAATAAATATTAGTTTGATTTACTCTTAATGGTGATGGATTGTTGATTTTTGTTGTAAAAGTAAATATTTTACATTTGCACTTAGTTGAATTTATTTTAATACGTCATTTGCTAATTAGAGACATAGTCCATTTATAAATCTCTGAAAGTTTGATATTGTTGTTTCTAAATTTTTACGTTAGGAAGTCACAGCAATGTAATCTGCGAACGTTGTTCTTAGTTCTAAGTTCTGTGATTCTGAAATTATAAACATAAACATTGAACTGCGTATTCTCTTATGGAACTTTTGCAAGAATATCATTAACATTGGAGATCAATGAGATGATTCTAACCGAAAACGATCTTTTTTATAGAATGTACGGTAATATAATTAAGTATCTTGCAATATTAACCTGACGTAGTTTGCATGAAAGTCCCCCCCCAGACCGCATAGAAGGCCTACTGGAGATTTAAAAAAGTAACTACTGTATGCTTTTTCAAAAGGTACTCTTTATAGCTTTTGTTAAGAATTAAACTTGATATCATGCACCATGTTTCCTTTAAATGCAAACTGAAACGTGGGTGTAATATTATGTGTAATATAGCAATGTAATCATTTGTTCATGATTTTTTCTAGTAATTTTAATAACGTTGAAAATGAACTTGTAGGAGATAAATTTTTCTGAATTTATTTTAACTTTTTCAGGTCTGCCGAATGGTAGTAACGAAGCAATGCCAATCGCTGTAAGGTAAGCCACCACTTTATGTGGTAAATTTTTTTAGATAATATTTGGAACTAAATTAGAACTCATGGATTTTCGAATTTGTTGTTTAGTTATTGCAGTTATTATTTCATTAGACCACAGCGGCTTTATTACGTCCGATTTTAACGGTATATGATTTGCTACAAAAAATTTTATTTCTTGTACAGGATTTAGATTACCTTTAATCTGATCAGCTATATTAGCTTTGCGTTGGTCCAGTTCTTGAATGTAATTCGAAATATGTTTTATGTTCTATTATGGCACTGTATTGTGTGATTATGTATTAATGGTTATATAATGTGACAGCATTAATTAGTTTTAAGGAGCGATTGGAAATTAAATAATTTTTTTATTAGTAACTGTAATGGCACATGATAGATGACTGCTGTCACATTTAGCTCCCATAGCTTTTTTAGGTTTAATTCGTGTCTCCGAGAGGCCACTTAAATAAATACTTATAGTATGTTGTTTAAAGTCTTATATTACTTAACTTTTTATGACAATATTTTAAAATGATCAAAGTTTAAAAGTTAGAAAATATCACATATGAACACTGCGCGATTAGACATACAACTCGCGGTCGGGTGGCTCACATAAGTACATCCGAATAAATGCAAGGGTCAAATAGAAGCCCCTATTTTTATTTTTGTAGATATGTTGGATGAAAAAGAACCTCATGTATGAGAGAATGAGAAAGATATTTTTTAAATCCAAAAATATGTTTTTAGTTAAATGTAATGATTAGACGAAATTACTGAAATTATTATTTGAATCTGCGAGCAATCAAATCAATCCTTGAGAGCATTGAGTTCTTCTTGCAGCCTTTTGACAGCTTGGTGTACCTGAAACAACAGTTGCTTTGAAACAATTACAAGACGACCATTTACTCATTTCTTTGTTATTTTAAGATCCCTTGGTGCTAGCTTCCTTCCTCTTCGTTGTGTTAAGGCTTGTTTGGGGGGTGATGTGTAGGCCGCTTCTGTTGCCGTCTACTAGGCTTGTAGTAGGTTACTTTGTGATGAGGAAGGGCACTTTTGATTATTATAGCTGATCTATTGAGGTGATTGGCAAAGTAAATTGTGTAATTTGGAACATTTAATTCAACGCTTTCACTAAAAATGTTTCAGAGACGAGGATAATATCTATATTTTAAGAAATTAATTAGCTCTAATTTATGGTTGGTCGGGCCATTATAATTCCAGGCAGCTATATGGATGTTTGTCTCCATTATCTTAGTAATTTATTTATAACTGTTGTTAGCATGGTATTCACAATATTGTTATTCCATTAGATATTTGTTTAAGGACTGCTAACTTCAGCATTAGCACGGACGACTCTAGCAATTCTGCGAATATTTGAGTAATTTGAGTGTCTTTTTATTTTGTAATTTTGTAGGAGTTTTTGGATCTGGCGTTTCGGTGATCGTTATACACAGGCCAGTCCTTATAATTTGTCGAATGTTTGCTGTAGTATAAGGTACATCTACCCGATATGTTTCAGGTTTTCTCACAAGTAGCTGGGTTATGGCTTCCACCACAGTTGATGCAACTGTACGGTTTCATGCAGTAAGTTTTGTTGTGACCATAGCATTGTAAAATGTTATTTTTCTTGTTTTAGTTATTGAAGTTTGCACATTTTCGTGTTGTTGGATTTTGGTTCAATGTCTATGAAGAATCGCGGGAGCGGTTCTTTGCTTAGTCTGTGGCGAATATTGTGGATATTTGGAATCATATGGCTTTTTTCTTTTAGTTCCTATTTGATTTCCTCTATTAAGGTGTCGTGATGGAGACCTCCTATGACGATTCTCTAAACCCGATTTTCTTTAAGATGATAAATATGTCCGATTATTTTTTTTTAAGATGGTGTATGAGTGAACGATATGTGCTATGTTCGTTTGTATTGATCTTTACCCTGTTGTCTGAAAATGATCTAGTGTAACGTTGGCCCTTTTCTAATACATTCGATATAATTTGTATCATTTCTTCGAAATTCTCAACTTCATCAATGTTCACTGGTGGTGGTTTCGATATTTTAAGTTGATCAGACTTTTCTTCTCTTTTACTGCTGTCTTCTGTCGTTAAATTGTGAATCTGTTTGATGTGCAGGTATGACTTTCGCCATTGTTAGTTTCAAGTGGGTTATGACTTCCTTTTTATTTTTTTATCCACTTGCCAAGTATGCTTATTTAGGTGTGAAAGTGCGTTTTCGATTTAGTGTTCGATGTTGGTAATACAGTTATTTTTGTTCGGCGGGAATGCTTATGGTGAATTAAAATTTGGGGCTTGTAGTGAATTCTGGTAAGGGGTTTACGATTGGAAAGGTAAGGATGTTTGATTAGGGAAGATAGGTACTACCCTGATATTGATGGAATTTTGTAAACTGTCGTGTGCATATTGCTGTTTATGGTACCACTCTTAATTTGGGTAATTGTTATAATTATATATATGGTTTGGCGGATTTCTAAGTGTGGGTTGAAATTTTATTCATGTGTGAATTGCATACGTTGAGCGCCACTACGAAATTATCATTAGGTCAGGCAGGCGAGGTTACTGATAAGTTGACTTGCCGCAAAATAATTCACGTCCGCTTGCATTCACAGCCGCAGTCGAACTGAAATTGTATTGTGATTTGCCATTCAGTAACTTTGATTGGTCTAGCCTTATTAAAATATCCCAAATATTTGTTTAATTTGTATAATATGTCTACCCAATCATTTGTTGGCTCTATAAGTTATAATTTTTCAATTCTGGTTAGCATTTCTTAATTTTTGTTTTTATAATATATCCACCAATGTAGTACAAATCTTCTTGGTTGTGTCTGCTAAGTGGACATCTTGCTGAGTTATAAAACTGCTTCAAGAATCTGCTACTTCTACAGCAGAAGTCTTAATATCAATGCTAGCAAATCCGTTATAGACATTATTAAAAATAAAAATCAATGATAATTATTTAAATTCTTACCTTTACCAACAAATAATGCTCGTGTCTGTATTGCCGTTTTTTCTATTTCTTTTAGTTTGTAAAATGTCCGGATTGTTTTCCAACATTACACAAGCACACAAAAAAAAATCGGCCTGGAGGTCTGACTGTATGTTTTTGGCGTCGCTGAATCCGAAACCGAGGTCGGTTTAACCCCAGCACGTCAGGGTTCGGCCACAACTTCAAAAAACACCCCAAAATTCACTAAAACTGTTAAACCCGATAATCCTAAACGATTTTAAACCTAAAATTCGGCAACCAATCGACTCTTCAACTAAATTCATTACCCTATAACCCCATAAACCCCTAAACCTATAACCTTATGATCCCATAACCTATACTCTCGTAATCAAAGTAATGAAACAGTATCGCTCAATCTCTCACCGCGAAACTATTCGTGACGTAGATTATACAAAATTAAAACAGAATATCCTCACAATTTCCAAGGTGTTAAACTCTGTATAACCCTGTATAACATTTGTAGGACCGTCAGCATTAGCATTACCCAATGTACACCGCGGGGAGGTTGCGTGAACGGATTTTGTACATCATATAGCCCTTATAAGGGCTGTTTTGAGACCTGTGAATACATAAATGAATATATAAATATAAATAAATAAATGAATATAAATTAATAAATATATGTATAAATCAATAAACGAATAAAATAATATAAAAACAAAGCTTTAGTCAGTCTCTTTTTTGAACTGTATCGCGTTCTCTTGTCTTCAAATGATCTGTGCAACGAAGTACGCTTTCGTTTCCGACTTTTCTTCGATTCTCTCTTTAGCGTCCAACAAAAATCAGCTATCATGTTAACGTCCCAGTGCTCAGTGGGACAGATACCCGGTAAATGTGGACAAAATTATTTAAGAAATCTAGCACATCAAAATGTGTTTTAATTTTTTATTGATCAAAAATGAAATAATTGAACAAAAAACAGAATAATTGTCTTAACATTAACTTAAGGGCCTATACCAGTGTGACCTGCGAAAAATTAGGTGATTTTCGGGAATTTATTAAACAAAAACTATTGCATAAAATCTTAAACTTGGGGGGTGTATTCTAGTATATCTTCGGGAGGTCCAAAAAAAGTAGTTTCACGCTGCCGCGATAGACGACTTCAGAATGCCTAAAAAAAATCCCGTTAAACTAGAAGACATTTCCCCTACTATGAGGTTCGGGCTTGAAAAACTATTGAAATTTTACAAAATGGCGAAGTTTAAAAAAATCGAATTATGCCTCCAAAAAAATGGCCGTTTTTGCATGGCAAATTGACAATTTGACAATTTTTGTTCAATATTAAAAATGGATGATCATAGTATGGCGTATGTACTGAATATGCTCAAAAAATTTCAAGACGATTCGATGATTTTTGTTCCAGTTCACGTGGCAGCAAATTCGAAAAATGTTGTTTTGAGAAAAACGGGTTTAAAGTTTTAATCACGGATTTTTTTGTTATAACGCGACTATTTTCATACTTACAGTTAATCTGCTATTCCAGGCCCGTATAAAATACTCTCATCTTCCTGGAAATTGACAGCTGGGCCGTAGCATCTTTCCTCTTAGCTATCCGAGCCTCGTTTGAACTCTCTTTATGCCGTTTCTCGGCTAGCTGGATTCTGCTCTCATCCCGTTCTTCGGCACACTCTTTGGCCGCAGAGCCAATTACTATCATTCATAACTTGCATCATTCTTAAGATAGATGTAAATCTTTCATTGAATACGCCAAAAAATTTGACAGCTGTATAGTTTTAACACCGCAATGGAGGTGCTTTGGATCGAAGTTCCAACGTTAAGCCATTAAAACTTTCGTTATTATTCTGGGTGTGACTCAGATCCGTAAATAATGGCGTTAAAGCTTCTTGAACCTGTGGATCTAGCGGTAAATAATCATGTTTGAATCTTGCCATGTCCAGTCCTGGGCATTTGTCATGCATCGGATTTTTGTCTGTTGAACTCGTGATAATATGTGGCCCAAATCACATTATACATAGCATCGACATCATCTTGATACCTCGTAATTAGCTAGACCGTAATGTTTTTCAATATTATTGATGGTATTAATGGTCAACTTTACCATATTTCTACTTTTTCCTCCTAAGCCCTTGTTTTGCTTTTTGAGATTTCGACATCGCGTTCTCATTATTTTTGGAGTTAGATATCGTATGGATTTAAATCTAATATTCCTTTAAAAGTGGCACTATAACCATCGCCGACGTACGGAATGTATTTTAATGTATAGTTTTTGAGCGAACATCGAACATTTCTTTCACACTACGGACCTCCATTTTTCCTGCCGATTTTTCGTCTTTCGAGCCGCGGTGCTTCCAGAGCTGCCATTTCAAAACTAATTGAGATGCAACTTTGAAATTTTAGTATGTTATTTTGGAGATGATAAACTATCGAAAAATAAAAAAATAAAAGAATCGATAAAAAAAATTTCACACTGGTATAGCCCCTTAAACATTATCATCACTGTCGCTAGTGGTTTCACTAACGCTTTCTTCTTTCGAAGTCGTTAAAATTAACTTGGAGCTGATGTTCACTTTATCTGGGGGCGTTAATAAGGCTACCATATCTGAATCTATTGCTTTTCTGATTTTTTGGGGCAGTGTTCTCATTGCGGTTATTAATGGATCCGATGAAACGAGTAACATGGTGAAAAGATCAACATTCGTAAATTGTCTGGAGGATTTTCTGGTGTGTCCTCGGCGATATGCTTTAAGGTCCTTGTTTCTGGATTGTTGAGCCTCCTTAGAAAGCTGATCCATAGGCAAAAGGGCCGATTCAATCATATGGCGGCCATGAATTAATATTTTATGGACCAAAGTAGGCATATAACACCAGAGATATTTTTCGACGTAACGTTTTGCGGTGTCATAAGCGAACGTGCCAAATGCTTCGACTTTAATTTTAAAACCAGAAGCTAATGCTTTGAAAAGAATACCGCATCGTTGAATTAGGGTTTCATCGATGCCAATAATTCTTGCAGAAACTTGATAATTCTTAAAAAACCTTCTCGCCGCGATTCCATCGTTAGATGTTCCACTTTCTCCTGGCTTCACTTTATCGGCAATTAACCCTAATTCATTTTCGAACATCGTTTGAATTTACTATTTGCGGTCTGTAAAAGTCTCTAATTCTACTTTGCCTCTGACTTACCATTTTTTAAAATTGTGTCTATATGAGATATGCAGAAAACACTCAAAGAATCTTATCCACGCATGAAGCGTTGACAATCCAAATCTGAATGTGCCTTTATCTTCATCCCTTTGTGAACTATAGACTCCAATTTATTCATTTGAGTTGGTCACCCCACACATATAACATTTTTGCGCTGAAGAAGTTGAAGTAACCTCATTGCACACGTTCCCGTCTATCATTATTAATACAACTTCAAGTGAAATTGAGAGGTTTCTATTGCAGGAATTGCTCTGAGAAAAACAGCGACTATTATAATACTGTTCTTTAATAAATTAGTTTGTCTTATCTGTGTTACTTGTAGATTCGTTATTTGATTTTGAATACATTTCACTTCTTCTCTGGCTAAATTTGCAGTTTTTTTTTGAACTGTATCCTTATCGGTCTGCAGCATCGCACAGATGAGGGACCTGGATTTTGCCATACAACAATTATGTGCCCATCTCCTGTTCTGCCAAACAGTTGACATTATAAACATCTCGTAACCACTTGTTTCACCCACGAATTTTTGTTTATATTTACTGTGACCCGTACTCCCGTCGTAACCCCATTTTGAAATTAAAACAAGTGAATTGTACATATCAATAGGTATATTATGAAAAATCTCATTTTGGGATTCAATTATTCTCTGTACAGTATGGTCTTGAAGTGCTTGTAGGTCTATTTCAGCCACACATTCCGAAACAACAAGTTCTTTATTAGGATAGTATTTTTTTTCGCGCGCTTGAGGCAGTGGTAGCTTGGAAATACGTTCGCGTTTTTTAATTTCGATTCAATTCTTATTTTTTGATATTGACTTTTTGTAAGTTTAGTATCTATAAACACCACCAAAGCTTCATCATATGTGTACATCAATGTTACATGTTTCTCACGATTTTTCCAAGCCTCTTCTATACGTGATGCTCTTGTAGGTGACGTATTAATAACTTCACTAATCAGTTGTGCAGCATCACCTTTATCGGATGTTCGGAAGCCAATTTGCGCAGCATATGCCAATTCTTGTGGAGCAAATGCTTCCCGTAGAGATTTGGTTTTTTTTTGTCCGATCAGAACATTGTTCAAAAGCTCCTTCAGGTCGACCCGCATGAGATGTTGACGAGCTAGTTTTATCTCCAGAAGTCTTGGCGGGTACAAAAGGCAATAAAAACTCCTCAATTAACCAGCTATCGTTCTTTTGAACAAAGATTTTTTCAGTCCTTCTAGCAGCTTGCCACCTTTTAGTGAACGAAGTACATAGTTGATAAATTCGATGTTCCGTCTCTTTTAAAAATTTTTCTGAATGCCCTTCAGACATTAAACGATTTTTTATAAAATTTTGAAGATGCTGATATTTATCTCTTGAATCCTTGCCTGTTTCACTTTGCCAAATTTCAAACAAATCCTTCCGTTTCATAGTAGCTGCTGTAATATGAACATGGCGCATTATGGTTTGCAACACGAATTTGCGAATATTTCCTAAAATGGCATATTTAGGCAACTAGTTTTTTTGACACATTTCTATAACCACAAACTTTCATTTTGTACAAAAATTACACCGTGACTAAGCGTGACTAATTTTGTATGCCTACAAAAAATATACTTTTTGAAGGGCAAAGTTTATTTGAATGGTACGTCTAAATAAAATAGATGCATAGAAAAGTTATGACTTACTCAAAATTCTACGATCCATACTACATTGAAGTATGTACACAACATTAGTTGAAACAACAATATTTTAAATTTATCACAGTTAACGCTATCCAGCAAACCTACTGGAAAACTTGAGAACACTAACTTAATCTACCTACCGAGCAAAAGTACGACCCTTTCAGGTAAAATTTATTGCACTCCCTAACAACCCTACTCTTTCTCGTTAAATACTGCCGCATTATAGTCACTCTCTGAAATTCATAATTCCCTGATACCTAGTTTCCATGACCTTGATATCTTGGTGGAACTGTTCTCACTGTTCTTCACTAAAGTCCCCAAGGTTTCAGTCATGTTACATTTAAACTTCTGAAAGTCAAAAATAATTTTTGCAACTACTTGTTTATAATGAGGGCTTTTTTTAATTACCGAGCAGATTTTGAGCAACTACTTTGAAGCTTTGCCAGGCGTCTTTTTCTTTCCGATTCATTGTACTAGTGAAGGCAGTATCTTAGAACATCATTCTGATCTGAGGGCCATCGAAAACCCCTTCTTTCAATTTTGCTTCAGACAATTTCGGAAATTTGTCAACGAGATATCCGAAGCAGGCTCCAAATTTATCGCGCGCTTTAACGGATTGCTTCATTAGACCAAGCTTGATGTGAAGGGTAGGGATAAGAATTTTGCTTGGATCAACTAGCGATTCGTGGATGACATTCCGTGAACCAGGGGTAAGGGATGTTCTGGTAGGCCAATTTTTTTTTCACAAAATGGTTTTCATGATCGCGTGTCCCATAAGCATAAGTAACATGGAAATTTGTGAATCCTGACTGTTGTCCAAGTAAAATCGTTAAAATCTTAAGATCACCGCAAAGTTGCCATCTATGAGCCTGCGGGCCCGCTTTCCCACCCTGACCAGCCGCCGATACTGGGTATCCGACTCCCTGCATCGTAACTCACTTTCTCCGTGTGTCTGCCATGACGGCCATGATCCAGGGACTCAGTCGGATAACGGGCTCGCTCCGTTGCCCGCCGTCACCGCGACGAGGTGTCCTCGATGCAGACACACGGGAAACGAGATTATGGGGAATATGACGTTATGTAACTTTAATTTTGTGTAATCTACGCCACGAATAGTTTCGCGGTGAGAGATTGAGCGATACTGTTTCAGTATTTTGATTACCGGGTTATAGGATTATAAGGTTATAGGGTTATGGGATTATGAATTTAGTTGAAGAGTCGATGGGTTACCGGGTTTTAGGGTTCAAATCATTTGGGATTATCGGGTTTAACGGTTTTAGTGAATTTTGGAGTGTTTTTTGAGGTTATGGCCACACCTTCACGTGCTGGGGTTAAACCGACCTCGGATTCGGATTCAACGATCCCAACAACATACGTCTACGTAGTCAGATAATTTTTTTTTGTGTAGCTGTGTAATGTTGGGAAAAAATTCGCACATTTTACAAACTAAAAGAAGTAAAAAAAAACGACAATACCGACACGAGGATTGTATGTTGGTGGAGGTAAGTATCTAGATAATTATCATTAATTTTTATTTTTGATAATGTCTATAACGGATTTGCTAGCATTGACATTAAGACTTCTGCTGTAGAAGTAGCACAGATTCTTTAAGCAGTTTTTTAACTCAGCAAAATGTTCTTTTTGTAACGTTTAGAGTATTAGGATAATCATGTACTTCTGTATTTGTTAGTTTCATTAATTTCACTACTTGATTTCTAAAAATAGTTTACTGCCAGTTCAACGCATAGTGCTATTACATGACAGAGCTCAACTACATTTTAACAGTGTTTTTCAATATGCATTATCTACATTGTTTCATAATGGTATGTTACATATTTACTTGTGGTGTGTTACACTACATTGATTATTCAGGTTTGTAGATATTAGTATCCCATAACTAGTAAGGTTATTCATTATCACTTTCACTGTGTGGTAGGTCTAGAGGTAATTTGCGTTTTAGTGTGATGTGTAGTGAATGTTGACCGATTTAGCTATTTTCGTTGCATACTGTTGTATTGTAGGAGTACCGATTTCACGATGCATTTGGAAGTTCCTTATGTACCAGTCGGCATTTGTAATGATGCACAATACCTTTGTTTGGAGAATTTGCAGTTTATATTGGTTTTAAATATGGTACTCCAAACACTGCACCCATAGCTGATGATAAGTAGTATTACTGACTTATAAATTAAATTTTAAGGGTAGATTTCTTATTCATAATTGGGCGTGACATAAGCTTCAATTAATTTTTTTATCTATGTTCGGGGGACGAATAAAGACATTTGAGAGCACCTATCGTCGTTAAATAACAGTTGGGCTGAAAAGTTCGTAGGCTGACACATAAGCGGCGCTAGTAGTATTAAATCCATGTGCTTTTTAGTTAACCCTAACCTTCAAAAGACTCGTGTATAAATTTGACAACTGTCGGACTATTAGTTTAGGAGATATCGTATTTTGAGTGAAGCAACTATTGTTAATTTTAAAAAAAATGGATAAAAAGGAATTTCGAGTATTAATAAAACACTGCTTTTTGGCAAAAAAAAATACCGTTGAAACCAAGGCTTGGCTTGATAAGCATTATTTAGACTGTGCACCAGGAAAATCCACCGTTGAGAAGTGGTTTTCCAAGTTTAAACGAGGCGAGATGAGCACTGATGACGATGCACGCAGTGGACGCCCGAAAGAGGCTGTAACGGACGAAAACATAAAAGTTTACAAAATGATTATGAATGACCGTAAATTGAAGTTAAGCGAGATAGCTGAGACTCTGAAGATATCAAAATACAGTGTTGGACATATCTTGCGTGAATATTTGGACATGCAAAAACTGTGTGCAAAGTGAGTGCCGCGCGAGCTCACAATCCAGCAAAAGTTTCAACGTGTCGTTGATTCAGAACAATGTTCAGCGATATTCAACGGTAATAATAACGAATTTTTCGTTGATATGTGACAACGGATGAAACATGGCTTCATCACTACACTCCAGAGTCAAATCGACAGTCAGCCGAGTGGACTGCACGCGATGAACCGAATCCAAAGAGTGGAAAGACGCAATAATCGGCTAGCAAGGGTTATGGCATCAGTATTTATTGATCACCTTGAAAAGGGCCAGACCATCAATAGCGATTATTACAAAGCGTTGTTGGAGCGTTTGAAGGACGAAATCACGAAAAACGGCCCCATTTGAAGAAGAAAAAGTGCTGTTTCATCAAGACAATGCAACGTGCCACAAGTCAATGAAAATGATGGCAAAATTGCATGAATTAGGCTGAATTGCTTCCGCATCCACCGTATTCTCCAGATCTGGCCACCAGCGACTTTTTCCTGTTCTCAGACCTCAAGAGAATGCTCGCTGGAAAGAAATTTAGCGCCGATGAAGAGGTAATTGCCGAAACAGAAGCTTATTTTGAGGCTAAAGACAAAATATATTTTAAAAATGGTATAGAAAAATTGTATGATCGCTATAATCGGTGTATCGCCCTCGAAGGCAATTATATTGAACAATAAAATCCAATTTTATCAAAAAAAAATTTTTTTCTATGTTAGCCTACGAACTTTTCAGCCCAACTGTTACGTGTGAAGCAGTGAACAATGTTGTGTTGTCATTGTTGTGTAGTTAGGGAGACTTTAGTTTATGGGACTTTTTTATTATTATATTGTTTAATTTTCAGCATCGTCAACTGGGCTATGGTTTTTATGTAAAAAAAGATAGTCGACAGACGACGAATTTTACAGTTGTAATTTTGTCCGGTGCAAAGTTCGGTCGGTTCATTCAGTCCATTAAATTGTAACACTCGGAGTCCTGCGTTCTTGTCCAACCCTTTTCTTCAAGTACTGACATTAGTAGAAAACAATCTATATGAAGGCTCTACGTTAATCTATCCAGATAAATTCCTAAATATTATACAGCCCTATCTTTTACGTTCCGTTGCACCGCGATATTGTTTGTTACTATATTAGGCGGATCTGGTTGTTGCCGTAAGGTAAATTTTTTCGTTTCACATTTATTGCATTAATTTTGGTACACCATGTGTTGAATTACTGTTGGATTAGATCGGTGTTTCCTTGGAGATCATTTGCGGTATTACTGATGTCTTTACTTCTAAGTTATTATTTCTGTGTCGTTTGCATACATCCGCTCTTGGAGGTATGGGTATGTCATTCATGAATATATTAAACACGAGAGGACCTAATGTCGGGCCTTGAGGGATATCTGCTCGTATACGACGAGTTGTAGAAGTATATAGTTAAATAATTCGCTTAAAAATAAATTTATTGACAATATTTAAATATGAGTAATATTACATTGAGATATTGCTAGCTACTCTAAAGCAAACACAAATCTGTCTTCCTATTCTAAAATGTTATATTATATAGCCCTCGATCGGTCGTACTTGGAGAGGTTATCCGTTAAAAATGATTGCCGTTTAAATCTAAATTATGCGTGATTGACAAGTGTTCTAAAAAGGTGACATTTTTATTAACGTTATATTGACTGGTGACAGATTTATCTGCGTTTCAGAAGCTAAGTTGGCGTAAAGCACAGCATTCCTGCTGAGTCACTAGCTCATTAGCTACCTCCCGCATAGATGTTACAACTCGTTTCCATTAACCTGTTGTCCAGATCCACTGCGATGCATAGCAAATAGACCTTGATTAATTGTAAGCCTTAACAGGTTTAACTCTTCCTCCCTTAAGATTGAACGTCTTCGTTCAATGATGGGTCTAGTCTAACCGCTACCTCTCGAAACTCGTTCATAGTTTATGGCGGGCTTGAGTGACGATGGTTTGATCTCCGATGATGATTTGTACTTGGGATGGAGAATGTAGTTGCCTTGGATGGTGTATTGGTGGACATCGTTCTGACACAACGCATTCTGGCTTGCTAAAATTGGTGATGATTCTTTCGTCCAGGACTGGGTGAACTTGATGTTTGGTTAATCTCGCAATGGTACATGTAGTTAAGTTCTTCAATTGGCAATAAGAGTGAACATGATTATAGCAGACTGTGTGATTCATAGTGTTAACACACAGTTTCATCCAGCGTTCTTTGGAGCTCAGTTGTAGATGGTAATTGGTCGGAGGCATTAGAATTTGAGATTGAATATTCGGGAAATTATAGATTTTGGATGCTTGCATCTTATAGGATTGAGGATAGGAATTTTTAAAATCATTACCAATGTGTTATTAGTGAACATCATCGTGAATTTGAGAAAATCTAGTATTTTGAAAACATGCATGTCGTCAAGTGCTAATAAATCTTCTTTGCCATAAATTTCTAAATGATTTTGTCTAAATTTTCTTTGATAAATTTGATTCTAGTTTAGAAATTTAATAGACCTTTTATTCTTATTTAAATTTCCTTTTTAAATCAGAATAGTATTGTGCCGTTAAATTATTTTCGTTACAAAGTTCTAGAATTGTTTTTAATGATTTAATTTGTAGTTGCGTAATAATGTAAAGGAATAGAACTTATAAGTGACTATGTATTTAGCTTTCTGGGTATAAAGTTTGTTTCAATTAGAAAGGGTTGAAATTTTAGTTTCAGGACTCTGCAAAGGTGGGCTTTTTAGTCTTTTTATTTTTCTAATATAATTGGTTGTTTTTTCTTTAAAACCAGTGATATTTGTATCATCGGGAGTGATCTGTAATTTTAGTATAGTGGACTTTTAAGGTTAATTTTCCTAATAAATGTGTTCTGAGTCAATATCATGGGTCTGTTTTATTCTGATGATTTTTTTGGGATTTTGGGCGTTTTATCCTTTGGTATATTTCTTCTAAAAATGGAAGCAGTTCATTGGTTGTTTATATATTAATTTTCAGATTGTTGTGTCTAAAGCGATATCTATATTATTTTCGGAACCAAAAATGGAAAAGAGGAATCCTGTTGAATGGATCGACTGGTTATAATTAATACGGCTGTGATTTTGATTTGTGGGGTTTCTTATTCTTTGATTTTAAAAGTAATTTTTGAGGAGTTATAAACGTTACTATTTTGGAATTGAAGTTATTTATAGTTGTGAAATGTAATTCAATTTTATGTAGTCAAGTATTTTGAAATTCTAAATTTTTACCTTTGTCGCAGGCTATTCTTTTAAATTATGATGGGAAAATGAGGTAATTTATTTAAAACTGTTATATTTTAAATAAATTTTAAAAAATAAAATTTACAATTTTGAAATGAAAATGTATCCATAAATAATGTGTCAAAAGGATCTTGTAGTTTTATGTTATATGGATGTCGTTCATATTTAGATTGCAAACAAAGATCACATTTATTAATTTCATCAGTTATCATGATTTTCATGTTTGGCCAAAAGGATCTGATTTTAAAATTATTGTATGTTTCGTTAGTTCCCGTGTGTCTTTCGTTATGGTATTGAATGATCAGATCCTTTTGTTCTTCTTCGTTAATTATGTCTGCGTTGAGTTTGCTTGAAAATACCAATTTAATGCTGCTATTTAGGAGATTTTTTTCTAGATGAATAAAGTGTTCTTGTATCTTAGGTTCTTTAGTAAAAATTCCATACATATAGTTGGGTCTCAATATTTCTCGACACATCTGTTCCAGGTCATGGTCTATTTAATCTTCTCTTATGAATATTGTGTAGCTCAATTCTTTAAAATGGTCGTTTTAGTCGGACTTTGTAGCTTTTTCCAAAAATAAGAATTATTCTGTTAGAAAAATTGTTGACCGGATATTCAGATATGGGGATCGCCTTTTCATCGTCGTCGTTGCTGACAGAATGTACAATATGATCGAGATCTTGGTTTTGCGGGGATGGGTCTTCTAAAGACATAAGTATTTCATCTAAGTCTTTTAATTCTGGCAAGTCGCTCGTCAGGGGCACGGTAGGTAGTGCATCGATATCCTTTTGTAAAACAATATCCCAATCTATTTCTTTATTGTTTATTTCTATTCTGCCTTTAAAATTAATTTCTATATTAGTTTCGTAAGAGTTCGGGATTTGACATAGTTCTTTGCGTGCAATAGCAATGCATGCAGGGATGGTGATTTCATTATTTACTTTGATGTCTGGTAAGAAGACTTCCCCGTTGTCGATTGTTACTGGTATAGTGAGGGTGTCGCCATTGTTAATGTTTTTGCTAATGGAATTTTTGTTGTATTCTAAATGAAATGGCATTTGAATATTTTTCAATGTTAATATTTTGTTTTGATAGTCTAAATTTGCTCGGAAAGTCTCGAGATATCGCGTGCCGATTAACATATCAAATCGCTCGTGCCAATCTACTAGTCTTATTTTCATTGGATTTGAAATGCCTATTTCTTTTAAAAGTACAGATTTTGGTTAGATCAAATTGTCTTGTTGAGGCTTTGGGCCGAAAAGGGTTCTTCGTATAAGTAATCTGAAAATTTTGAGAAGGCGACGTTACTATTGATTAAGGAGTATGTAGCTCCAGAGTCAATGAGAATTTTTAAATTCAATTGTGGAAGATAAAAAAAAGAGGAGCTTAGGTTTACAACAGATAGAATTGAAATCGATTGGTGTTCCGAGGTTTGTAGGTAAAAAAAAATTGTTTTGTTCTAAATCGTTTTGTTCTGAATCCTTTTGATCTAAATTGTTCTGTTCCGATATGTCGTAATTTTGTTCGTCATAATATTCCGATTCTGCATTAAATAGTTCCTCAGATATGAATCTGGGTTAGGGTTGATTTTTGGGTCTAAATGATCGAGAACGGGATTGTATAGACATTGGCGTAGGTTTGGCCGAAGTTCTTGAAAAGTTAGAGCCAGGCTTGGTACCAAATACTGGCCTATTGGTTGGGAAGTTTGTGAGATGTGTTAGTGGTTTATTAATATTCGATGCAAATGGCTTTGGCTGATTAGGCCGAAGTTGTAATGGGTGATTTTGTATTTGTTAAGATCCGACGCCTGAAAGGGCATGAAGAAAACGAGAAAGAAGAAGAAGAAGTATTTGTTGAAGGAAGTGTTGTGTGAATCGAGGGGTGAAAACATTTTCTTGCGAAGGGAATTGATGAGGCATAAAGAATTTTTGTTGAAATGTGGGGCTGGAAAATACATTTCTTTGAGAAAAGGTTGGTTTTGTTTCAAATGCTTGGGATGATTTTTGTTTTAAATTGTCTTGTGTCTTTCTTGAATAATCCGTGTAGTTATTTTCTTGTAATTTATTATCATAAATGCGGCATTTGTTTAAAGCTTCTTCTAGTGAAATTAAGTCGAAATTCATTAGGTATGTTCGATAAGGTTCTATAAGACCTGAACAAAATACTTGTAGGGCTTGTTTTTGATAAAGGGAACGTTTAAAAGAAAAATTATTGATGTCTCTCATGTAATTGTATATAGCGTAATAGGTTAGTTTGAGCCATTAAAATTCTATCGTAAAAATGGTTATAGCTTTCTCTTACTCTTTGAACAGTATGACGTAAAGCGGATATTAGCAATTCTTCGTTTCGTTGGTCTCCGTATTTTCGAAGTAACGCGTTTTTGATTCCCGGCCATTCGCTTTGTAAATTCAAGTAATCGCGAGCTTCGTTTTTAATTTTAGATAATATGGCTACGTTAAATAGTTATAGTTGCACTGGACTCGTCTCCATTAACCTTTTGCCCAGGTCCACTGAGATGCGTAGCAAATAAACCTTGACTAATCGTAAGTGTTAACAGCCATAACTATATTAAAAAAAATTGATTAGTACACAATTTTATACTCCTTCTGAGGATAATTTCAATTTCAATGAACTGAAACGTTAATAAAAGAAAACGCAAAAGAAATTTCTTTATTTTCATTTCATCTGCCAATAAAAAGTTTTATATTTATTTACATTACTATCATTAAAATATTTGTTATAATATGTTACTGTTTTGCTTTGAAATACAATAAAATATATATTATATACAAAGTGTACAAATAAGTTTCCGCCGTTTATTTATCAACAATTAAGAATTTATTGTAAAAAAAAGACAAATAATGTCATTCAAAATATTGCCCATCGCTTTCAACTACTTTTGACCATCTTTCGGGCAGCAAGTGGATACCCTGTCTAAAAAATTTCTCGTCTTTTGAGTCGATCCACGAATCGACCCATTTCTTCAATTCCTCGTAAGAAGTGAAGTGCTGCTCAGCCAGACCATGAGTCATCGACCGGAATAGGTGGTAATCTGAAGGAGCAATGTCTGGTGAATACGGCGGGTGGGGTAGGACGTCCCAATTCAGGCCTTCCAACGTTTCCTTTACGATTTTTGCAACGTGTGGCCGAGCGTTGTCATGCTGAAAAATGATTTTATCATGCCTTTTGGCATATTGTGGACGTTTAATCTTCAATGCTCGGCTCAATTGCATCAGTTGTTGTTGGTAACGTTCCCCGGTGACGGTTTGATTAGGTTGGAGTAGTTCGTAATAGATTACTCCAAGCTGATCCCACCAAATGCACAGCATTAGCTTCTTGCCATGAATGTTTGGCTTGGCCATCGAAGTAGAGGCATGCCCGGGCTTACCCCATGACTTCCTACGCTTTGAGTTGTCGTAGTGGATCCATTTTTCGTCTCCCGTCACGACTCGATGCAGAAATCCTTTGCGATTTTGCCTTTTGAGCAATTGTTCGCAAGCGAATAAGCGACGCTCGACGTTTCTTGGCTTCAGTTCGTAAGGAACCCAATTTCCTTGCTTTTGAACCATACCCAGGGCCTTGAGACGTTGTGAAATAGCTTGCTGAGTCACTCCTAACTCTTGTGCAAGTTCTTCGTGCGTTAGGCACGGATCTTCCTCCAGTAAAGCTTCCAATTCTGTGTCATCATACACTTTGGGTCTTCCACTACGTGTTTTGTCCTCCACGTCAGAATCACCACTTTTAAATTTCTGGAACCACTCCCGACAACTTCTCTCACTCACATTAACATTACCGTATGCTTCTACGAGTAGCTTATGCGCCTCAGCTGCAGATTTCTTTAAATTAAAGAAGTAAATTAGCAATTCCCGCAAATGACGCTTATTTGGCTCAAAACTTGACATCTTAACACGATGAAAACTAAGTGATGCTAGCAAAAAGTCAGAGGTATTAAAAGGTTATACTGTTGCCAGGTGTCAACATATACTATACGACTTTTTACAGCTGACAATTTCGATGTTATCTTATCGGTGGCGCCATCTTTTGAAAACGGCTGAAACTTATCTGTACACCCATATTTTATTTACTTGTACGTAGTCCTTTAGCGCTTCAATAATTGAATCACAAACTTCAGGAATGATGTTTAATATGGATACCTTAATGTTATTAGCACTCTTTCTTTCACCATAATTGCTTCTCGAAAACTAGCATCACATTTTCTAATCGCAAAGCAGGCTCATGAGGCGGCCTCATTCAATGTGTGCCTGGCTATTGCCGCATATTTGAAACAGTGCTCGCGTGACAGGTCCTTTGTTGGTTTTTGTATTAACGGTATTTCCCAACATTTTCTATGCAAGGTTCTTTTCATTTGTTTTTCTATGTGTCTTCGGTAATCTGCCAGATATGCTTCATCCTGTGCCACACAAAACTGAGGTCAAAAAAGGCGCCATAATACAAGATGTTGTAAGTTAGCACTCTTGTACCTTAATCATACATAAATACATAAGTGAACATGATGTTATTTTTTATACTCATCATTAAACACTTAAGGTCATATGTCGGGTCAGTCCCCATTTATTTTCCATGTCATTATTACAACATATACAGTAGTATGATTTACAAAAGTTCGACTGTATGTATACATAAATTTATATTATTAATTCAGTTCAAATTTTTATTATAGAAATAAAACATGATTTGCAGGGAATGTAGCAAAAATAAAATTTGACCGCAAAAGGTTCAACATTTTGAATGTACTGCAATGGTTAGATTGAGGTAGTACTTACTGCACTATGACGACGAGCAACTGTTGAACACACACTGCCTCTTGCAAGAATAGGGTGGAGAGTAAGAGCTTCTTAGATAACATCACATGGCCTTTGTTATGGGTGTACAGGGTATCCTACAAAATTATTGTTATTTAAACAATTACTTCTGCCGTAGATGATAATGTGACTTAAATGGATGCCTAAGTATTATTCTCAAAAAAAAAAAACAAAATGAAAGTATAAAACTGATCAGTGCAAATTATAGTCTTTAGAATTTACACTATGAAAAACTTTCAGATGCTTCTCATTATTCTGAAAATTAAACACTCAATAAGCCTAAAACTTCTTTCATTTACAGTGATCCACCTAGGCTGTGTACTGAACAGTTTTTCTATAGTAGTAGTGCTATGTCCATAAGTCTCAAATGATTACAATCACTTGTTCTTCAAATTTATTTCGAGTGGCGAGCTAAACATTATAACAGTGATCATTGCAGATTACGCTATTCTAGCTGTGCTATAGAAATGTTCAAACATTGCTATTAAACGTTTAAATTGAAAATGGATCATTGACTAAATCTACAACTCGTTCTATTTATAGTAATCTAACTTAGATTTGCTTAAAGGTATTATATAATGACATTATAGCAGATCGTTGATAATCTATATTAATCGAACTTTGATTTCGTCTAACTTTTTCCTCACTTGTGATCGATAAATTATAATAAGAGCAATTTCTCTTTAGTATACGGCATCGATTGTCTTGTATACTATGTAATGTTTTTTGTTACATTTATTTTTTTATTCTATAAGTGAATAACAATGAAACATTTTAATTGTTCAATATGCTCTGTCTTATTCTTTAGTTTACATATACATATTACTTTATTTTTGTGAGGGTAGGTATATGGTAGTAAACTTATAGTAAGCTGTTATTTTCAATGGATTAACTTACAGTAATTTTTAAAAATTGTAATATTTTTAAATTTTTATCTGTGGTTAGTTACTTTTTGTATAAATGTTGGTAGTTTTTAAATTCTGATTATTTCATTTGCATCTATTGTTTTTTTCAATTGAATGATTTGTATATGCTTTATTCATAAAGTTAAAATTTATTAGTAGTGTTTTAGCAAATTCTACATAAGTTATTAAACCATAAAGTTTACAATAGATGTAGAACCGATACAATTTTGAGGTCACTGAACTTATGTAGGTGTACTACACCAAAGAGTTCCCAAAGTTATTTTGGATCAGACAAGCCCGAGCACCTATGAAGTTGGCTAAAACATAAAGTAACGTTATTTTGGCAAATACTGATTTCATGATCTGACCACAAAGGTTATTAGATCTCTGCAGTGGTACCAAACTAAATAGTTTTCCCTATTCTACCTCTTATTTATTTGATCATAGCATACTGTACCAGCACACCAACGTACATCTCCATGAAAGTCCAATCTTGGCTGAGGTACCAAACAATGTTATTATAACAAATTCTAATTTCATCATCCCATCGACTACGATATTGACAACATTAGACCTTTTTATAGTACCAAGCTATGTGGTTCTCTCGAACTGTAGTATCTTCATCCGACTATAGTGCATTAATTCATAACATCAGTGCAACAAGTTCGGGCTCATCAGATGCCGGCTACTACGGTACCAGACCACGTTTTTGCAAATTCAGATTTTATTAGCCAAACACACAGATTTTAATGGTTGTAGTGAGGATACAACTAAAAGATCATTGAATGTTTGCAATGGTATCAAGCTAACTAGTTCTCTCTAAATATGGATAATTAATTTTATCATAGGATATTTTTGGCAGCACACCATCTCTGTGAGCTTCCAACCAAACAACACTAAACCTCGCCCGAGATAAAAAACAATTCTGTTGTGACAAATTATGATTTTATCATGAGACCACAGGTTTCATCGGCTGTAGTAGTAAGGCTATAAACCAGATGGCATTGGTTTTCTGCAGTAAAACTAACCTATGTGGTTTTCTCTAATTGTGATATCTTCATTTGACCATAGTGGACTCCTCTCAACTTACATCAGTTAGAGTGCCAAATAACGCCGTGTGTGCAAATTCAACGTTTAGCGTCTAGGAATTTGGGAGGTTAGCCCTAAAAAATTAGCTTACTTCAATGCTACTTGCGATGAAAAGGATAGTTCATAGGATTTCCAGGGGTTCACTATGGCGTTCATTGAATGAATATAGCAAATTTTGATCATTATTGAATAGGCCTGCACATGGGTTGCGACTGTTAATATCTAATAACAAGTAAGTGATTCAAGAAAAATAAAAATTTGTTTATGCAAGGCATTTATCAGACAGATCCAAACTTACATGAGTAAAAGCTTGTTAATTAATTCTACAAGTCAAAACAAAATATTACAACCAATTTTTGAGGAGGTTAAAGGGCAAAGGTAGTGCAGAAGAATGATTATTATTACAAAGTGTGACTTTTACTGCAGTTGTTTCTATTATGGTCTTCTCCATTATTATCGGGTGATGAGTGATTGATTTTTTAACTAGTACTGCGACTCTCCCGGAAGCAACTCTAGTATCTCTGTCTCTTCTGTAAATGGTGTATCCTGGGATTTTGAAAATATCATTTTCATTGAGGTGAGTGTCTGATATGCAGGCAATATCAATGTTGTATCTGGCTAGGAACGCGATAAAAATTGAGCATTGTCTTACTATTCCATTTGAATTCCATTTTAGGATTGTTAAGTTTTGAAGTATTTTATGGTCCATTGAAAATATTGGGGAGGATTATGTTAATTAGATATGCTTTTATTTGTGGTAGGAGGGGGGTTATAAAATCAAGGAGGATTTTTATTAGGTTGTTTATTATAGGTGAATCGGTAGCGTTTGTTGTTGAGTTTGGTTGTTGGTTTATTGTACTGCCCGACTAAAATGAAATCCCAAGCTACTACATCACAAAAGTTTTAATATTGATAAATTTTCATTAAAAGTGCCCAACAGATTACGCAATTCTCTGGGATTCTCGCTTTGCAACAACGGATACTGCCTTATCAACTGCCAGTGCGTGCTGGCCAATCGACGCTTTTTAGAGAAGCGTTCATAAAGGCTGTCATAGACGACTTTATAATTGTCTGATGTTAGTGGTATCGCTTTTACTAAAGATAAGGCTTCGCCAGCCAACGAGGTAATTAAATAATTGAAATTTTTAATGGAAGATAAGCCCTCGTGGTTATGTACGAGGCTATCGAACAAATTTATGAAGGTTTGCCAAGATCTGAGATCACCGGAAAATTTGGGAATCTCAATTTTAGGTAATTTTACATTCGGTTTGACATTTTGCTGGCTGACTTTCGATCCGGACGAGACCGGACTCGGAGCAGACAATATTTGTTGAAAAACGTCGATGGTATTAAAATACTGCTTATCTATCTGTTTGCGCATTGTGTCTAAATCAACAAGCTCTTCTTCGATTGCTTGGCTCATTAATTTCAAAAGTGTTGCGTTGAATTCAGCATATAAGCCATCGAGCATCTTGTATTTCAATTTAAACAACGTTTGCACCGATGCATCAATTGTGGCAGCTTCCGCAAGCTCGGACAATTCGCTGATTCGGCTAACTATTAGCGTTTTGGTAGCAATTAATTTATGTTTGCTAGACGGAGCCATTTTAATAGAAATTAACAAAAATTAATTCTAACAAAAGCGTTGCAGATTCACGCGTTGCCCGTCAAAAAATATTCCCCTTTTGGTTCGGGACTTCCACAGGTAAAAGCGGCAGGGCTCAGGCAAAATATAAAACCCGAGCGGTAAGGACGACTTTGACTTTGACTCCGTTAGCGTGTAGGAGGTTCCTGGAGCTAGCCCTAACCTCCGTCCTCTGTCGTGACCTCACTTAGTTGGGTGGTTGGCCGTCCCCGTACCGCCTTACGGGGGGATCAGGATCTTTGGGCGCTTTTGGCGGGCGCCTCTGTCAATCTCGTATTGGTATAGGCCACAGATTGATGGGTTTCCGTGGCCTTGAACGCTTTCATGCAGGTGTTCAGCGCTCTGGGAGATAAACTCTTGGGATTGTTGGTATAGCGGCATCTCGGTGCAGGGCCGTGTTTCTCACGTACCATGGAGCGCCAAAGATTGTCCTCAGCACCGGTTTTAGACTACTTGGAGCTTGTTCACGTGGGTTTTTGCGGCCCGGTCCCAAACTGGATCCGCGCACATCATTATGGGCTGTATTATCATTTTGTAGATGGTTAGTTTGTTAACGAAGGACAGCCTGCTCCGTGCATTAAACATGGAGCTGAGTGACTGTCGGGCTGCCTTCGCTTTGGTTACAGCCTTCTCCACGTGGAGCTTCCAGGTGAGCTTGGCATCTAAGGTTACTCCAAGGTACTTTGCCTCTGTTTTCCAGGGTATCTCCCTCTCAAAGATCCTGATCGGCGTAAGGTCGTCACGCCAACGAAGTCTCATCCTGGTGGCGAATTCCTCAGGGATCAGTCCTCAAGCGTTGGTGAATGAGTTGCTCCACCAGTTTCCTCATGGTCAGCAAAAGGCTGATTGGCCGATAGTTTTGGGGAAACTTTCCAGGGATTTGGAAAGTGTCGGAAGCGGAGGACAGCATTGGCGATGTTGACGATGCGGACGACTGCTTTCTTTGGGAGGGCCTTCATCGCACGGTTCGGGATACCGTCGGGTCCCGGGATTTTGCGCGGTTTCAGGATTTTGATCAACTGGGGGACTTCGGGGTAGGATGCTGGTTTTAGTGGTGTTTGCGGCTCCTGTCTCCGTAGGCATCCTACTGCCCTGACAAAGTCCATATGGTTAAGATCGGCGTTTGTGTAGTTGAGGTCGCATTGACGCTCCAAGCTGTCAGCGAAAGCCTCGACTTTGTCTATTGCGCTAAATGCGAGACCGTTTTTCCATGGATGGGTATGTAGGGGAAGCTCCCCGATTCTAATACTCTGGTGAATTTCCGGTAATCGTCCTCAGTTGATGGCTGTATCAGAATGGATTCTGATTGGTTGATTGCTTTGGTGTATTGGATTTTCTGTTTTCTGTTTTATTAATGCCAATAGTGGCATCCATCGTGTTTTGTCCTGCAGTATAATTAGCGGGACTCGGGTTGATGGGGTGTTGTTGGCATTAGTGGGTGGGTCTTCAACCTCCATGGGGGTGAATCTGTTCTGGGTTGGTATTTTAGTCGCTTTATTTGTAGGCTCATCTCTGACTGGTCTGCGGTGTCCTCTTTTTCTACCATTGACGATTTGGATTTCCCCTTCCGAATCGGAGGAGTTCACTTCCATAATTGCTTCATTTACAATTACGCTCCGCATGGATGTTGTGTGAGCGATGATTCCTTTCGCGGGCGCCGGCTTGTAAGCGCGGAGGGTCAAGCAATTTTGGGAAGCCCGGTTAGCACGTAGATTCCGGCCGAAGCATTGGGCTCGGTAATTTCGATTTTGGCGCGCCGAGCCCGTTCAGCGAGTTAAGCTTGGCTCGCGTAGCGGGCCTGTTAATTTCGTCGCACCTGGTCGGTTCATTAGTCGCTTTGTTGGTCAGATTTCTTTGTTGCGCTATGCGCTGTGGTGACAAAGCACACAAAGCAGATAAAGCAGGCCCTGCGTGCGCCACTGCATCGGAATGCGGAGCGGCGGTCGAGGCCACCTTGCTTTTGTTCGCATTTGGTTATGGCTTCACCCCGGTGTTCCCCTCTGCCGTACGGGTTGGCATGATGGCGGCGGTGGATTCAGGTTGGTTGTGAGGCTCCTGCTGGGGGCGCTTACTTGATTTTTTTTTATATTACTTTTTGCAATCTGTTTACACAAACAATAAGCAAAATAATATGTGTCTTAGAGAATATTGGACATGAACATGACATGGTTGAAATCCAGCGATTTACAACTTACAGTTTCCACACACACACACACACACAAGCAATATGTAAACGACACCACAAAATGAGGTAAAAGACTGCAGTGCAGTACAATTTTTTATTAATAAAAAACTGCAAATTCCAAACGTAAGATTTATTTGACATAATGAATGATAGTGAACAATGACGAGGAACTAACGTTCAAGTAATCATTATTTTTTCAGTCTTAAGATTGAACACAAGTAATGGCAAATTATGTAGATACGTGTCACTGCTTAGCTAAAAATAAGCGATAACATCAACAACTCATCGTATTTAGTGAAAAATAATGATAAAATTATGAAATATCAATATAAGAGTATTTATACTTAGCTAATAAAGTAAACAAACGCAGGTAGATACTTAATTATTGAATGTTTAAATCAGACAAATCTTCCGGAAAAGCCAATAGCATTATGAAATCTAGATGAACCACGAATAAGATGGCCTAATATCAACCGAACGTTTTATATTTTCTTCTCGCGATGTTTCCTGGTAGTGTTGGGTATTGTCTGGTACAACACTGCATGGTAACCGTCATCATAAAGTAAGGCAATTTTTACAACCCACATTCTCTGCGAGGGCTTCTCCTGCACTTTTACAACGGCAAAGTTGCAAATGTTGGAATACATTTAATTCATGGTCTTCACTAAAACTCATATCCGAATCCGAACTGCTATTATGAAGAGATATTGAAGCCTCAGACTCTGAAGTGACGGCTTCAGATTTTTTTGGTTTTATTTTATTTGGTTTGAGGGCTGGAAAACAATGGCTTACAACTACCTTTTCGTGGTCTTGGAGCTTTTGGTTTCCCTTCGTTTTTCTTTTGTGCTTCTTTTTGCAATCGCTCTTTGTTAGGAGTAGATGTCAGTAAAACTGATTTTAAGCCTTTCCCTTTTCGTCTTCTAGTTATTTTTATTTTTGGGAGGGGAATTATATCACCGGCGTTTGTCGATGTGCCGGAAGTAGAAGGTAGACTAGGAGGGTGGTGGCATCTTCTGCCATTGAGGGCTCCTTTGAAGGCTGAGAAACTTCAGTTATGTTTTTATTCTGGTGGTTCACGTGATGGGGGCGGTGTTCATCAGGAAGTTCTATCTCAGGGTGGTTTCCTTCATACTGATCCACCTGATGGGAGTTAACATCAGGGTTTCTTCTCTCAAGGGGGTTCTCCTCAGTATAGCTGTTATTAGTATCGTCCTGGTTGAAGGCGATCCTCGTGATCAAGGTCCTGGTTTTGGATATCCTGATCCGTCACTTCAGATGGAAAAAATCTGAATCTGTGAAGATATTTTTGTCCAGAGGAAATCCCTGTTTTTTCAAAGCCCTTGACTGCGTTTAATTCAGTAGCTGCTTTCATGAAAGGCTTGTTAAACAATTCAGCTACTTTGTATACAGACAGCGTTTGGCCAGGACGGGATGTTCCTTATTCATCAACAGTAGCATCGTAATACTCTTTCTGTCCAGGGGTTGTGTCTTATGACTAGTATGGGAGGGCAAGTTTGTTTACCATATGTATATTATTACTCTTAGCATATGTAACAAATTCCAAACTAATATGGGATACGTGATAGTCCAAAATAAGCAACCGTGGTTTTTGTTCTGAGGGGTTCGTATATTTTTTGAAATGTTCCAACCATTTAACAAAAGTTCATATAACCCTTATCGGTTACCGCTATGTCACAGTCTATAGGGCCATTTTTAATAGGGAAACAATTAATCCGTTTTGTGCAAAAATGAAAAAAGGTGGTATGAAGTTACCTATCGCATTCCTTGCACACGCCACTGCAACTGTTTATCCGAGTTCAGCGCTAACTGATTTAGCCACCTCTTTTTTATTTGTCGGAGCAATATGTTTTGGTACACCTGTCTCATTCATGTTATATATTTGGTCGGGAGTAAATTTGTATTGTTTTATTACCACTTCTAAGTTGTCAAAGTAAATCTTAAGCTGATTTATATTGAATCCCATGATACTTGTTTTGCGAGGAGTAAGTAACGAGAGCCTATTATTCCTCTTCATGAACTCTCTAGTGAAACCTGAACCGGCGAGTTTGGATGAGGAAGAAAACCGGTTAGGTATGTTATTTTTGATGGCATATGAATACAGAAGAAACCCTAATGATTTAAGAAAGACCATAAACTCGACTGTTCAACTCTATACAATGCCTCACCTGGTGTGGAGAAAATACCTGTCTAAATCGTCCAAGTTGGGTAGAACCATGTCCCTTTGATATCATCCTTTGAAGGGCTGTTTCATTAAATTCAACACTTTTGGTTGGTTAGCGCATACAGCCCTTTGGCGATAAGTGTTTTGATGCGGTTGAGGTCAGGATTGGGTTTATTTATATCAAGTTATTTAAATCACCTAATTTTTAAGTGGCGAAGCGAAGCGGAGTCACTTACTAAATTCATGTTGTCCATCCGAGCAATAACTCGAGAACGGCTGGGAATTTCCAAGTTCTGTTTTCACCAATCGACAGGTGACCAAAAAGGCTTGTTTGCTAGTGATTTAGAAACTGATTGGTCAAAGGTCTGCTAGACTAGAGGGTTTTCAAATTTGGGAGACTGCTTCGCCACTTCGCTATGCGTTGCAAGCTTTGCAGGTTTATTTTAATTAAAATCATGATTTAAAGCAAACTAACTTTTTTTATTCTTTAATACAAAGCAATGTAACATAACAAAAATATTCTTAAAAAATTAACAGTATATAACACAGAGTTTATAAAAATAAAAAGCAGATAGTAAGAAATAAATTTTAGGTTTCTGTATTTGCATTATAATATTTAAACAAGAATACTAGCTTCCCACCTCGTTCTATACCCAGTTTGTTCCTTAAATCCGAATGAACAAATCCAAGTGCTAAACATCCTTTCTGCCGACGCTGAATAGGCAGTTGCGCACAGAAACTGTAACCACAGACAGTTGTTTTGCGATTTCCAGCTCATCCCTGTGTGATAACCATCACTGAACTCCATTTACTCCATTTTTTATTATTTCATCTGTAAACCTGACCTCTTTAAAAGGGCTGCAGTGGGCATTGAACTTTATTGCCAATGGTAGCAGTCCAGTGTTTCCGTACATTTCATTCACGGTTTCTAAAGCCAAACTCTTTTCTTCTTGTATTTACTTGTATTTCTGCTTCTGTGGATCCAACATATAATCTATAAAGTGGTATGGTGTGTGTGCTTGGTTATATTGACGTTAAAATGATTCATTTCTTCGTAAAGGGAATTCTAAAACTTCCTCAAATGTATATTGTAAATGTTTCCACTGCTCTACAGCAACTGAAATAGTTGCATTTTTTCTTTGTAAAATATCAATAGCAACTGCAATAGACTTTAAAATGTTTAAATATTCTTGTGCTGCATATTTAAGCCCAATATTGGAGACCTTTTGGTAAATGGTTGAAGCAATATATTTTTTGTTTTCCTCGCAGATCTTTAATATTATGTCCCACTGAGTGATATAAATCTCTAAGCGGCCCGGTCACAAGACATTATATCGAATCATTATCTGTTACTAGTGCTAAAATAAAAACGTGTATAGATATTTCTTGATTTTATGCTTAGTATATAATTTCGAATGTACTGTTAAATATGTTAAAATTACTAAATCGGCGGCGTGCTATGTAACTTGCTTAAGTAATAAATTAATTTTTGTTGACGCCTAGTAAATATTTTCAGCACAAAGTGGAGTCTTTCATTGAACGGCACGCTGTTAGTATTGCTACGCACAGATGTCCAATCTCTTTACATTTGGTGTATGTAGGATGCATAAAATTGTATGCATTTAGATTTGATGCTGTTGACTTATCGCAAAATTAATGTCAGAATATAGATAAAGTCACAAATAATTGCATTTAAAGTAAAGAAAACACAGATAGACAAATTTTTTTATTGCAATAAAGATACAAACATAATAATTATAATAATAAATTCTATGGTTGAAGCAGGAAATGGAAACGATATTAGTTGAAGATAATGTGTTTTGTGACAAACTGAACATAACATGAAGATCGTGAACCATAAAAATACAAAAATTTGGATTTGTCCTTGGTGGATTTATATTCGCCAATCTTCCACGCGCTGATCAATTCGTGAAAACATGAGATGAAGTTTTGTGAAACTTTAAGTGCCATGGAAATCTTGGTCTGCGTCCAATAGGAAATATATTTTCGTTCGTTCAGAAAGCACAAGGCTTAATGGGACCCTCCAGTGTACTATTTAATTTTTACACATGCTTTATAATTATATTTTTTGTGCATAAATATCTGCCAAGATTAGTGCAGCGTAGTATAGTGTAACATAGAAAACAAAAATAATTCTGCTGCTTCCCTTTTTTCAGTCGTTCAATTATTTCCTTACTGACTACATACATGTAAGTTTAAATCAGTATTACATGGTAATGCAATCGGACCCATATTTGTATTTGTAATTGGAATTTCTAATTAATTCGAAGATTTTTCTGGGACCTCCGAAATTTGTACTAAAAAATTAAAAAAATTTAATTTGTATATATTTCCGCTATTTTAACAAATTCTTTTATCTTTTGATAAGTTAAATTGGAACTTCTGAGCTACAAAAGATAGCAATTGTGACAAAATAAACACTCCACGTGTTTTGTAGTGCGTTTTCTCTTTCTGTGTCACATCCCTTAGTGACATTTTTAGGGAAGCCTAGCTGTTTTTCCAATGTTGCAATTGCATGTTGTTCTTCTCGATTCGATAAATCTGAAAAGCATGAGCTATATATATATATATATAAAATACAAGTACCAAATTGAAATATTTTACTTACTGATGGCTTTGTTGGAAATGAAGGCAAATTTCCCCAAAATAATCTGGGGAAGATTAGTCATATATACATTAGGCGATATTCGATGGGGTTTGCATTCCAAAAACCTAAAAAATAATATCTTTTCACATTTAACTCATCAAATGACATGTGATTTTTATAATAAGAACGCTGAATGAGACAATACAATATAGTTTCATGGGGTTAATAGAAATTATCTCAGAATTGATACAAATTTTACCTCATTGACATGTCGTTATTTACAAACAATCGTTGATTTGTGTACAGAATTAACTTTTTGTCCTATAAAAAGATGTAGATAACATACCTAGTAATTGTTATTCTGTATTTCTGTCGATGGTAGAGGAGAATGGCGTCTCCATAAACCAATAGAGCAAACCTCGTTCCCGAAAATGTTCTATTATTCGATGAAACTCATATAGATTGATAGCTTTACCACATAAATTTGCTACGATAAACAACATTAGTAAATAATATGTATAACACTAAATTACAGTTTACCCAATTTTTGGTCCGCTCCTGGAGATGGAGATCCGGTTACTATTAAATCGACGTTACTAATTAGATTTGTCAAAATTGTAGCTCTATAGTCTTCCACGTTGGATATTTTTGTTATGCGTTGTAAAACTTGTGCATCGTTAATGTGTGCAATTTGACATTCGAGGCAAAGTAAGCGTCGATGGGTACCTTCAATTTTTGTAAAGCTACAATATCTAAAACATTAAACCATGAAATATTGAAACTGTTGAATTTCGATGCAGTATACCTGCACACAACGTATCGTCCAAAACCAACACTCTCAATCCTCTGTTTAATGTGGAAACAAATGTTGGCAAACCAATTAAAGGAATTTCGGATGGGTGCAAGAAAGTGTCTACCTGTCATGTGAAATTATTACGTATTATCAAGATAAGTTACGAGTTAAAAAATAAATTAATAATTTATGTAGATATAAGTAGTGCAATTGTTGGCAATAATGAAGATGAAGTTACAAGTCGAACGTGTTACCACCTGGTCGGATCCCGGCGGTCGTAAATCTGGCCTCGGGACACTAAGACCGGCAACGTGTGGGGCACAGAAGGCTAAAAGAATCGACGTTGGGCTCAAACGTGGAATTAAAGTATATTTTGGCTACAAAATTCTTAACCTAAGGCACTATTACTACACTTAATTAAGATGGCGGTGGAAAGCCACGTGGCAGTACCTGTTGCAGCTGGCGGTACAGCGGACCCCCGGTGACGATGTTGGCGGCGGATCGGGCAGACGAGCAGCGATGGTGTCGGAGGCGGTGGCCAGGTGGGAATATGGGCGGCCGAGCGTCGGTGACGGAGGCGCTGACGGTCGAGCAGGGTGAACGACCGAGCGCCGGCGGTGCGGGCAGCAAGGAAAGTGGCCGGGTGGCGACAGAATGAGCAGCAGAGCAGACAGCCGGGCGGCAACGATGGAGGTCGAGCAGCTGATGCGGCCGGCTGGGGTTGATGCCGTAGGCAGGGAAGCGGTCGGGCAACGAAGCTGACGATCGAGCAGCGGGAATGGCCGATCAGCAGTGAGGGTGGTGCAGAGGGCAGCAGAGCAGGCGGCCGGATAGCGGGACCAGGCAGCGAGCAGGCTGGCGGGGCTGGTGCAGCGGAGCCGGATAGCAGGGCCGGGTAGCAGGGTGCCAAAACTCTCCTAGACTCTTGATTTTCAACGAACTTAAAAAGTTCGTTATGTCTGTCGGCTCGTCACAAAATTTGAGATTTTTTAAAATTTTAAAATGGATTCTTAAAGAAAATTTTACGCTGATTTCAATAATGAAATCGAAAAAATTCTAAGTCGAATAGTGTTCGAGATATTCGACTTCGAATTTCGGGAAAATTTTCGACATTACGATTTTAAATGTGATTCTTATAGGAAATTTTACGCTGAATTCGAAAATGAAGAAAAAATTCTATGTCGAATAATTTTCCAGATATTCGATTTCGAATTTTCCCGAAATTTTAAGTTCGTTCTGGGATTGCTTACAGAGCAATTGTTTTTTTAATTGAAATGTTACAAAAACTAGTTCGATAGAACTAACAATCTGTTTTAATTTGACAATATATTAAAACTGTATTAAACTAAGTTTTCCCATTGGATCCCTTAGTTGTCTCACTGGTTGGCTAATTCGAGCGGTTTAGTTCGCGTAAGTCGTCTGGTTAGATTCCTCACATTTAGTAGCCTGGATGCTTCTTCGTTAACGTGATGCTGGAGGCAGTGGCGTAGCTAGGTAACGAAAGGCCCTGGGGCAAAAAATAAACTAGGGCCCCAACTAAACTAATGAAAATCGTTTGTTCCGTATTCGTCGTGTTCTGAATTCGACGTACTCCAGATTTGTCGTAATCCAGATTCGTCGTAATACAGTCGACTCCATAATAAAATTAAAAACCAAATACAAATTGTAACTTATTTTAATGAACAAATTAAAACTATTTTATGAAAATAAAAGAAAATATCTACCTGTTACCGTTCAAAAAATACAGTACTGTGACAGACACAGACTGCAGAGGCACGTTAATAGGGTCCCGTTGAGCACCCTTTGGGTACGGAATCTTAATTAAGTAGAGATTTTTAAACCAATAACACCACTTTCTTGATCGACTATACGGTTTACGGCGAATCTGGAGTACGTCGAGTTCGGAACATGACGAACACGGAACAAATCTTTAAAATTTTATCAATACAAATATAAATATGTGTTTACATTTAAATACTTAAAAGTTGCAAAGCTACTTTATCATCAGTTCTTTATTGTGCATAGCAGGGCACGTCCTGGTTCTACACGCAGAGTTTAGGATAAATAAATTAATATAGGTATTGGAATTAAGGCAATTAAGGAATAAAACTAAGTACATAAATCAAAAAGCTTTTATTTTGCTTTATTGTACATGAAACATCAAAAACAATTTATTTAGCGATGTCATGTATAAAGGTAAACTTATCTCAATAAAGCATCTCCTCTAGTTATTATATGAAAGTCGGAAGTTTAGTTTATCTATAATCGTTTCCTAGCTTTAGTTTTCGCAAATGTATCAATGACTTCGGTTAAATCTAAACTTGATGCTCCTTTGTTTTCGATCGCTATTAGTGATAAATGTCGGAGTCGAGCTTGGCCCATAGTATTCCTCAAATAGTTTTTTATAATTCTTAATTTGCTAAATGACCTTTCAGCTTCTGCAGAAGTAACAGGAATTGTATGGAACAGTAACATTGCTGTAAATACTTCTGTTAGGTCACATTCCAACACTCCATATTTGCTCATTATTTCTTTACAGAATTGGTGAATAGTCCATGTTTTTGCCTTAGTTAATTCAGGTATAAGCAGGTGGTAAATATTAAGAAATTGAAGGGAAAAGTTAGGGTCTATTATACCAGAATATTTACGTTGGAATTGGTCACACTTTTGTAATAAAGTTGTTTCATCTACATCCAGTAAAAATGTTGGTGTTAGAAAATTGAATATTTGACTGAGTGTACTCGTGCCAGTAAAACGTGCATTTAACTGAGTTATTATTGTGTCTAGTACATTATTGAAAATAGTAATTTTAAATATTTCTTCCCTGTTTTGAAATCGGTAATCTGAAAATAATTCATCAAAATGTTTTTTTACTTTCCTTTGCCTTTTTTCTTTGAAATGGGGATCTATGCCATATTTTGTTGCAATTTCACTGGCTTTGCGTTTAAATGGTTCGAAGTCATTTCTATAAATTTGCATCTTGGCATTTGTTTCTTGTAAAGCTCTACTTGCTTCGTCCAAATCAATGTTGCATTTTTTCAAAGTTTTAGATGCATAATTGATATCATTCAAATTCGAATTCGAAATTTAGCATTTTTGTTTTAATATTTTCTGCTTGACTACGCTCATCTTTACTGGAACTTTTGAGAATGATTTCTGATAATGCTTTGATTATATCGAAATAACAAAGTTTTACTGCAGATATTGTATTGACTCTATTGGACCATCTAGTCGGATTTAGTTTTTTTAGAGCGGTGTCCGATTCGCCAGTGGATTTTGACAGAAGATCCCAGCGTTTGATGCTAAGTCCGAAAAAATTAAACAAATCTTGCAATGCTGGGAAATAATTCTGCAATTCGAAACAATTGCTAACGGCATCATTTACCACCAAATTTAAATTTTTTTTTATATTGTATGTTTACAATGCAATCTGTTTTTTACAAACAATAAGCATATTTTCTGAATTTGTACAAGTGACATGCGGAGGTGTGCTCCAATGAGCAGCACTCTCTATGTGAAAACTTAATAACTTAATACTAATGATGCTGATACTATCTTATGTCATGTCCTACAATCTACAAAATTAACGTCTATACACCAAATCTAAAGGCGTCTTTCGTTTTAATCGTTTTGTTTGCTGACTGTTGTCAAGTAAAGTAATTGCTAACACATTGGGGTGCACTTCTAGGCGTTGAATGTATTTTTCACTGAACTGCACAATTACGCCACTAATTTTATGCACTTCGAGATCGTTGTAAATAACTTTATTCGAGACGAACCACGGAGCACCAGTCACTGCACGCAATAACTTCGCCTGGAATCTTTCAAGGATTGCAATGTTAGTTATTGATGCAGTTCCCCATAACTGTAACCCGTAGGTCCAAATAGGTTTGAAGACGACATTGTACGCAAGGTTTGTTGCGGAGAGACAGCTGTGATTTCCGTCCGAGTAACCAATAATGTTTCCTGAATTTCAAATCTAATTGCTTACGTTTGTTCCAGATATGCGTTCGCCACGTTAGCCCTTTATCTAAATGCATGCCGGGGTATTTTACGGAGTCTGTGGTAGAAACTAGTTTATTATTTATCGATACTGTTGGTAATTCTCCTCGACATTTGGTGAATACTATGTGGTTCGACTTAGTCTCATTGATTCCGATACGCCATTTTTTTGTCCATTTCTCGATATCATTGATACTTCTTTGTAGTATATTTGTCGCTTTGATGGGGTTCTCATGTACCGCTAGAATGGCAGTATCGTCAGCAAATGTTGATGTTGTGATGTCTATGTTTGTCGGCAGATCGGCTGTATACATCAGATATAGTATCGGACCCAACACGCTGCCCTGTGGAACTCCTGATGTTATCGGGTATAAACTTGTTACTTCGTTTTCATATCTTACTCTGAAATACCTTTCTTTGCAAGTATTTTTTTAGAATATTATATAATGCCCCCGGGAGGCTTTTTTTTTAGTTTATAGAGTAACCCTTGATGCCAAACCTTATCGAAGGCTTGGCTAACATCCAGGAAAATTGCTGCGCAGTATCTTCTGTTTTCAAATGTGTTGTTTATAATATCGACCACTCGGTGCACTTGTTCAATGGTACTGTGATGGCTTCTGAAACCGAATTGATGGTCTGGAATAAGGTTTCGTTCAGCGATAATGTCTTGTAGTCTCCTTGCTAATAGTTTTTCAAATATCTTGCCCATTATCGGCAGAAGACTGATAGGTCGGTAAGAAGCAGGCTCGTTTGGCGGTTTTCCCGGTTTCTGTATCACTATTACTTCGGCCATTTTCCACTGCGCTGGGAAGTATTCAAGTCTGCAAGCAGCGTTGTAAATTTGTGTCAGCATCACAATTCCTTTTCGAGGTAACTCCTTTATAACCTGACCTGTGATCAGGTCATAACCTGGTGCTTTCTTTGGATTTATGTTACTTTTAATGACAGTTCTTACTTCTTGTAGTTTTAAAGGTTTTATGTGTTCACCAGGTTCTTGTGGTTCCTCTAGGAATGTACTAATTTCAATGTCTTCATTATCATCAGCTGGTGGAAAAGGTTTAAAAACCTCTCTCAGGATGTTCTGCAAAGGCTTCGACTTTATCTTTCTCTGTCTTTGCCCATGTTCCGTCTGTTCTTCTAATGGGTGGAATTTGCTCGCGGGGTTGTTTTAGCCTTTTGGTAGCTTTCCATAGGGCGTAGTTTGTATCTGCATTGGGTGTCAGGTTTTCTAAGTATTCCTTAAAAGAGTTATTTTTAAGTTCAGTTATAAAATATTTTAGTTGTGTTGATGCCCGATTATAATTTGTCTTATCTTGTGGATGTCTCGTTGTTTGCCAAATTTTTCTAAGGCATGTCTTTTCTTTGATTTTTTCTCGTATAACTGGCGGGCAATTTATCTTCTTTTCCTTTTTTACTGGGGGTGGTGTTGCTTCCCAAGCCGCTTCTTGAATTAACGTGGTAAACTTTTGGACTTCATCTTCCAGTTCCTTTTCAGTCTTGAGTGATACTTTAAGGTTTACGTTTTTATCTATTAATTCTTTGAAATACTCCCAATCAGTTTTGTGATTGTAAAGTTTAATGGGCAGTTCTTTTTTGATTATTGCTGAGTAGATGGTGGCTATAACCGGCGTGTGATCAGATGTTATATCATAATTTGGTTCGATGTTCAAATACCCAGGTACAAAACCGTTAGTGACAAAGAAATAATTCTGCAATTCCAAACAATTGCTAACGTTATCATTTACCACCAAATTTAAATTATGAGTGGCCCAATGTACGTACTCCGCGTTAGGCTGGATATTCTTAATTTGTTTTTGTACACCATTGTACACACCGCTCATGACATTGGCTCCATCATAGCCTTGACCCACACATTTTTTAAATCAATATTAGTTATCCTTAAATAATGTAATCACCTGATTGACTAAATCTGCTGCGCCGTGTTCGCTGGCTGCGTAAAAGCCTAGAAAAGTTTCTTTAACCTCTATGTCAACTGGCTGTTCATTTTCCGATCTGGTTATTACTGCATATCCCACAACAATGCTCAGCTGGTCTACCTTCGATATATCCTGTGTCGTATCCAATATGATGGAAAACGGCGACGCTCTAATCTGTTCTAGCAGATGATTTTCAAGTGTGGTCCCCAAGCAACCAATCATTTCATTTTGAATTGTTGCACTCAGATATCTTGTTGGTCCTAAAAATGATTTTAAACAATAATTAGAATATAAACAGTTAATTTTAATAAAAATAAATGAATAAAAAAACAACTACAGTAACTTAAATATTTTTGTGTTTAAATTGATTTATTATTATTTGATTAAAATTCCACATTTTGATACCCCACTCGATGGGTTTAGAAAAATCTTTTTTGTACCCTGTGTCACTCGCTCTATCAAGACGACTACCTCATAGGTGAAAAACCATCAAGCCGTTTAGGCCGTAGCAGGGTACAAATAAATCCACATACATATATTAGGAATCAGTATTAGAAGTAAGTTTTGTAAACAAAGAACTGTCACTTTTTACGTCATCTTGATTTTTAATTAAGAGTTTATGGCTTGGCAGCAAGTTATCAGTTATCAGACCATCTTCCCTTTTTTGTTCTGACTAAACATTAATTTTATTATTTTTAAAACCAGTAGCGTAAAATACAATAAGAAATATAATATTTTATTTTTCTTGACTTAATTTAACATATATAATTTAATATAAATAGTGGTTTACCCACAACTCTAGTACAAACCTGATAACTAGCTGCCAAGCCATAAATTCCAAATACAAAATCAAAATGACATAAAAAGTGACAGTTTATTGTTTACAAAATTTACTTCTAATACTGAGTCCTAGTATACATACATACAAACTCTCGAGAAACATAACCCTCCTTCTGAAGCAGTCAGGTAAAAACTTAGAAATAAAAATAATACCTTTAGGCATATCCAAAACTTGCCGCAGTATGTGATCATATCGGGCGACAAGCTCTACAACGGACAGAAAATTTCCATGGTACCCCTCTTCATTTAAGTTTTCTCGATGTCCTCTTAAAGCCAAAGAACTCTTTGCTGGGGTAAGTATGACATCGAATAATCTTTGAAGAACAATTTTCCAAAACGACGCTTCTTTAGGAATTTCATTTTCAAGTTCCTTGTCGATAGTTGTATCACTTTTTTTCCAAAGTTCATACACAGCACATGCTTCCGTATGACCACTCGAGAAACTGTGTTGTTTTATTCGTTCTGATAAATGTTTCCAGTCCCGAATGCCCTTACACCATACCATACATTATTCCTTTACGAAGCAAATAGCCAGCAGAGTTGGCAATAGGCAGCATCTGGTATTTTAGAATAACACAACCAAAAACGATGAACTGGTCCATATTTAGAAGTTGAAAAGTAGTACGATTTTGAAAAAGACCTGTTGTCCTGGTGGGCGTCTTTTGGAAAAGGTCCCGAAGGCTGTAAAGGTCCACGATCAAGAATTTGACTTTTTTTATCATCGCTTAACTATAAAATGTTCGTAAAATTTCCCAAGTCGTATGACGATTGATTGTACAAATTTTCGAAAACTGACGAGGTCGTTGGTTTTTTCGCTGTTGCCTGTGCCACGCAGACATTGTCGTCGTTGATGTGATCAGCGACATCCTCCCTGATGGCGGTATCTTTAACTGCAATAATTGTCAGATCTCCTTCAGTAGGCTTCTCAGCCTGCACTATAGTAGACACAATTACATTGTCCAAAATGTTTGGACTAAAACTGCTTGTAGACGGCTGACTAAGAAATTGTCGATTTTCGGTAATTTTTGTCTAGTATCTTCTCTTTCCTGACGTTGTCTGCGCTTAAACGCACCGCTAAGTTTCTTCTTTTTATCCATTATTTAAGTTGTCTTATTTTTGCAAACTTATTATGTCATAATCAACAAGAAACGTAATTGATATATAACGTCACGTCGTTGGGGAATCCCCGGACTCACCGGTAAACATGTTATATCGATGGACAGATGGCACTAGCAAACCTATACTATAATGCTCCGACTATACTTCTATGTATGCGGCACGAAGCTTCGCGAATTTGCCTATTTGCCGCTTGCCCACACTAGAAAGTAAAAACGAGACAAACGCTTCCGTTTCCGGCAAACATTCGTAAGAATACTTTCATACAAGTGTGGTAGGAGTGTCATGTATTAAAGAATAGCGTTTCGTTTCTCAAGTAAAAATATTATTTTTCAAGTAATAGTTAAACGATAAAAAAACAATTAAAAATGAGAAAAAGTTTCCTATAAAAGGTTTTTTGTTGCAATAAAGTTTTAATTTACTTAACGGATTACTTTTATAGACCGTTTATTATAATTGTTTATTTCCACGGTTTTCCGTGTGCGACAACGCAACTAATGACTTATTGAAAGTGAGCGTATAATATCGTTTTTAAAATCAGTACTCTAAGTATCACCGCTTCGCGGTGTGCAATATAAGGCTAGTTTCACAGTCGCGCCGTCGAGCGGCGCCGTCCAGACGCGCGCGCTTGTAAATTCACTGTTAGCGTTTTATAGTCACGCTGTTGAAGCGCGCTGCGTTTCTCATAGGTCTGCCTTGCGTCAAGCGCGTGCTGTTGAAACGCGCTGTTCGACGGCGCGACTGTGAAACCAGCCTAAAAATACAGGGGAGTTCCCCGCAAGTTTCAAACAAAGATGTTCGAGACTTGTTGGGAATTTCCCTGTATTTTCTTCAAATAAGTTGCCATTATTAAATTTTCACTAGTTCAATTTATAGTTTGTAAGTCAGAGTCCGAGGGGCCCCCTGAGTTTGGGGGCCCCGGGGCACTGCCCCGTCTAGCCCTCCGGTAGCTACGCAACTGGCTGGAGGCGATTTACATGAGAGGTAGCATTATCTCGTGATGATGGATGCTACTGTTTCCACTCCGAATTCTCGATGGATGTCGCTGTTACGTGCATACCATGGCGCATTAGCTATGTATGTTAGCACTTTGTTCTGGTACCGCTGTATCACATCAGTGTTGCATTTTTTCGTACATCCCCATAATTGGGCTCCATATGTCCACACTGGTCGCAGAACTTGTTTATATAAGAGCAGCTTGTTGTACATTGACAGTTCGGATCGTCGTCCGAGTAACCAGTACATTTTTCTAAATTTAATTTGTAGTTCCTCTTGTTTCTTTTTGATGTGTGGTTTCTATCAACGCTTGGCATCAAGGGTCATCCCTTGTTGTAATAACCGGCTGTAGCCTTACGCCATTGAGAAAGATTGGTAATTGATTAATCTTTTTATTGGTGAAGTTGATATATGTTGATTTGGTTTAATTGAGCTTAATGCGCCACTTATATGTCCAGGTGGCAATAGTGTCTGCTGCTTGTTGCAGTTTCTTTGTTCTCGATTGAATTGCCCGTTGCCATCACTGCTGTATCGTCTTCAAATGTAGCAATCGTGCAGTTCGTCGTTTTTGGCATGTCATTGATATACAACAAATACAGCACTGGACCCAAGACACTTCCTTGGGGTACACCGGCTTGAATTTCTCTTAGTTCAGAGTACGCACCTTCGTATTTAATACGGAATTTTCGTTCACTTAAGTACGATTTAATAAGCTTATAATATGAATAGGGGAGAGTTGATTTTAGTTTGTATAGCAGGCCGATGTGCCGTACCTGATCGAAGGCTTGTGCAATGTATTGCGGAGCATACTTTTTTGTCTTCAAATGATTTTTCTATGACATCAGTTATTCTGTGGATCTGGTCGATGGTTGAATGTTTACTACGGAAGCCAAACTGATGTGTTGGGATAAGTTGATATTTTTCGATAATGGGTTTGAGACGTTTCAGTATTAGCTTTTCGAACAATTTCGATATAATCGGTAACAGTGCAATTGACCGATATGATTCTACTTGTTGTGGTTTTTACCAGGTTTTGGTAGCATAATTACATCAGATACTTTCCAAGATACTGGAACATGTTTTAAGCATTAAACAATGTAGTTAACTTAACCAAAGCTTTCCTTTGAACTTTCTTAACCCTTTGCACTCCGTTGTCGCCGTATATGCGACATTTAAAATATGAACTTTAAATCCATTGTCGCCGCTACGGCGACACGCTTTATTTGCGTATTCGGCACTTTTGTAAAAAAACACTTGAGTAAGGGAAACAGTCTGTGTTTATATTATGTGTTTAAATTATCTGTAACTATGTTTATATCACAATATGCGTTGCTTTTTTATTCTTTTCAAAACGTTGTAGTCCCTTGCGTAGTAAAGATGGAAAGTGAAACTTTTGAACAAAACTGTGCAATAAGCGATGTGGAAGATGAACTCGATTTTGTGTTGCGCGGAGATAATTTGAGTGAAATATTAGTAGACGATATTAGGAATAATTCAGGAACAGATAGTGACGATAGTGACATAATGGTAGTGAGAAAAAAACGAAGAATTCAAATTATTGAATCGGATCCCGAACATGAAGTTGTACCTGTAGACAACAGTGGATGGATCGATATTACAGGAAGTGATATTCCCTTACAAAATATAAACTTTGCAACGGGAAATAAAGTTCCAGGGCCGCAATTTTTCAATATCGACGAACCGATACAATTTTTCAAATTATATTTCACGGATGATCTCGTAGACGAAATTATAACGGAAACGAACAGTTACGCCAAAAACAAATTGAGGAATAAAACTCCTAGCAAGAATTCCATATAGCACACGTGGCGCGATACAAATAAAGAAGAATTCTGTGCCTTTCTTGGAGTAATCCTCAATATGGGCACGATGCCTTTGCCAAATATGCAGGACTATTGGTCAACCAACAATAACACTAAAATACCATTTTTTTCAAATGTATTCACAAGAAGACGATTCAACCAAATATTTTGGATGTTACATTTGAAAACAATAGATCCTCAGAGGGTAGACATTCGAACACGTATTCAACGGGTCAGTAATTTTTTAGAATACATCAATTCCAAGTTTTCCGAGTATTTTATACCGGGTAAAAACGAATGTGTAGACGAATCGGTTATCAAGTTCAAAGGTAAAATAAGTTTTATAACTTATAATCCTAATAAGCCTACGAAGTGGGGCATAAGAATATATGATTTGGCTGATTCTGAAACAGGGTATGTATACAATATTCTTACATATTATTGCAGTATCACCTCCGAAAGTCTTATAAAACAGGAATTGCCCGTCAGCGCTAGGATTCCGTTGCATTTATATGATAGATTATTGACCAACGTACCAGATGCACAAGGTCATCATATGTTTACAGACAGATACCAGTATACCGTTGGCAGAAGAATTGTTGAAAGTGAAATGTCATCTGACAGGGACATTGAAAATGAACAGAAAGGGAATACCTGATTCGATAAAGAAAGCCAAATTTTCCGAAAATAAATCTGTTGCTAATAAAAGGGGGAACGATGTTATTGTCTTGGAAAGACAAAAGAATAGTAACGCTATTGAGTACCAGTGATAGCGCTGGATTTATGACTAAAACAAGATTTTTAAGAGGATGCGAACAACAAGATGTGAATAAGCTAAAAGTTGTAGTGAATTATACAAATTCGATGGGCGGTGTTGATCGCGCTGATCAATACGCTTTCAGTTACTGTTTTTTAAGAAAATCCCTTAAATGGTGGCGGAAAATGTTTTTTTGGGGCATGCAGATGTCTAGTATAAATTCGTACATATTATACAAAAGTGTGAAAAAGAGAAGAAACGAAAAGCCACTATCGCATTTGAAGTTCGTAAAGCGATTAGTTGATCAACTGGTAGGCGACTTCCGAGAATATCACACAAGACCGTCAACTTCAACGTCTGAAACCAGGTTGGACAAAAAGCTCCACATGATGCGATAAGGCAACAAAAGAGACCGTGAGTGTATTCCAACAGACAAGAAAAAGGCCAAAGACGCGAAACAAGCGAGTATTGTGCTACTTGTCCCGGAAAGCCCCGCATGCACATGGGGGATTGCTTTGAAAGATAAAATACCATGCGTAATTTCAAAACATAAAATTTTTATTTTGTCAAAAGAAAATAAATTAGGAATTATTTTACATAATTTTATTTAGAAATAAACATTTTTTTTTATTGCAGCAACCGTATTTTTCTGTTATATTATGTATTTACATTTATAACTAATATAGTGGTGGAGTTGCTGGTATCTCTATATGAGTCAATAGGCTGGGGTGCAAAGGGTTAAGTATGGCTCCAGTTATCAGATCGAAGCCAGGTGCTTTCTTCGGATTAAGGTTTGTTCGAATTTATTCAGCAACTTCTTTCGGTGTGACCAGTGGAATTGTATCATTGTACTCATTTGAAGTTAGTTCAGGTAAGTTGTCTGTTCCCGTGTTTGGAAGAAACCTTCTTTCAAGGTGGTCTGGGAACATATTAGCTTTATTACTATCATTACAAGTCTATTGGGTTTTCTAATAGGAGTCTTAGTCTAAGTTATTCGGCAGTCATATCTTTAATCTCTTTTGAATAGTTCAATCGTTTGAGCTTTCTTTTAATAACTGGTGTACTTTTACATGCTTCTTGCTGGATGGCTGTGGTAAAGTTGTACATTTCATTTCAAGTTGGTCAATTGTTTTAAGTGAGACATTGAGGTTAATAGTGTTCTCTAACATCAGATTGAAGTAATTCCAGTCCGTGTGTTTGTTTATTAGGACAGGGTTTTGGTGTTTTGCTATGACAAGTTTATTGATTGTTAATAGAATAGGCGAGTGGTCGGAGTTCAGATCATGGCCTTCTTAAATTTTGATGTAATTTGCTGAAACGTTTTTGCTGACAAAGAAGTCGATTAAGTCTGGTATCTTGTTTTGGTCAGTTGGCCAGTATGTGGGCTTTCACGTAGACACAAATTCACATTCGTATTCTGTAGCAGCTTGATATAGCTCTCGCCCATTTGACGTGATAAGCCTGGATCCACAGTGGGTGTGCTTCGCATTGAAGTCGCCTCCAATGATACCGATCTGCGTAGATATTGTGCCGCGGTGGACAGTATATTGCACTTACCGTTAGTGATTGTTTGGTAGTCCCTATTGTCACAGTTGTTGCTTGAATATCGTGAGTCGCGCACTTTTCTTCTTCATGGTGATTTATGTTTTCTCTAATTATAATAGCACTTCCGCCACGAGCTGTATTAGCCGGATGAACAGTGTGGTATGTCACATAGTTTCGAAACTTAATATGGGATTCACTTGTAAAGTGGGTTTCCGATATCAGGCAAATGTCTATGTTTTATATACTTAGGATTGCTTGCAGTTCATCTTTGTGTTGCAGCAGTCCATTTGCATTCCATTCCATTATGCGTAAGGAATTAGCCATTAACAATATTAGCTTCGAATTTATCGAGTCGCTGTAGTATTTGCTGCAACATCGTTTCGATTGGGTTTTGTTGTTTTTCCTTAGCCACCTGACTATATGTCGGTCTGGTTGGTTTTGAGGTTATTGATTTGGGGTGTAAGAAACTGGTTTTGTCGTTTTCTTCCCGACGTATCTGACTCAGATTTTGCCTCTTGTCACAGTTGTTTCTAAATTTCAGAAGATCCTTGTAGACCCCGCAACCGCGGTAGTTTCTGGGATGTTTTTTCGGCACTTCGCGCATTTTGGTTCTGCTTGATGGGGTTGAGAGAATGCAGCATTCTTTCTTAGGATGTTGCTTGCTGCATTTTACGCACCTTGGTGTTATGTGACAGAAGTTTTGGGTGTGGCCATACCCATACTCTTGACAGCATTTGCATTGTGGTATCATTTTATTTTTTCGTAGTGGTTCTATTTTTACTTTAGAGCTCATAACCGTCTTGATGCTATATATTTTGTTAATATCTATTTCTCTGTGGAATGACACAATGAACATATCTAATGGGATCATTTCCTGTAGTCCTTCTTTTTTGTTTATTTGTTGCATTTTCAACGAACTTAAAAAGTTCATTACTGAATTCTATATGTCTATCTGTCGGTCACAAAATTTGAGATTTTTTAAAAATTTGAAAATGGATTCTTATAGGAAATTTTACGCTGAATTCGAAAATGAAGTCGAATGAATGTCGAATAATTTTCGAGAAATTCGGTTTCGAATTTTTAAGTTCGTTCTGGGATTGCTTACAGAGCAATCTCTTCGCCGGCCCCATGTTTTGCTTTTAATCCGTGTTGATTTAGGTGAGCGATAATGTCAATCGGATATATAGTGTGATGCAAGTCCTTGATCATAACTTTTATATCTCGTGTTTGTTTATCTTCGAATGAGTGCCACTGTACTTCTGTATTATTCAAGAGTGCAGTGATTCCACGATACACATCTGGTTTGGTTGCATTAATTTTGACTTTATCGAGTAGCTTGCTTTGGTAGCAGTCTGCTGGCATTTTTGCTTTTGCGAATGCATTAAGCATTTTTGGATAATTCGTCATGTTTTCTATTATTATTGGCGGTGATTTCCTCGTGTTCCCATGTATTTGTTCTTTGTCCCCCACCTGGCTTGTAGAGACCGTTTGATTTTTTGTCGGATACGTTAGTTTTGGCGAGCTTAGGTATTTTCTCTTTTTCCTGCTTTGTTTCGCTCGCACCCATTCGGTTTCACGGGCGAACTCTTCTTCCTCTGTTTCATATGTAATAGTATTAGCATTGTCTTTGCCGTCTTCAACTTTTGAGGTAATATTATTTATTTGTGCTTTAAGACTTAAGTATTTCGCTTTATAATGATTTTAATGTTATTTCAAGGTTTTTCCTTGTATTTTCTGACTGATACCACGCATTGTATAATGCTTGTTCATTATGAGATCTCTGTGCATTTTCAGCAAAGAGATTTTAATTTTGTTGCACTAACTGTTGCTCAGTTAGGGTTGTTGGTGTTAAATACTACGTCATTTGTTGCTGAATTATTGTTTTATTGCTAACGTTATCATTGTTCGTAGCATGTGTTTAGTTAATTCGTAATAGGCGGTAATGAAGTTCGAAAAATTTACGATTGGGCTTTGTATAAGGCGGCGAGCGAATTTCACGGGCACGCGACCTTGGTTGGCGCCTGGCTTCAGCGGCTGTATGATGGGTTGCCGTGCCGGGAGCGCGCGCGCAGGTCGGCGTAGGATTTTCGGTAGGACGCTTTTCGGGCGCTGTAGGACGGTCCTATATTCCTACGGTTCTACTCACGGTAGATGGGCCCAGTGTGGCTAGAAAATCCTGTAGAGTCGAATATGCGCAGTGCGTCAGAGCGTTCATTGGCTGGACGGTTCGCGCACCGTTCAAACGCACTAAACCCAAGAACATAAAATCCAAGCACATAAATCAACATAAAACTCCAAGAGAGTCAAACTCAAGTAGCCCTTCTGGCTTTCTTTTTTTTAAATTGTATTTATAAACAAATAAACGATGGGCGAGCAGGCGCTTTAAAAATCCAACCGAGCCAAACCCAAATAACTCTGCTGCCCTACTCTATTATCTTGTTTTATTTTTTAATAAAGAAACGATGATAAGAACGATTGAGCAGGCGAGCCGAAGTTTTTTCGATTTCAATAAAAACGATGGCTCGCTTAAGCATTAGGCGTACAAAACCTTGATGCCCTGCTGGCCGAAGTTTTGATTGATTTGGTTGATTTTATATGTAGGTGACAGATTTCCGCACCACCCTTGAGGTACTGTCAGTAGTGCGTTAGGTTTTTAGTTGCAATGAAATTACTTACTTACTTAATCCTAGGTCTTTCTATCTTTAGGTGTAAGGCTTGAAATGAAATTATGAACAATAAAACTGTACCTGATAAACTTTATTGTAACTGTGGTACCTTCGCCAAGAGCCATATAATCACATTTCCCATCACCATAACCGTCATCACTTTAAAGCAAGCAATCGTAGATATATAAAAGAAGCATCAGATATTTACATTGATATTTACGTACAAAACAATAAGCGTGCCAATTAAATAATAAATAAGAACTGTAAAACAATTAAAACGAATTGAAGTGTGTAATTAAAAAATAAATAACAATTTATGTCATGTAGAAAAGTAGGCACCTGTATTAAACATTAATAACAGAAATATACATTGAAAAAAAATTATTACAAAGTCTTGAATGCATTTACAATTAATTATTTATATAAATTGGAAGATTTGAATAATTTGAAATGTTCCTCGGATGGATCGAAATCAAGACTACTTTTATTATAAGTGTTATTAACCGATCTTAGAAAACACCTCGCGTTTAATAATTCTATACCCGTTCTGTTTCCTTTTTCATCTTTAATCGCTGTAACGCCTGAAAATGTCCGCTCAGTTTCAGTATTGGAGTGAGGAAGAGCGAAGATTGCCGAGATTAACAACTTTAAAGTCGGAAAACACAATTCATTGTTATTATCTTTTATGCGAACTATTTTCATCCAAAAATTTTCGACATCTAATTGCAATAATTTTTCGTGATCCTCGGGATTAAAAAATAGAGGCAATTTTCGTCATTCTAAAGCTAACGAATTAAAATTTAAAAAAAGAAAATACGGTTGAAAACAATACAAATCTACAAATTCTTGTCTCTTTTCTAATGAAAGGGCGATGGAGGGCTCCACAAAATCTAAAAGTTAAAAAAAAATTTATGTTCGAAAAATTTTGTCCTCATTCCTTGAAAAGCCGTAATATAAAAATTCAGACACATCTCGCGAACCTTTTTAATTATATCAATGGGCAAATCCGTGAGAAGTGAAGTTGTGTAAGGGCCAAGATAAATTTCTTCAATTTGTTTTATATTTACATCGAAATCTGTTGACGATACAGAAGAAAGTGATTCTAAGCATAAAAAATTAAGCCCTATTTCTTTTAAAAATTTTCAATTGAACTATACAGTCTATAAATCATGAATCTCTTCGTTTGATATAAAGCGTTAAAAGAATTAAAAAACTGTAAAATGTAGTTCATAAAAAATACGTAACATTTCATTTCTGCATTCCTTAAGAGATTATAAATGTTTTCAGCGGTAGATACTTTTCCCTCGTTATAATCACTTCCTTCCTTTCGGACTTTCGTACTAGAAGTACCAAAAACCTCCGCCATAAAATAGTCAAGCAACGCAGGATAATCGACACGGAATTCTTTCATAACATTTTTGCGCCTCCAGCCACCGCGTCCCCGACATTTTCTTTATATCATTTTCGGATAAATAGATTCGGATAAAGATATTCTCTAAGTTCTTCGAATAGTTTTGGACTATTACACAAATAATTATTTCACTAATTCTTCTACTTCTTTCGGGATCATGCAGCTACTCGACTTCGCGATTAAAGCCGAGGAATGACAGATGCAATTTAATACAATTAAATGAGGTGATTCATATGACAAGTATTTTTGAAAACCCTTAATTTTTCCCGCCATCACACTAGTATTATCACAACCTAAGGCCACGATATTTTTTACATTGATACCACTATTATTGAAAAATGTTTTAAAAACTTCAAAAATCTCATGAGCAGTAGCTTTTCGAGGATTGACTTCTAATAACTGGAGCAAATATTGAACTACTTTACCTAATTGTTCGTTAAAATACTGCACGGAAATACACAAAAGCTTTGAGTTACTTATGTCAGTGCTTTCGTCAACCAGAACTGGAAAAAAAGTTTTGTTAAGGACGCATTTGATTTCATCGAACTTGCAAGTATATAAAATATTTTTTATTGTGCCACGGGCTTTATCTACCTTTAACTTAATTTTCTGCACTGCCTCGGGATCTAACGTAACTTTTTTCATAAGAGGAACTAAATTATTAACAATTCTAATGGCAACGTTTTCTTCGGCAAAAAATGTGATACTGCCATTTCGCAAGCTTGCGTTCTCTGCTTGAGCGACAATCCCGGAAGATTCATAGTTTCAAAAGCATCCGACTGTTCTGCCGAATTCATGCTATCTTTATGAAAATTTGTGTTCGAGTGTTGAACAATGTCGGATCTTTGACGGAATTTAAAATATTTTTTACAATAAATGCATACTGCGGTTTGCGGTTCAGTCGGATGCTTTTGAAGCCAATCTTTAAAAAGCGGTTCGCGTAACCAACAGTCTTTCCATTGCGTATTTCCCCCCTTTTATTAGCGTGCTTTTCTTCGTCTACATTCTTTGTCCGTTTGAAGCCTAGTTTACTCAACATTTTTAAAGCAGAAAATATATACACGGAACAAAAAAAAAATAAACAGAAACTTTAATTGTACAAAGGGGGAACTGAAACTAATATGCGCGGTGTCAACACCGAACGGAATAGGTATTTCACAAAATCGAAAATATAATACTATATATATATATATATATATATATATATATATATATATATATATATAATATTAATTTTTCATTATGAGGGGTTTGACCATTTACAAAAAACATGACGGCATGTTTGGTAGTGTCATCTACCTGAACCGATAGTGGAATTTCGGGAAACGCTAATCCGTTAGATAGACACAACAGTGGAACTTTGCCTTTTATGGTGTGACTCTTCCAAGTTCCCCAAAACTGAGTAAAAACGTGTACACACATAACCTGAGCTAGTAGTCTTGATGTTATCTTTGTAATAAATGCAGCCACACGAAGTACACGGGTGAATATGAGATTCGCGAATGTGACGCTGAAATTCCTACAGGAATTTTTCAAAGTCGGCGTCGTTTCTGCGAGCATTACGGATGTCAAACTCCAACCTCCGACTAACTGGATCAGCTCGTGCTCTGGCATGAGATTCGCGATCTCGATCTCGTTCTTCAGGACGAGCAGGAGTTTCATCCATTCGTCGCGTTTGCCTCGCCACCCGGTCAACTTCGCGCTCATGATCTCTGAACTCCTCATCCATCCGTCGCTTCTACTTTGACGCACTGTCGACCTCTCGATCACGATCCCGAACTTCTTCATCCATTCTTCGATTTTGCTTTGACGCACGGTCTGCCTCTCGTTCTTGATCTCGAAACTCTTCATCTATCCGCCGTTGCTGCATTGAGGCTCGATTTATATCTCGATCATGATCTCTGACCTCCTCATCGACCCATCGTTTCTTCTTGGACACACAATCTACTTCTCGTTCCTGCTCTCGAAACTCTTCATCCATCCGTTGATTCTGCTTTGCTACACGGTTTTTTTCACGTTCTGCAGCTTGGTAGTCCTCATCTTGTTTTAGTCTGTCTCTTGCTTCACCCTTTTTTGCCTGTCTTACAGCTGGGCTTTGTTTTTTGGTACGTGGCATTGTTGTAACCTTTTTAAACAGAAAGTGTAAGTATAAATATTAAAAGCACGCTTTAAATTAATGGTCTTTGAAACACGCCGACGCGTTTAGGAACGCTTAAAACCATAATTTTATTAACTTACCTTTATAAATTTTGTTTAACACACTAACAGTAGGAAAATTATTTTCAGTGACAATGTAACTGCGACACGTGTGATAAAGTGGTAGTCGTCTCGCGATGGTTGCCTTGTAGTAATCTCTTGGTTATGTTTAACTGTCTTCACTAGCACTCAGTTAAACAAACATGACGACATGTTTTACGTGTTAAAATAATCTATTATTTTCATTAAACACTTGAATAAAAAAATACGCAGTAATTACAATTAAAATTGATCAAGAATAGAAAAAGGTGAATTCTCTCAATTAATGTTGTAGAAGTAAGTTACACACTTTTAAGTAAAAATACGTCAGTGCAGCGCAACATAAATGCGCCAGTTTTGCTTAAGCTAAATAATGTACTGAAAGTAAACAAATCATGCACAAACCTGTTTCTTTGTGTTGAACTGTACAGGTTTTGTTTTTTCCTCCACTTCTTTGCATAGCAAACAAAAGGGTGGAGTAATGTGAGACAAACGTCATGTGTGCATTGAATGATCGTGTACGGAAAAAAGGAAAGCAACGTAACCAATGTTACTTGTGGAGTCTGCTTTCAAATGAAGTATCAAGCTATGTCAAATTATGAAGAAAAAATGTTGACCTTTTTGTGATGTCATGACCATTGACCGATTTAAAAAAATAATAGCAGAATAATGTTGTTTGTGACGTTTACTTTTGACTGAGATATCATAAGCCCTTTCTTATCTTGAAAAATCATGATAACCAAGTCGTGACTTCATGACCTTTGACTGAATTAAAGAAATTAATAGCGGAATAATGTTGATTATGACGTCTTCTTTCGAATGAGGTATTATAGACCTTGTCGAATCCTGAAAAATCCTGTTGACCTTATCGTGATCTCGTGACCTTTGACCGATTTCAAAAATTAAATGACATGTTATGTGATGGAAAAAAGTTTGACCTCACCGTTGGCCCCTTGACCTTTGGCCGATTTGGCTGAAATTCAATAGCGAAGAAGGTATTGACCTAAGGTATAAGTATGCCAAGCTTGAAGTGAATCCGATGATTATAACGGAAGTTATCGTGTCTCCAGACAGACAGACAGACACCATGTTAAAATCATTAACTTTCGCCTATAGCGTTCCGCTGTCGAAAGTTGATAATTATAATAATAAATTCTATGGTTGAAACAGGAAATGGAAACGATAGTAGTTGAAGATAATGTGTTTTGTGACAAACTGAACATAACATGAAGATCGTGAAGCATAAAAATACAAAAATCTGGATTTGTCCTTGGTGGATTTATATTCGCCAATCTTCCACGCGCTGATCATTTCGTGAAAACTTGAGAGGAAGTTTTGTGAAACCTTTAAATGCCATGGAAATCTTGGTCTGCGTCCAATAGGAAAAATATTTTCGTTCATTCACAAAGCACAAGGCTTAATGAGACCCTCCAGTGTGCTATTTAATTTTTACACGTGCTTTGTAATTATATTTTTTGTGCATAAATACCTGTCAAGATTACTGCAGCGTAGTATAGTGTAACACAGAAAAACAAAAATAATTCTGTTGCTTCCCTTTTTCCTTACTGACTACATACATGTAAGTTTAAATCAGTATTACATGGTAATGCAATTGGACCCATATTTGTATTTGTAATTGGAATTTCTAATTAATTCGAAGATTTTTCTGGAACTTCCTAAATTTGTACTAAAAAATTTAAAAAATGTAATTTATATATGTTTTACCATTTTAACAAATTATTTTACCTTTTTATAAGTTAAATTGGAACTTCTGAGGTACAAAAGATAGCAATTGTGACAAAATAAACACTCCACGTGTTTTGTAGTGCGTTTTCTCTTTCTGTGTCACATCCCTTAGTGACATTTTTAGGGAAGCCTAGCTGTTTTTCCAATGTTGCAATTGCATGTTGTTCTTCTCGATTCTATGACGACAGACAACATTGCTGACCTTGTATATGTCAAGTTCGCCGGAAAAAAAATGCTATAAACACTCGCCCGAAATGTGTCTCCGACGGCCATAACTTTTACCCCCGACGATTCTTAAAGTTGGGAGGGGTGTTAATGGACTCGGCTCATGGATACAAATCGATTAACACCAAAATCAATCGATTTAGTCACTTTCGCTAAAGCGAAAGTAACCCGAATTTTCTATAACATTTCACCTACTATTAACTATTAACCACGAAATTACTAACTACTAACTACTTCTAACTGTTTACTTCCACTTCCTTAAACAACGGCAAGCATAATGACGCAAGACGCATTGGGGGTCGCGGGCGAGAAGAAATAAGTTACGACAGGAATTTTCTTGCAAAAATTGTATTTCTGCATATATCTAGATTGTAATAAATTGTACATTTGGTTTAATGGTTGAAAAACCTATAGATGAGGCGATTTAGTTTTGAGAATTATTAGTATTAGTTCAAACCAGTGAATCCTTCAATTTCGTAATTAAAATTTAAAAAATTGCCATCAATGATTTTTGATTTTTTTTAATAAAAATCAAATTTTGCCCAACCCTCCTTCATGTCCTAAATTTTGTAAGGTTTGCTTAATGACTTCTATTTCAGTCGATGGATGAATGTTTTTTGAAACTACTCGAAAAGTTTTATCTTTTTTGGCTTCATGTGCGTAATATTTCGTTTGCTTTTCATCTAGACTTTTATAATTTTTCTGTATATTTCTTCTCCCTTGGGTTGAATTTTTACTTGTTCATTGTTTAGGGCCTTTAGGACATACTTTTTCTTTGCAATATTATCTAACAATGTTATTAATGATTTAATGTTTTTAACTCCTACAAATATTTCGTATAATAGTTCGTTCTTTTTTCCGCAGCTTGTTCAGGGTGTTTCATTTCTTCTTCATCATCTTCATTACTTACGCTGTAAAACCTGTTGCTTGTTGTAGTTATATTGTTTAACCAGTAATTTTTGCTTTTTGTTTTTGTTTGCCTGCTATATCTGGACTGCGTGGTCTTTTTTTTTGGACAATTTGCAATTCACTTTCAGTGCAAGTCAGTTTAAGTGGGGCAGCCCTTGATTAGGAATTTGTTGTCTGAAGTATGTTATTTGTTGATGCTGTGTTTGCGGTTGCATTGTTTGTTGTGAGTAATAAGACATATTTGTAACTGGTGTATAATGCATAGGTGCATTTTGATTATAGCGTTTGTTTGTCCAGATTGGACTTCGTAGTAATTACTATAATTGTCCATTGGCCAATATTTGATACATTAATATAAATAAACAAATGAAAGTAACTATTTGACCCGAAGGGCGTACTTATCTTGCCGTTAAAACTGTCTAATTAAATAAATAAATTTGCCTGACCTTAAGCAAGGCTGCGGCTCCGCTGTTGCGATAGCACAGGTATAGCTCGGCACACATGTCTGATTTGCTTGAAGGCACTGGCCGAAGTGTAAAATATCTAATATTACCTTTCGTACAAAGTAGAGGATGACGTGCCAGCATCATGAGACGTAGAATCCAACGGATCTGCATCAATTTCTTGAAATTCTATTTCATTTAAAAAATTTTCATCTGTACATGCACCTTCATTTTCAAGTGAACTTGTTGCTACGACGGCATATTCTTGGAAGTTAGTGCTTGCTTTAAGCTATTGTTTTTTTTTTTTTTTTAAGATAAGCCCATGGCTTAGATACATAGCACCTAGTTATAAACTAGCAAGCTATTTTAATATTAACCTAATTTACTAATAAGATTAAAATTTAACTGTCACCCAATGGCTCGAGTCAATTAATTGCTCACTTTATTATAATATTGTCACTTAAAGTCACAGTGATAGATTGCGCATTTTACGAGTGCTCTGCTTTTTATGTCACTCCCGCACTTTTCACGTACACTTGGTTTTATGTCAGTTCAAACGGTTTAGTTCGCTTGAGGCGACGAAGTAGATTAACGTTGTTCAGGAGCTGGATAGCCGCGTTGTTGGGATGTCGATGAAGACGCTCTTCATGGGATGTTGCATATTTTCGAATTACGCTGAACACTGCGTCTACTTGAAGGTCTCGATGCAGGTCAGTATTTCTGATGTACCACGGAGCGTTTACTGCATTTCGTAGCACTTTGTTTTGAAATTTTTGTATAGATTTCACATTCGTTGGTTTGATACATCCCTATAACTGGATGCCATAGGTCCATGTCGGTTTTAAGATCTGTTTGTGTAGGAGAACCTTATTATATATTGATAACTTAGAGTATCTTCCCATTAACCAGTACATTTTACGGTACTTGATGCCGAGTTCTGCTCTTTTCTTTTTAACGTGCTTTTCCATCGGAGACTTCGCGTCAAGGGTCATTCAAGATATTTAGCAGTATTTACATATGGAATGACTTTACCATTAATTGAGACGGGAGCATATTGATTTCTTTTATGTGTGAAATTAATATGATTTGATTTGGCCTCGTTCAATCGGATCTGCCATCTTTTTGCCCAGGTGTTAATGGCGTTTAGGCCTTTTTGTAGTTTTGTAGTAGCGCTGTTTACCTCCAAGTCGACAGCCATAACAGCTGTATCGTCGGCAAAAGTAGCCACTATCACATCATTCGATTTTGGTAGGTCGCTGGTATATAATAGGTAGAGTGTAGGTCCAAGTACACTACCTTGTGGCACTCCTGCACTAATCGATTTGAGCTCCGAGTAAACATCTTCGTATCTCACGCGAAAATATCTATCTCAAAGATATGAGCGGAGTAGTGCACTGATTTCAGCCGGTAGGAATCTGTTTATCTTAAGGAAGAGTCCATCGTGCCAAACACGGTCAAATGCTTGAGCCACGTCGAGAAATACTGTGGCACAAACTGCTTTTTCTTCGAGTGAATTTTCGATTACATTCGTCATACGATGCACTTGATCGATTGTTGAGTGCCTATCGCGAAAACCAAACTGATGTTCTGGAATTAGTTGTCTTTCTTCGATCACTGGTTTGAGTCTTTTCGGTACTAACTTTTCAAAAAGTTTGGAGATTACAGGGAGGAGAGAGATGGGCCTGTACCCCTGCACTTCATTCACGTCTTTACCTGGTTTTGAAAGGACAATTACTTCTGCACATTTCCATGCTTTTGGCACATATTGTAGTCTTAGCGCACAATTTATTAACATAGTAAGTTTCACTATCCCTTTCCGTGGCAGGTTTTTCAACACTTCACCGCTGATGAGGTCGAAGCCTGGAGCTTTGGCAGGATTGATGTTGGTCATTATCTCCTTTCTCACTTCTTTGGTTGAATATTTTTATGATTAGCTTGGGATCGCGTAGCTCTAATTATCTGTCGGTTTTCGTAAGGTTTAAACGTCTCCTCGAAGTGTCTTGCAAATAAGTCCGCTTTGTCTTGGTTACTTCTTGCCCAGTTGTTGCCATTTCGGATTGGTGGCTTTTGAATGATGGGTCTTTTGATTGTTTTGGTCATCTTCCATAGGCCATAATCCGTCGTTAGATCGTCTGTCAAATTTTCTAGTACGCTTGTAATGGTTTCTTGTTTCCATTCTTGGACTTGCTTTTTGATTTCGGCTGTTAGGTTATTTAAAATGGTTTTATCTGCAGGGTTTCTTGTTTTTTGCCATTTCTTCCTTGGCTTTCTCTTGGTGGCAACTAGAGTTCTAACCTCGTTCGGGTAATTGTTACCCTTAAATATTTTCGGGCATGCAGGTGTAGCAGCCCATGCTGCTTGTTGAACGAGTTCAGTAAATTTTTCTACTGCATCTTCTAGCTCGTCTGGTGTCTTTAAAGAGACATTAAGTTGGATGTTCTTATCCAGGTGCAGACAGAATTTATCCCATTCAGTGTATTTATGTGTAAGAGTGGGCTTTCCTTCCTTTTTGATGATTCTTTCACTCAGAGTTAGCACTACGGGAGAGTGATCCGAGCTAAGGCCAAATTCTTCCTCAATCTCGATGTAATTGTCTGAGATGTTTTTTGAAATAAAAATGTCCAATAGATCTGGTCGCTTATGGATGTCGGTCGGCCAATAAGTTGGTTTTCCGGATGTGTGTACTTGACAGTTGTATTCTCTAACAGCCTGTAGTAGTTCTTTTCCCTTAGTAGAGGTTTTGTTAGAGCCCCATTCTATATTCTTGGCGTTGAAATCTCCGCCAAGTATAAACTTTCCTTGAAATTCTATGGGCAGACTTAAGTAGTCTTCTCTTTTAAGTTATACCGCGGAGGTATATAAGTGGCGCCAAAGTAATCCAACCTTTGTGGTTTTAATTTTTGCTGAGGTTACTTGGTATTGTGCTGTTTGAATATGAAAATTTTCATATTGTGATATGTGCTGCCTAACTATGACAGCACTTCCACCCCTCGCTGTATCGGATGGGCGTGTTGTATGATAACCTCTTATTTTGACATAATCCTCTTTTGTGAGGTGAGTCTCTGATACGAGGCATATGTCTATATGTTGTGTCTCTAGGGCTATCTGTAGTTCATCTAGCCGTTGTCGTAGCCCATTAGCATTCCACGTCATTATGCGTAGTCCATTCATTTTTTGTTTTTAGGAATAGCCCCCAAGCTCCGCGGTTTTTCTAGATCTTCTAGTCTCTTATTGAGTATTTTGTTCATTTCCTCTTGCTGGGATAGCTTTTCAAGGATCTTTTGAAGTGTCTGCTCAATGCCACTAGGTTCCCAATTTTTTGGGTCAGGTTTTGTACCCTTTACTCTCTCCTTTACTCTGATCTGTACGAGTAGCATCTTGCATTTTGTTTTGGTTTTGTTTGTGTATGTATCCATTTTCTTTTATTATGTTGATCACGCATTTTTTGTAACTTCACAACCTCTATAGTGGGCCGGGTGTGGCTTTCCGCAATTTTGACATTTTGGTTTTTCTTTTTTGTTTTTTGGGCAGTCGCTAGATCTATGAGTACCTGAACAGCTTACGCATTTACTTATTCTTGCGCAGAATCGTTGTGTGTCCCCGTTTTTGGCAATTTTTACATTGCGGGATCAGTTTAGATTTGCGTAGTGGTTCAATATTTACTTTTATCCCTAAAATTGTTCTAATTCCGTAGATTTTTTCCACTGGTGTTTCGTTTTTGAAACTGATTCTGTACATTGGCAAAGGCTTTTTAGTTTTTCGTTGTAGAATGTTTACTATTTCTTTGGCATTTAGTCCTCTTAATTCCAGTTCATTTTTAAGCTATTGTGACTAATAAAATTAGTATTTTTTAACAGACTGATTCTTATCTTTTTATAATATAAAAATTCAACGATAATAACTATAAAAGAATGCGTGTGTATTTATGAGTAGTATTATCGTATTTGTAGAAAGTAAAGGAAGCATTGCAGTTTGACCAAAAACTTTTTAAACTGTCAACAGGTATGGCGACTACAAAAACGCGTTCAATAGGTATGGGATTATTATCGGCTTTAATAATTACGAATAATAAGGGTTTCTCTCAATTCCAGCTTGTTAGAACCTGTGCAAAAAAAAAAAAAACAACTTTAAAGCAAGATTTCTTTCGATTAAATAGAGATCAATTTTATTTTGTTGCATTACTTATACAAGAAGACCTCGAAAAATCTGCAACAAATTGTGTACAGTATCCAATTACACCAGAAGAAAAATGTGCAGTAACTTTAAGGTTAGTATTGTAAATTAAACAATTTATATTCAAAAATGTGATAGAAATATTTGTTTATTAAACATCAGTCAGTAATACAAGTAAATATTTATTCTAACTGCGTATAATTCTGGCTGAAGTTATCGGGCTGAAGATTTGGACTAACTATTTGTATATCAGAGTAATATTTATTAGCAGGACAAAAATGTGTTGAAGAACTCTGGGCATTTATTGACGCTCTGTTTTGCAGATCTGTGATCAGCGTTAAAATGCCTAATTTCGCTTCTGCAATTAATTGCGATGGTAGTTTTTTAACACTCAAACTAATACTTTTCATAAATAAATCTACGTCGTCCTCTGGCTGAGAATTTAGGAGAGACTCCAACATCTCTGTTCGTTTTTGATATCGCTCTTCAAACTTATTCCACAAAATATCTTATTTTTGTGATCGCTTTTTTGATTTGTTACACGACAGAGGCGTAGAACTTCGACTTTCATTTGATGTTATACTTTAATTTGGTGTGTTATGTGGAGATTTTGGTGATAATACATCAACAGATTCAACTAAATTATCTTCCAGTAAACTATCGTCATCTTCAAAATCAGAAACGCGAAGGTTATTTCTCAATAACTTCGCTGTGTTTTTAGATCTTCTCTCCTGTTTAACATTATCTAAAAATTGAAGCTGTTGGAAACGGTTCTATTTAATAGGTTTATCAGAAGATGAACCAGTTCCTAATTTTTTTTATTTCTATAATAAGTATTCTTAATGCTCTTCCATCTTTTTTTGCATTCCTCAGCTAAAAATAATTACAATTAATTTACACAATTTTTCTTTTGCAGATATTTGGCAACTGTAATCATTCCGGTCCCTTGCATTTGCTTTTAGAATTTCACACAGTTATATAAGTGTTATAGTAGAAGAAACACTAAGTTCAATGTGCAAAAGATTAGTGCCGATATTTATGCCTCTACCGAATACAGATTGTCTAAAGAGAAATGCGTCAGAGTTTTTCGACAAATGTAAGTTTCCGAATTGTGTAAGGGCAATAGACGGGAAGCACATAAGAATATGTTGTCCTGCAAAGTGGGGTTCCTTGTATTATAATTACAAAGATTATTTTTCTATTGTCCTTCTTGCATTGGTCGATGCTAATTATAAATTTATAATTGTGGATGTAGGATCTTATGGAAAAGAAGGCGATAGTTCTATTTTTAATAAGTCTGTTTTGGGACATACAATCCTGCATTCAGACGAATTTTCTCCACCAAATCAATCGCTACCAAATTCACAAAAATGTTTGCCATTTGTGATAGTTGGCGACGAGGCATTCCGACTACACACACACATATTATGAAACCATTTAACAAGACTAGTGCAAGCACAGATAAAGTAAAAGCCATATACAATTATAGATTAAGTTGAGCGCGGAGGGTCAGTGAAAATGCTTTTGGTCTACTGTCTCAAGTTTTCAGTGTTTTATACGCATATAGCAGTTAAACCAGATGTTTGCGATAATGTAATAATAGCAGCCTGCTGTCTGTATAATCTATTGTGGGAAGGATATTTAGAAAAAAACGTCCGGCCACATTTTGAATATAATGTGAATGTAAATAAAAGCAATAATTTTGAAAATCATATTAGAACAGGAGGATGTCAAGATGTACTAATAATATCGAGCGTGTAAAATAAATTTGACTTCAAGAGCGGCTGTGATTGAATAATTTAAATTTTACATTTGTAACTTAAACGCCGACCGAGTTCGTCGCCCCTTTTCGTGTAGCGTTTATAATCACATAACCTCAATTTTTCTATCCGACGATTTAATACATTGTAAAGTAAATATACAATAGAAAATTGCAGGCCCTACTCTGAGGGTATTTATTTTTGTAGACTCGTTTTCAATCAACGCTATCTAATACGGAAAATACATTATATTTTATCATACTTACAACTTTTTCCTACCGAACAAGCAATTTTCTTCCAGCTATTGTCTTTAACAATCATATTTTTATAGTTAATTAACCAAACGGTGATATTTTTGAATTTCTTCAATTAGTTTTTCATCAAGATCGGATGAAAACCATTCCATATTGAAGCGATTGCAGCTGCTAGACTGGTGCTTGTAGCAGTCGAGACGCAGAGGCGGCGACTAAGCCGTCAGCCGCTACCGTCAAGTCGCTTCACCGAAACCGAAGGTACGTAGAGAAAAACGACTTGCATCAATCGAAAGGGCGCGCAAACATACATAAATGATATTTTATTCGACTTTAATAAGCGTGAAATGTGGAGAAAAAGAGCCGTGAACGTGATGTTCGGAAATTAACTGTCGGCGGAGGAGAAAGTCGCTACTCCGCGGCCATACGCGCTGTGCATGCCCACGTCGGCGCCACAAGCGGAGCGCGCACCGCTCAGGCACCGCGCGCTGAGCCCGCAGCCACCCGAGCGCCCGCTGCATTCGCCGGGCCCGCTAGCCCGAGCGCGCTCGTCACTTTCGTTTTCGCTGCGGCCGATGCACCGACAGCGCTCGCCGCTGCATCCGCCGAGATCGCTGCGCCTGCCGGGATCGCCGTGCCGGCCGCGCCCGCTGCTTTCGCCGGGCCCGTTAGCCCGAGCGCGCCCGCAACTTTCGCTTTCGCTGCGACTGGCGCGCCGGCCGCGATCGATGCGCCGGCCGGCCCCGCTGCTTTCGCCACGCTTACCCGGCCCGCTGCTTCAGCCACGCTCGCCAAATTCGCCGGGCTCGCAGCGCTGACCGAGCCCGCTCGATTTGTGCCTAGCGCCCTACAAGCAACCATTTAGTGGCGCCAGAAAGTGCCGCGAGTGCTTCGAGTGCCACCAGCGACGAGGACAGCAGTGAAGGATCCTCCTCCTCGGACGAGGACTTCATCATGGTCCAGGGACGAAAACGCGGCCGCCGCCGCTCAGCCAAGGACGAACCAGCAGCAAAGGTGTACGTTCATAACACCTTCGCCCCAATCACCGAGGAGATGGACCAGGACGTCGTGGAAGAGGTCCAAAACGTCAAGGTGCCTCCCATAATGCTTCGCGACCCTCAACACTGGAGAGCTTTAAACGCTGAATTCAGAATTCAGCGTTTGAACTTCAGTAAGGCGAAAAACCAGGAAAGTCGATAATTATATACCCCTGCACAGAAGCAGATCACAGGGGTATTACGAAACTCTTCGGCGTCAGGAAAGTGCAATACGATACGTACCTCATGACCACCGAAAAGCCACTGCAAGTTGTTCTCCGAGGCGTCCCCGAATCCTTCACGGAGGAGGAGATCAAGGAGGAAATTGAGATCCAGGGAATTCCTGTGACATCCGTGCGAAGGATGCGCAGGATGAAAGACAAGACCCCGATGCCGCTAGCCTTCGTGGAGGTCCCCAGGGACGCGAAGGCTATCTACAACCTCCAGCACCTCGACAACGTGCTGGTAACGGTAGAGCAGCCGAGGAAGAAGAAGACCGTTGGGCAGTGTCACCGCTGCCAAAAATTCGGGCACGCTCAACGGTGCTGCCACGCCGCCCCCCGATGCGTAAAGTGCGCCGGCGACCACCACTCAGCACTCCCGCGGTGTGCGCAAATTGTTCTGGTGCACACCCCGCCAGCTACAGGGGCTGCCCCCACTTCCGCTGGGGAGAAAAACTGCCGCCCGCCAGGCCCCCGCAGACCGAATTACGTCGCCGCCACCATATCTGGGCGCTCCTACGCCCAAATGGCTGGAAGCAGCACACAACAACCTCCAGCCAGCCAGCCTCCAACCTCCCAGCCGTCAACCAGCCCGCCACCAACCGTTCAGCCACCGACCAGCCAGCCCCAAGGTGAACAACTTCCCGAGGAGAACCCTCTTAAAGGATTAGGAGCGCTCTTCGCCTTACTCCAGAAGCTGGATGTAGAGAAGCTCGCGAAGCTTATCCCGAAGCTGTTAGCCTCCCTGAAAGGAGCCTCCAGCTTCGGAGAAATCATGGGAGGACTGATGCTCCATGGAGAGGAGCTCATGTCAGTTTTTAAGCCTCTCTATGGATAGCAGGCCCATCAGACCTGTCCACATCCGACTTGCCTTCTGGAACGCTGATGGCCTGAAGGACCAGCTTCTGGAGTTTGCCACAGGTATAATTTGGACGCCATCCTAGTTCAAGAGATCCATCTCAAGGGCGGAGATGAGGTCAGGCTCCCAAATTATACCTGCCACCGCACCGACCGTCAGCTGCCCCGAAAGGAGGAACAGCAGTCTACGTCAGGTCCTGCCTGGAGCACTACAGAGCCCCGCTCCCGGCCACCGAGCACCTGGAGGCCACTGCCACCTGCCTCCACACGAGGGATCACGGAGTTATACGTCTCATCTCTGCGTATAACTCCCCTATGCGCGAACGCTACCTCCTGGAGGAGAATCTGGAGACCATCTTCGGCGACAATATCGCGACAGTCTTGGCAGGAGACCTGAACTCCAAGCATCCCTCGTGGAACAGCCGCGTGGCAAATACAAACGGCAGCAAGACGCTGCATGGTTACACGCAACCCCGAGACCTTGTGGTGATGGGTCCTCCAGAGCCCACTCACTACGGGCACACGGGTCGACCAGACGTCCTTGACATCGCCATCCTCAAGGACGTCCCCATGTAGCAGACGCTAGAATGCGTTAGTGAGCTGGACAGCGACCACAACCCGATGCTGCTTACTCTGGGTCTTCCCGATGGAACAGAAGACATCCCCCTTCGTTCCAGCGTCTCCTGACCTGCCTTCACCGTCCACCTGAGGCAGACCATGGGAAACGTCCCAGAGATTCGCTCCATCGAAGACCTGGAGGAGGCGGTAAACCATCTCACCGCTTCCATCCAGACATCCATCCGCTTCGCCACAAATCCCGTACACACGGGAGATGGGACGGGATTTGCTACCACCGGAACTAAAAGAGCGGATCCGTGAGAAGCACCGGGCAAGGCGGCGCGCTCAACGCTCCCTGGACCCAGCCGACGCGCAGGAATACCGACGCATCACAGCGGAGGTAAAGACTGCGAGCACTGCCAAGCCACTTGGGAGCAGAAGCTGGAGGCCCTCGACGTGGCAAACAACAGCTTCTGGAAGATGGTCAAGGCCCTAAGGAACCGTCTCACCCCGATATCGCCCATCCACGGGTAACAAGGCATCATCTAGACCACGTCGACGACTTTGTAGACCGTCTTCGAAGGTAGGAGCCTCAAGATCACATCGAATCGGCGGACTACAAAGAAATCCTCCAGCTGATTCGGGCCCTCCATCCCCGCAAGGCACCCGGCCCGGATGGAATATCGAATCGAGCGCTGAAGGCGCTCCCAAAGAAGGCTGTCGTCTGCGTACTGACAATTGCCAACGCCGTCCTCAGATTCCGACACTTTCCCAGCTCCTGGAAAGTGGCGGACGTCATCATGCTCCAGAAACCAGGGAAAACAGGGACTTTTCCACAAGATTATCGACCCTAGGTAAACTTGTGGAACAAATCATCCACAGCAGACTGAGGACAGCAGTCGCAGGTCTCCAACTGATTCCGGAGAGTCAGTTTGGCTTCCGATCCGGCCACTCAACCACTCTCCAACTCCTTAGGGTGGTGGAGCGCATCACCGAGGGCTATACCAAGAAGGAGGCCACGGATATAGTCTTCCTAGATGTCGCAAAGGCCTTCGACAGAGTCTGGCACAACGGGTTGATGTATAAGATGGCGTCAACCAACATACCGACCCCGATGATCCAGCTTGTTCGGTCTTTCCTCTCCGGCAGGAAGTTCCGAATCAAGCTGGGAGGCCAGAGGTCATCGGAGAGACGCCGTCCCTCAAGGATCTGTGCTCTCCCCGACGCTCTACAACCTTTACGTCCGGGGCATGCCAACGACGCCCTCCACCACACTGGCCCAATACGCAGACGACACGGCGGTGCTGTCCAGCTCCATCAGGCCAGCCTTCGTCACCAGAAGACTGCAGGAGGAGCGCGACCTCCTAGAAGACTGGTGCGACAAGTGGAGAATAGGAATCAACGCAAAGAAGAGCACGGCCGTCCTATTCTCCACCAAGAAACTTCACTGGCGAGACGACCTGGCAAGACTCAGGATCTTTGAAAGGGAGATCCCCTGGAAGGAAGAAACATCCTACCTCGGGGTGATTCTGGACAGGAAACTGACCTGGAGACCTTACGTAGAAAGGACGGTCACCAAAACAAAAGCAGCTCGAGCGGCATTAGGCTCCCTCCTCCACTCCAGGAGTCACCTCTCGACAGAGAAACTGCTTTTGTACAAGACGGTCCTAAGACCGATGATGACGTATGCGGCACCAGTTTGGGGCGGAGCCGCAAAAACACACATAAATAAAGCTCCAGGTCATCCAGAATCGGGCTTTAAGATCCGCCTTTAGGGCCCCGTGGTTCGTGAGGAACCACGATTTACATAGAGACGCGAACATTCCCACGATCCAGGAGTGCATCTCCCAGAGCGCTCAAGATCTTCAAAGAACAGAGAATCACGCGAATTCCACCATCCGCTGAATTCTTCATTGAGATTGACAGAGGCGCCCGTTGCAAGCGCCCAAAGATCCTGATTCCTCCGTGAAACGACACGGAGGCGGCCTTAACGGGCATCTAACATCCACGCCAGATCGTATCAAGAGAACAGCGGTTAAGGGCTTGTCCCAGGGACCACTAATTACACCAGTGAAGTCAACGTTAACGTCATAAGCGCTGCGGGAGCGAGAGAGACGGAGCGCGTGGTGCAAGAGAGACAGAGGACGTGATGAGAGAGCCAAAATAGTAATTTTTCGGTATCGCTGTTGTAACGTTTGATCCGGCTTTCGGGCAAATCAATGTGTTGCTCGCTCGAAATTGATTTTAAATCGCAATAGTTCTCCAGACTTTTCATAACGTTAAGAGCAGCTGGCATACCTTGAAAATACCTAGCAATTACACTCGGTGTCACGCCTCTCTCATGTCGCAGATCGGTGCTAAAAAATATGTTGAGCGTTTGCTCAATCACCATATCGGGTGAAACTCCTGAAAAAGGTTCGTCACTTCTTCGTATGCTGAAAAATCCTTGTTGTGTAAACTTCTGAAATTCTGCTGGATCCATTATTAAGTTCTAAATCTCATAAATCTTGCAGATAAATATGCGCGCTTTTTGCATAAGCGTTGTGTCCAGCTGCATGAAATAATGGAAGCATATTTTAAATGCTCTGTACATGCAACTTATAATCACCCAATCTCCTGTCTCCAAAAATTGCAGTAATGTATGAACACACTTTGTATACTGAATCCATAATTTTGCCAAGGGACCTTTTTTCTCGATATATATATATATATATATATATATATATATATATTCAATTCACTATCTCCATGTCTTGTGTATCTTTCATCACCTGGTCCTGCCATTTCATTTTTGGTCTTCATTTTGGTCTGCTTTCTGTTGGTTTCCAGTTTAATAAAAGTGTTTTTGCTCGATCTTTCCCTCATTTTCCCATCTTGTTTCTTGGAGTGCTAGTACGCTTAATTGATATTTCTTTATTTCTTTTGCTATTTCCTGCTTTTTCCCTATCGCTATCATAGTTTTCACATTCCACGTTCCAATCCTCTCTATGCTTCCTTTTTCTCTCTCACTTCGTTTTTTTTTCTTGGGTTTTTGATTTGTTTTTGTTTTTCGTTTTCCTTTTCCATTATATTTGTCGTTTCCTGTGTCGTTCTGCCTCGTACGTCTGTCTCCCCGGTACTTTCTGACGACCTCTGGTTTAATGTCCTTATTTTCTTGCATTGTTTATGTTCCTGTTCTTGTGGTTTCCCCATGCCTAATGTTTTTCCAATTTCTATTTTGCCTTCGTTTTCTTCTCTGTTTTTGTTTTATTTTTTATTTTCTATTATACCTGGTATTTCTATTGTTATAGATTGGAGCTGTTCAAGTGTGTAGGGTTCTCCATTTACTATCAATTTATTATATCTGATTATTACATGATTTCCCTTTTCTCTGATTATTTTCATAATTTTTATTAGCTTTTTCCTTTGTTTTTGTACCTCTTTTGTGAATTATTCTTCTATATATGTGTCTGTTCTTTTTAAGTTTTTTGTTGCCGTAAGGATTTCCATTTTCTTCTGCCAGTTGCGTAATTCTATGATAGTGGGTCTTGGTTTTTCCTTACGGTATTTGCCAATTCTCCTGATATCTGTTACTTCTTGTTCCATGTCTGTCTGTATTCCCTTTTCTCGTAGGATAGTCATCGTTACCTTCTTTAATTGCAGGTCTTCCTCCTTCGTTTGTTCTTCTGCGCCGTGGATAATCAATCTTCTTTTCCTTATTTCCCTTTCCATTTCCTCTAACCTATTATCTTGCTCTTCCAATTTTAAATTCATTTGTATGTTCTCATTTTTTAGTTGTTCGTTTTCCATTTTAATTTTGTTTATATCACTTGGGAACTTTTCTATTTTCTCTTCTAGCCTTGCATTACTTTTTTCTATTATGTCTAGTTTATCTAATTTATCTAGTTTTGTTTTTATTTCCCTCCAAGACTGAAATGTAATTATGATCAGTGTTGTACTGTACAAAAGTGTCATCAAAGAGTGTTTGAGGAGGATGCATGATAGTATAGGCTTCGTACATTTGAAGATTGTAATAAGACTGACTCCTAATTTATTCAATAGATCAACTATAATTTTGGAACCTGTTTTCCTGTGGACGTTAAGTACCAACAGCAAATTGTAAATGAGACGTAAAGACATTTGGACGTATGATTGACAGAGTACTATGCTCTATGCTATTTCTTTTCACACATAGAAACCCTTACCTTTGTTTTCTTTTTGCAAACTAAGCAATCTTTTTATTAACTCATTATCGGATTGTTCGTCCCGGGTAGCTACTTCAAGAAGTCCGTATAGTGTGTTGGACTGCGTGAGACTCCAATTTGTTTTCGATTTTTAGTTAAAACTACCACACAAAACACACAAGGTAGAAAAATGAAACGTGGATTTTTTTTCAACGTTGCAACTTGGTCCTGGTGTTTCACGAGTCGAATCGAATTTTCGTTTTATGGGCAAATTTGAATACCTTGTCCTACAATCTTCACGAAAATCTGCTGAAAGTACGTCGATTCAATTTTTCCATTTGTTATCATTCTGGGCTTGACTTTTGGTTATTAAGGTACTTGATCCTTTTTGTTGTACTGTCATCATTTTATGTGTGCCGTTGTGCAAATTAGTATTGCAATTGAGCACGTCACCTCTATATTCATGGCTAAAACTAGAAAAAAAATTTGGCTATACATGTAATGCTTATACAACAATTTTGAGGTTAGATTTTAAATGTGTATTGCTTTCTATGATGTTTGTTGTCAAAATGTATATCACTTAAAACATTCATGTACGTAAGTACATTAAGCAATAGGTGATATTCATAAAGTTATAAAATGTTAATGAAAACAAAATTACTTACCACGTGTTTTTTCCACGCACGTGCATATACTCGTAATTCAATGCGATTTGTGAAAAAACGCGAGAGAGACGATGAAAGAACTGTAATAATAATATTGTGTACTTGCATAATGTTTCTAAGTTAAAAACAACAAAATGTGTCGTTTGCAATAGTAAAAAGCCTTAAACGGTTGCTTTTGAATTCGTATACAGCTATATAGAAAATCCGTTCGAGCACGTCTGCTATGCGCTGCAGCGCTTCTTTTTCTCGCTCTCGATGTACGGCTGGCGGCATGATGTGGACGCTAGCTGTACCGTTGTCCGCTACGGGACTTTTTGAAATGGTCAAAAAACAAAAATTCAAACCACAAGCAGACAAACTCACATAACCGAGGGATCTTGCTTTATTATTATAAATATAAATAATCCATAAATTTAAACTATGAACAGGCAATCCCACGTAGCCCAGGAAGCCTGCTTTCCTGTCGATGATTTTAACCCTAGATAACTAAACTTAATTCTCAGTTACATTACAAGTGGTAATGCTCGAAAGCACTATCGTAAAACGCATCGGTTGACTCATAGTCGATTGATCCATCTTATTTCCGAGGCATATGATGAATTCGGTTTTATATCTCGATTTCCGACCTAGACATGTTTCGTGCCAGTAGCGATAGCAGCGCCGCAAACTCTCTCAGGCAGAAACCTTTCTGGCTCCGAGATAATCTTTCGATCATCCCCAATGAGAAAGTCTCTTGCCGGCTCTGGTTTTCCGATATACTTCGTGAGGTATGCAAGCCAACCGTTCTGTGTCACTTTCTATATGTTGAGATGGGCATCCCAAAAAAGGAGGAGTGCAAGATTGTATGGAACAATTTGAATGTCTTCTTCGTCACGTCTTTCATAAAGATATCGAACACCACTTGGATCAAGACACGTTCCTTCCTGTGTTTAAAAAGGGAAGCCATATTTGCACTTCACTAAGCGGCGGCCTTTTGCACCTTTGAAGCAACGTTCAGGTCGGCAACCGTGTACCTGATACTTTTTCACGTAGTTACGAAACTGTTCGTTGTAAGGGCTGTCAGTTATTCTTGGAACTTCAGCTTGAATAAAGTCATCGACCGATGCCCTCTTTTCTTCGTCAAGTAACCAAACGACAATGTGAAGATGCGGTGGACCACGCTCTTGATATTCGATTCTACTCCAGTAAGTTGTTGGTCCAAACATTGATCGATCGTCGCTGAGGAACTCGTATAAGAAATGATTCAGCCTACGGAAAAACTCATCTGTGGCCTCGACTGGAAAGTTTTGTGTCGGTTCCTTTATCGACTTTAGAGTTATAGAATTTTTATAGCCTCGCTCGGCTGGCTGTTGGGCGGCAGACCATGGGCTCGCTTGTATTGCTGACCATAGATCGTTCTGAATCAGCGTGATGAACAGATCTGGGCACTGCCCCATGTGCTGAGACAACGCAAACAACTCGTTGCCTTTTTCGTACCAAAAGTTCCTTGAATTGACAATAGTTGTTGGGACTTCTCTTCCATACCTTGAGTACGAATCCTCCTCTCTTTTGAGAATCTCAGCAACTTTAGGTGCTTTTATCTGGGCGTTTACATTCACTAAGCGAACTTTTGAATAAGCCATTATGCATAGCTTTATGATTATGTCAAGCATCACGAAGGCGTAGCCAATGTCGCGTCGAAAATACGCCCATGCCATAGTCAAACGCCAATCAAAATATTGTTTTCGGCTGAAGATTGGAGAAGTCTTTCGCACAACTACACCATGCTCATTCCGTTCGATGGTATTCCTTTCATCATAACCACCTATACCATATGGTAATAGTGACGGCGAAGTTTTTGCTTCGAGCGTTGGATCGTTGTGTCGAATGTAAGTCTGGCTCACATGTGCAAGTTGATTCTCGATCATCGAATGATTGATTGCAATCGGCTGCGAGAGATCAGTCATCGAACGTTCTACGATATCTGAATGCGGTATGACCAAACCACGCTTCAAGTTTCGAAGCGCCTCTTGCTTCTGTAAGTAGTACCTGAACTTGAATGAAGCACCGTAAACTGGAACTGGATTCAACGTGTACGGATTCGGATTCACGAATCGAAACATCGTCTCGTAATTAGCGAAAAAGCGTGAGTAGAGATCATTGTTTTCGCGCAGCCATAAGAGTGCCTGGTAAATGCGCGTTTGATTTGCAGGCAATTCTGTTTCGTTGCTTATGATAACGGTATACATTTGCGCATAATGACTATCAGCTTTGTGAAGTACGTTTGACTGACCTTGCCGGATTTCGAACACACCTCTTGCAGGGTTGCGACGATTGTAAACCGTTGAAAACTCCGAAACCAAAGCGACTCCTTTACGTTCTGCATATGTGAGGGTTGACAGCTCCTCCGGTATTTCCAGTAGTTCCTCTTCAGGCATGATGTAATCAATAAGCGGAGAAGTAGTGAAGGACCCGTTCTTATATAGGTGCTCATGGCAGAAGTAGCATGCGTAGAAACGTGATTCGTTCCTCTTGTACGTTGGAAGAAGAGAAAGGTCATCGTAGAATGTTTCAATACATGGATCTTCAAAAGCAGCGACAGTGAGAAGTGTACGTGCTGGCTTTTTGACAATGAGTCGACTGCAATTGCAACAACATGCGCGTATGTGGTTCTGCGGCCATAGTCATTCCGAACCATCAACAACGCATGACAACCTCTAGTCAGGCATTCGGATGTTGTGATTCTTTAGTATAAGCCACTATTCGCGACACTACGACTCTTGAAACACTCCGATTAAAAGCGCCTTGGAAGTCGTTGATGACCATCTCTATCATTTCTCTTCCGATTATACCAACCGAAACCAATATGAGTATTCTGTTTTCGATATACTGGCGTGCGTAATCATCAAGAGCGTAGAACGGATTTTCCCATTTCTTTCGGAGAAGCTTTTCAGCGTGGATGTGGAGCCAAATTGCAGTAGATGAGTAGTCACAATATTCTTCAGTGAAGAGCTGATGAAGTAATTGGGCCCTTTCATTTTTCAGCAAATGGCTAGGTATGAGTTCATACATGGCCATCAGATAATATTCTGAAGCATCGTCCCAATTGAAGCGAGGCATAACTACAAAATAAAAATTCTAAGTAAAGTGGAGTCTTAACATGTATTGACTGAGCTACAGCATAGACATAAATGCATGCACATAGGATCTTAAACTTAATCTCTTACCGTTTGTTGGCTCAGCGAATCTTGAAGATCGCCACAAATACACAGTCACCTTTAGTGTGTGTCTAACTGTTTGACTAAGTGCTTATGTATTTTTCACAATGACAATTACAAAAACACTACTGACTCGTGCCGTTTCTATCAATCAACTGAAAATATGTCGGCCGGTACATGAATGTGACTGTGCGAATTTCTATGTGTGCGCATTGACGTCATACTTATGCGCATTTGCGTCACGAAAGAAAGTTCTAGAACACGTGCTTCTAAATACACACACATATACAGTCACATACACAGCATGCGTGTATGTACTCTGGGTTTGGCGGCCGTAGAAAACACACACACACGCGCGCGCGCACACACACACGCGCACGCGCGCGTACACAAAAAGAATGTTCTAGAATATTTGACGCGCGCATTTGTGTCGAATGTTCTACCGTGTGCATGTATATGTGTATGTGTATTATATATATGCTTTAACGAAATGAAAAAGTTCGCAACTGCAAAACGTATTGAAACTACACGTAATCGGTTGCGAACTTTTACATTGTAGCGTTTGGGGGAATTCGACTGTGTAGCGTATCTTTTTTATTTGTGGGAGTAGGTTTATTTTTAAGGTGTCTACGGATAGATCTCATCGAGAGGAACACAGAAATTTTCTTATCGCATCATGAGCACCAAAGTTAACCGAATATACAAATAATTATTTGTAATAACTAGACATTCGTCGAGCGGACTACGCATTAAAAAACGTTAATATGAACAAAATCGTTTAATGAAAATAGGAGCATATTACATGGTACAATAGTAAGTGTAAATACTAACTCAATAGGAAAAAACATTTACGAAATATAGGTTAAACACAGTTGGTACATATGTCCATATTATGGGGGCCGCAAATTGCATTCTTGCATTTCATGCAGCGGTGTTTCGTCATTCGTCGAACTTTCCATGGACATAAGTAGCATATTTTACGCGGATTCGACGCAGAATGAGTAGGAGCTTCTAACTGGACACATCATCTAGAATGTACTGTATCATGGTTCTGATATCACGACACAAAGTCAACGTCTGTAACCGCTGTCGTAGCCGGGGCTCTACGAGTTGGTCTCTCATCTTCATAACAAAATATCTCTGATACATCGTTTTTTTTTTTTTTTTGTTGCTAACGTTATTAGTGACATGGATAGCATAGCCGTTGATTGCTAATAGGTTTAGCATGTTATAAAACATGCATAGCGCCCACTTTTTGGTTTTTCCGTTAATACTCATATTTGAACACATTTGATCTACTGTGGCTACCTCACCCTTTGTACTATTATAAAAGCGTATTGTCTGGTTTTCTTGTATTTTCATCGATGTTATGTTGATCATGAATAGTCGACAAAAGAGAAAAAAATGTCTTGGGCCAGCTAGATGTAGGCCCATTTTTGACGTTTTTAAAAAAAAAATTAAAAAAATTATTGTCGTCTGAGTATTAAGTTTAAAAAATTGTAAAGGCATACGGCTGTTGCCTCCAGATGCTCGGTTGCCGTGAGTGGGGCTGGATGGTGCTCCAGGCAACTCTTCACGAACACGGCAGTACCCCCTTTGACTGCCAGAAGTCGATCTGTTCGGTAGCAGGCATAATTCGGAAGCCGGACCGCATCTCCGCCCTTGAGATGGCTGTCGTTGACCAGGATGGCATCCAAATTATACCTGTATGCGAAATCTAGCAGCTGGTCTTTCTTGTTCTTCAGGCCGTCCGCGTTCCAGAAGGCAAGCTGGAGGTGAATTGGGTTCTTTGGGCGTCTATCCATGGATAGGCAGCAGCAGGCTCTGGAAGTCTTGGGCGTGGCCCAGTAGGCGCTCAAAGACCTCTCCCGCGTTGGTTGCTCCACTCAGGGATTGGAGCAGTCGCGGGATAAATTCCAGCAGCTTCTGCACATCCACCCGTTGCAGAAGCTGGAAGATGTATCCCCAGCCCCGGTTGTCATTCGCGGGCTGGGGTGCTGCTGCTGCCGGAGCCGGTGGTGGGGCAGCAGGGGCTGGCTGGGATGGTGGCGCTGGCCTGGCTTCGGGGGCGGCGGCTTCTCCTGCAACCAGCTGGGCATAAGTGTGCCCAGAAGCAGGAGTGCGCCTTGGAGGAGCTGGTGTTTGTGCTGGCGCTGGGGATGAGGCTGGAGCTGGTGGCCCGCCTTGGCGTCGAGATGGGGCGCGGCCGGGGAAAGGCTGGACAACCCCGGTAGCTCGCCACATGTGGCCCGTCGCAATTAGCGCACCTCGCTGGAGTGTCGCAGCTCTGGGTGCACATGTTTGTGTGGTGTGGATCCGCACACTTTGACACAGCGCGACGCCGCGAAGCAGTTGCGCTGGGCGTGCCCAAACTTCTGGCAGCGATGGCACTGCCAAACGGTCTTCTTTTTGTGTGGCTGCTCCGCGCGCACAACCACCTGCATAACCTGACTCAGGTTATACACTTCCCTTCCCGGTGCGGTCCTCCTCGACGAAGACCAGCGGCATGGGTCGCTTGTCCCGCTGGCGCCTCATGCGGCGGACCGATCGCACTGGGATCCCCTGTTGGCGGAGATCTTCCTCCACCATCTCATCCGGAAGGGTTTCTGGAACTCCCCTCAGAACTGCTGTCAGTGGCCGATCGGAGGGCAGCTGGTAGGTATGGAAGGGTCTGTTCCCTTCCATGAGCTTAGTTATGCCGCTTTCGGTCCTGAACCACCGTGTAGTCCTCCGATTCGGAGGACACGTTGGAGTGGTCCATCGGTTCGTCAGTGCTGCTTGCGCTGACACCAGAACGCGGCGCGATTGCCTCTTCCGCACTCGCGTTCAATAACTTTCCGGCACTCCCAGTAGTACCGCTGACTCTTCTGCGTCGCTTGCCGCACTAGCAGATTATCCAGAACGCGGCGTGGCCACTTCTTCCGCACTCGTGTTTGGGAACTTTTTGATCGTACCTGGTAACAATTTTGGTAACGCCGGAGCGGCTGAGTCATTCACAGTGGGGCGCTCGGGCGACGCGATAAGCCCGGACCTCGCTCAGCGAGTATCGTGTTTCTCGGCGCGGCTGGGCGATGAGGTCACCGCACATGTTTTTGCCCGGTGCGCTGGCTGGGCTGCGGCGGATGCTTACACGGGCCGCTGATGGGCTCCGCTAGCGGGCTGCGGCACCCGGCAGCCCGGACAGGTGGTTCCGCTGGCGGGCTGCGTCGCCGGGATCAACTTGACGGCCGCACGAGGCTGTCGCGCTTGCCTGCGTTGCAGGTCGCAAATAACATTCTCGAATTCGGCAGCGGTAATGTTCTTCGCCACCGAGCATACGTCTTTAATGGGGCGGAGGCGTCCGCGGGAGCATTCTTTCCAAGCACTAGCGCGCACTATTCTCGCGGGGCGTTATTGTTGCAATCACTCCCGTGATTACAGCGCGCACTGCACAATATTGTGCAATAACAATTAATGGCGCGGCACGGAGCACCTAACACGTGTGCACACACAATGCTGCTGCCGACTTTTTTTAATGCACTATGAATCTTTTTACACAAATAAGCTCTTTGATTACAAAGAGAACAAAGGATTCTCTCAGCTCGGCACGTAGCTTTTCCCAATTATGTCTGCTCTGCACCAATTTTGGCTTCCGTATCACTCCACGACGCGTTACCGTCACTCATATTGTCCGAAAATGCCGAGACTTCCATGCGTGCTATACTTTCCGGGAGCACAGGAATGTTTCTCGGGGGAATATATCCCGCAGAAGAAGTTGTGATTGCGGTGGCCACAGCAAGCGCCGTTCGTGCAGCAAATGCGGTGGGCCCGGCCGGCGCAACGGGATCGATTGGCCGGGCCGATGGGCGGGGGCTCCGGGTGCTACACTATCGGATTGCGCTGGGAATTCAGCACGCATTATACTTATGATCGATGCGCGTTTCAGGAGTCATGGGGGCAGAAATAATTGTCTTCTGCTTTGAAGATGTAGTCAAAGGAGCTGGAGCGGCGCGCGTTGTCGGCTTGGTATTTATGTTAGGTGTGGTCGCCGCACCTCGACTCTCGGCCGTGGTGGGGCGGAAGAAGGCGGAATTCGGGGTCCGGGATCATCTTCACTACGCATCGTCGGTGGCAGCTGTGGCCCCGCTGGAAGCGTCTGATAACTTTGATATCATCGTGCGATAATTCCTTTTGAAGGTGGCGGGTTGCTGCCTCCGTGGCGGCGGCATCCGCCATTTCTCGTTTTTGTACCACTTTCTACAAACGCAATCTCCCATTTTAAATTAATGCGCCCCACAGTGGGTTCGAATGGAGAAAACGTGGCCAAAAGTTCAAAACATTATTTATTTTTCAAAAGTATATACGAGGGAAAGGTGAAAAATTCTCTGCCTGACAATGAAAGATTGCGACTTTCAGTTAAAAAATGATTTTATTTTTCTACATAATTTCCTTTGACTTCAACACATTTGATCCAGCGCCTCTCCAACATCAGTATTCCTTCTCGGAAGTGAGAATCTGGAAGATTGTGAAAATATTTATCAACGGCCCTCTCAACTTCTTCGTTGGATACGAAGCGCTTCCCAGAAACAGATTTTTTTGTTTGGGAACAGATGGAAGTCTGGGAGTGCCAAATCAGGAGAATAGGGGGGATGGCCGAGCAAATCATACCCCAAATCCCGCAGTTTTCCTATCGCCAACGCACCTTTATATACAGGTGCGTTATCCTGGTGAAAGATGATTTTTTCTTCAAGCCAGGCCTCTTCTCGCGAATTTTGGCATCCAGCTGGTCAAGAAGGTTGGAGTAATATTCGCCTGTAATTGTTCTGCCTTTTGCAAGATAATCAATTAACGGGATCCCTTTCGCATTCCAAAACACGCTGGCCATGATCTTTCCGGCAGATGTGATCGACTTCGCTTTTTTTTAGCGCTGAATCACCGGCTTCCACCCACTACTTGGACTGCTGGTTCGTTTCTGGCGTATAGTGATAGACCCATGTCTCATCCATGGTGACAAATCGGCCGGATCCCTGTTGAATCGGTTCAAAGATTGCTGCGAAAATCGTTTGCGCATTTGCTTTTGATTCATTCAGCAAATGCGGCACCCATCTTGCGCAGAGCTTTCGCATCCCTAATTCTTCGTGCAAGATGTATCGCACCCTTTCTTCCGATATGCCCACAGCCTCAGCTATCTCACTCACCTTCACTCGCCTATCGTCCAACACGATATCATGCACTTTTTCGATGGTTTCCGGTGTGGTTGCGGTTTTTGGCCCTCCTTCGAGGGATGTGCGACCACGTTTAAATTCAGCTGCCCACTTTTTAACAGTTGACATGGAAGGAGCAAAGTCCCCTAAACTTTTGTTAACTTCGGATGAATTTCCTTAGGGGCTAATTCATCCAAAACGAAGAATTTTACAACCGCACAATAATCAAGTTTATCCATTTTAACAAAAAACATGCAACATGTCTACTGAAAAAATTCGTGTAAACAAACTACTAGAGCGAACAAGTTGAAACTAGTTATACGAACTAATGACACATGCATCCAAGCACCTTACCCTCGTATAAGGGTTGTTGAGGTTGCTGAATTCGATTCTAATATTTAAAAAAAATGGCGGATCTAATATAGCGGACTTAAAATTAAAAAAATATCTGGTGTGAACATCACACGACTTTCCTTATCCTATTATATATATATATATATATATATATATATATATATATATATATCGGCCCTGCGCTGCTCTCGTCCCAGAACTTGTTATTTTAAAAAAGGACAAGGCGCGAGCCCAACACTCGAAAGCTCATTAAAATAAACAGTACAAGACAATAATTGACTCGTACTTACAATTTTGCTACGTCACTGAAGGTAACCGTGCGAGCTCGGTCGCACAGCCTGCGTGCTCCCTTCTAGCGGGCAAGCACCCCCCGTCACCACCGTCCGAAGTCGGCCCGGTAGCTCTCCGAGCGCTCTGTGATTGGTCCGTTTAATTAATTTTAATCGGCTACAACTTATTTATTTGACCTCGGATCAAAAAATTAAATTTCAATTTTTTGTTCGTCTCGGTTTGATCTATCCAGTAATATAAATTTCCGAAATTTTCATGTTATCAGTTATTTTTGATCATTTCAACTTTTTTAATCGTTATCGATAATAAATCATTTTATTCTCATAAATTTTTGTATCTTCAACCGTTTAGATACGCGACCGCTTTGAGACCGATTTTGCGATCTTGTGACCAAACGGCACGTCCGATTTTTACCAAAAGCTTCGCACTGCGTCTCCTACCTATAAGTAACTTGCATACCAAATTTCAAGTCTCTAGCTCTTACGGTTCTCGAGATGTCTTGTTTACTGACATACAGACAGACACACACACACACGAAGCAATGGCTAAAAACAACTTTTTTGGTGTCCTGAGGCTATATTTCGTCCAGAAATGTGAAAAACTGGGTAGGTCAAATTTCCGCCGATTACATTACTTATTATAGGATAAGGAAAGTAATAATGTTGTATCAATGAAAATTGGTATACAGAGGTTTTCGAGGTCGCTGATTTCAAATTTGCGCAATGGCGGATCTAAATCAATATGGTTGGTTCAATATGTCAGACTTAATATAAAATAATATGTGATTTAAAAAAAGGGATATATAAATGTTTTTGAGATTAATGATTTCAAATTAAATATTTTTTTAATTCAAGTTCTTTAAAATTAATATTTATTGCATATATTACAGTGACTTTACTTCACTGTTACACGTACATCAATATTCTTCTAAGTTAGAATAAATTGATTCATCTGAGCTACTATAAGCTAAGGAACTTGCCGTACTGCGATATTCCGCAGTAAGCGTTGTTAGTTATATAAGTACCTCAGTTACCAGTGATTTCAGATGTTTTGTTGACAACTTTCAGATGCTCTATATCGCCGGATCTGAAGAAACCGAGAGCGAAAAATCGCCTTCGATATTTTTAACACGACTAGTTTTTCGAGCAAAATCCTGTCGATACTTTTTTATGAATCTTTTACAAGACTCTTGTGCTTCTTTAAACATTGGTCCGATAGGCAAAACCGATGCCTCCATAATTTTTGCACTGTGCATTAACAATTTGTGCACTGTAGTTGGCGTGTTATACTAGGGATACAATTGTACGAATAAACGAGCTGTTTCTAAGCAATATTTTCCATACTGAAGAACATCGATTTCAAATCCACAACTTACCACTTGCAAAATAAAGTGAAAACGTTTGGTCAGTATTGACTCCGTTATTAATGCAGAAATTGCTGAGTTTGCGAAAAACCGGCCCGCCGTAATCCTGTCATTCGTACTGCCATATCCTTGTTTTGGTTGATTAACCAAAAGTCCTAAAAGTTTTCGAAAACCTTTCTGGATATTTTTTTTCCGAGTGTTAATGCTTTGCTTATCTGTGTTGCGATTTTGCCATTGTTTACGTCTAATTTATAAGAAACGTGCAAAAGACACTTGAAAAAACGAATCAATCCATGAAAACTTAGAAGCACCGAACTGCAAATGATCATCATTGATTTCTGCTTTTAAAATTGGATCTAAATCATTAAATTGTTTTGCAGTGCATAGGCAGAGATAACATCTTTGACTAGATGTTGTGGTAGTTAATGAAGTGTATACTTTTCGATCGATCATTGTTAATGATGCTAATGTATACGAAACATTGATTTCTTTTCCCTCGACAATAAATTGATTGGAACTAAATTTCGCTCTTGTTCTTGAATTTTTTCCACTTCAAGCTTAGTAGATTCAGTACTTTCCTGCTAAAGTTCGATTTTGATTGGTCGACAAAATAGAGGAGATGAATGCCGAGGATTTTTCCAAATGATAATTTTCTTTTTCGTCGATTCATCGACAGATATAATTTGAAGTGGAACAAGCGAAGTAAAAAAAAATAATTGCGTCAGTGTTTTTGCCATCATTATCATCATCGAATTTTTGTTTAAAAGTGCTGACCGGAAGTACCGTCACATCCCCATTTACAGATTAAATTTTTAGTTCTAGTTTCTAGCACACGTTATGGTTGGAAACATGTATTTTGTTTTCCAGTTGATATCCTTTTTCTCCATTAAGGATTTCATTAATGAGTAGTATATCCTGTTGCATTTTTTTGGTTCTATTGGCCACCTCCTCATTGGTGTTTCCATCGTTGTTACTTTAGTCCCCAAATAGTCATAATCCGTTATCACTTCTAGTTGCAGTATATTTTAGCCAAGGGAGGGTATGTGAGCTGCTATAGCTTCAGTTTTCTCTCGACGTATAAACATTATTTTATGTATATCGCTCCCAAATTCAACTGTTTGCCATTAGATTGGTGTATATAGGGCCCGGCCGAATGATGCCTTCTTTTCGAAACAACAATAAAAAGCAATATAGATTCTGTTCAATGTTTTATTGTACCGTCACACAGAACAATGCTTCTGCCATTCAGGCATCAATCAGTTTTGAAGATACCATTCAAATGTTTGCCCGCATCCTTTAATTTTTCAATAGTCTACGGCCTGCATTGAAAGACTTCAGGTGTGTCCACAGAAAGAAATTGCAATGGAACAGTCCTAAACATGCCAAAGATAGCATAGGTGTCCTGGCTGTAGGTCATAATGTCTGCAACTATCTCAGCGAAGCTGGTATTATTCTTATTTGTTGCTACGATGTTCTGGAATGATTCCAGTAACGTGGGGGAGGGGTAGACGTTCTGAAACCACTCAGCGATGGCAGCCCACTTTACATTCCACTTCATATTTTTGGTAATAATGATGTTTATTAGCAGTATCACTGATATCGTGAGTAAAAAATTAATCGATAACAGTTTTAAAATTATGATGATATAAATTCATTGTCAGAAAGTTTCCTCCGTTTACGTCTTTGTTCCTGGAACTGTTTGTCTCAATATTTCGGGGTTATATTTCTAGTAGCAAGTAACTCGTTATCCTTTTTTATGATATAACTACCGTAATTTTTATCGATCTTATTTTTACAACTATCTTCAATGAAACGTTAAGTTTTTTTTCTGTTAACCATTATGTTCAAGTGAAATGATTTACACTATAAGATTTTTTTTTACAGTTGCGATGCTGCTAGAATTCGCCAATTTATTGCCGATGTTGATTTTGTTTCAAGTTTTCCATTACTGTGATGTGAACTGAAACAGACAGTACAAACGTCAAACATTGATCTGTGTTCAACAGAACAAAAGCACAGCAAGTAGCTACTTGTCACAGTTTGCTTAGTTTACAAGAACAACTTTGTGTTGAATTTTCGTCTTTATATGTTTGTTTATATTCCATTGTATTAGCATTTATAGATCTGTTAATATCTTGAATGTCGAATCTAAAGACACGATGGTTAGGTTAACGTTTGTTAGAATTTAAAAATAATTGAGGTCTCATATTTATCACTGTCCCGTTATGTGAACATCTACAGATTTGTTAGCATCTTGACTGTGATGTTTAGAGATACGATGGTTTAACTGTTTAGATTTATGGGAATTTAAACAGAATTAAACATTATTGTTGCCTGTTCTCCACTGAGTACCTGCAGATTTGTTAAGGTCTTGACTATGGAGTCTAGACCTGGTTTGATAATGTCTGTTGTGATTCAAGTATCCTTTTTTCATATTCCGTTTGTTTAAGTATCTACAGATCTGTTAGTATTTTGTCTGTGGGGTCTACAGACCCGGCGACTGGGTTGTTATGGTTTATTGGAGTTTAAAAGATTAACAGTAATTTTGTTTGTTTACTGTAAGCGGTTATCTACGGATCTACTAGCAACTTTGAATGCCGCATCAGCAGATAAAATGTCTAAGTTGAAATTTATTGGAATTTAAAAATAGTTAAGCGATATTTCATCTATTTTCCATCCTATAAGTGTGTATAAATTTTGTTAGCCCCTTTACTGTGGAGTCTACAGACACGACGGTTGGGTGCTAAAGTCTCACGAAATTTAAATGGAATTTAACGTCGTTTTCACAGATCTGTTGTTAGTAACTTGTCTATAAGGCGTGTAGACCCTACAGCTGGGTTACTATTGGAATTCAAAGACCTAATTGAGTATCGTATTTGTTGGATTTATTGAGAATTAAATAGATAAATCTTATTGCATGAGCATCTACAAGTTTGTTAATATTTTGACTATGGCGTCTATAAGTTTAATGGCTATATTTACGTTTCTTGCTATTTGAAAATAATTGATTGTCACTTTGTGTTTCTCATTGTGTGAATATTTTCGATTTTGATTGTGCAGTCTACAGACGGCGTATAGTGAGTTCTTTAGCAAATTGAACAGAACAAATTTATATTTTGTAGTCGATTTCGTCAAATATTTATATATGATAAATTAGATTATTTTTGCTAGTAAGCTATCTATCTCATGATTCATTAGTAGCCTTATTTCATCTTCCCGTTCCCTCTTTGGTCCCATTATTGTTCTAATGATCTTCCTTTCAAAAATTTTTAATTGTTCCTCTTCTTTCTTTGTTAAACTTGCCATTTCTGCTGCATACATTACAACAGGTCGTATCATTATCTTGTATACTTGTATTCGCGTCCTTCTGCTTAGTCTCTTATTCCTCAGTAATTTTTATTTGCATATAGTGCTTTGTGTCCCTGCTGGATTCTATGTTTTGTGTCCATTCTTTCGTTTCTTCTATGTATCAGGAACCCGAGATATTTATATGTTTCTAGCTCTTCGAACTTGTAGTTATCAATTTTTATTTCTCCCAATGTTTTTTATTTCCTGTTGCAGCGCATGTATTTTGTTTTATTTTCGTTGATTTCAAGGCCTTTTTCTTTTGATTTTTTTTTCTATTCTACTAAATGTCCTATCTAGTTCGTCTATTCTTCTTGCTATTATTGCGATGTCGTCTGCGTAGGCTAACATTTGCACTGATTTGTTATTGATTGTGCCATTCTGCTTTGTTTCTTTGATAATGCCATCTAGAGTTATGATAAAGAGCAGCGCCGATAAAGCGTCGCCCTGTCTCGCGCCTCTATTTACTTCAAATTCCTCTGTAGATCCTTGACTGAGTATGACCGAAGCCCGTGATTCCTTCATTGTCATCTTAATTAGGTTTGTAAGTTTTTGCGGTGTTTGTGTTGCATTTAATTCTATGATTTTCGTTTTTATTGGGCTATCAAAGGCTTCTTTGTAGTCGAGAAAGAGGATATGTAGATCTATGTCGTAGTCGTAGTTTTTCTCAGTGATTTGTTTAATTGTATGTATGGCGTCCGTTGTTGATTTGTTATTTCTATATCCTAGCTGTCCATCTCCCAAAAATGTTTCTGCATGTTTTGCAAGTCTACTTTTTATTATCATCGTTACTATCTTGTACGTGATGTTTAATAAGGCGATGGCTCTGTAATTTACACATTTGGATCTGTCTCCTTTTTGTGGTATAGGTTTTAATAGTCCGATTCTCCATGCTACTTCTAGCCAGTCTTCTTTTCCTATCTGCGCGTTGAAGTCGCCTATTAACGTTACAACAACGTGTTTATTATCATTAAATATATAGGCGGTAATATGCTCATAACTAATGCTGTTTCTGTGGCCACGGTGCGGTAGGACATTGCCGCTCTTACTGCTAGTATTCCTTGCGCACTTAACAGTTGCCCAGGGCAGGCGCTAACAGCCGCACTGAAGTGGATAGCAAGCTGGCGCAGCGAAGTCGGCGGCGGGGACGGGTAGTGGGCCTCAGGGCCGAGAAGCTGGACAGGTAGCTGAGCCGGGCAGCGAGCAACAGGACCGATAGCGGGGTCGGGCAGCGAACTGGGTAGCGGGGTTGGTGCAGCGGAGCCGGGGAGTATGGTTCAAAAAGGAACGAAAAACGACTCACCTGGACGCTTGATGGTTTTTTTCTTCGACTACTGAAGACTGGGACTGAATGCTTCGGTGGCTCAGATTTTAAGGGCTCAGCGCGTACTCCACTCTGCTGGAGGGGGCAGAGGGGTGGGAGTACGTTAAACCGGTTGAGGGATGCAGGGCATGTCCAGGATTAGTGCATGCCCGGGGCGTTTTTGCGCTGGCTGGTAAATGCGCCGGGCGTCCCGGTGCTGGTTGGGAGCAGTCGAAGCCGAGCAGTGCATGTGGACGGACGCGTTTCGCCGTGTGCGCCGTAAAGTTAAGTGCGGTGCAATTTAAAGCGTTGCAGTTGCAAAACAGTGACAGTGTTTTTTGCGTGAATAAACTGTTAAAAGTGTTCCCTGCGGGCGCCGCCGTCATAGCTAAGTGTGTCCGCAGGCCCAAGAGCCGTGGCCAACCTCTTGTACGACGAAAGGAGAATACTACTCATGGGCTTGAAGCGAGAACAAAGCTACAGACATCGCGCCTCGCAGAAAATCCTCCCGAAAACGTCGTCTCCGCCACCCGAAACCTCTAAGAAGCACCATCAGACGCCTGCTTCCGCCGTCACCCCGCCTAAGCCGCCAGCGGAGGGGTGACTAGCTGGGTAAATGGGTGATGCCACCGGCGAAGCAGGCAGTGAGTGAGGCAGGAAGGGAGTGTTGACCACGGAACAGTGTAGAGGCGTTCACTGAACCGTAGTCTGCAACTCAGATCTCCTTGGCGTAGCAGCCACTGCATTTTTCAATGCAGCGAGCCGCTTAGAGCCGAAATTTCGAAAAGTGACAGGACAGTGCAATAGCCCCCCGCATTTTTCAATGCGGCGAGCCGCTTAAATTTTTCGAAAAGTGAAAGGCATTAGTGCAGTGCATTAGTAGTGTAGTGCCGAGAATCCAGCGAGAATGGCGGGTGCCGCCGCCGCCACCGAGGCAGCAATCCGCCAGTTGCAGAAGGACTTCAGCCATGATGACATCCGGGTCATCATTAAGAAGCTCCAGCGAGGACACAGCCGCCGCCAGGGATGCGTCATCAGGATGATCCCGGGAACCGGCAACGCAGCCCCCCAACCAGCCCGTAGGAAGGCGCCTGCCCCCGCAGCCCCCAACAAAGGTAGGGAAATGCATCCCCCCCCCGCCACCGCCACAAGCGGAGCGCGCACTGCTCAGGCACCGCGCGCTAAGCCCGCAGCCACCCGAGCGCCCGCTGCATTCGCCGGGCCCGAGTTTGATTCGAACAGCGACACCGGTTAAGAGTAGACGCGTTTAGTGAAGCTCCGAGCCGTGCTTTGTTCTTTGTTTGCTGTGCGCAGCAGAAATATTTCTGTCTGGCAACCACTGCATTTTTAATGCAGTGCGATGCTAGCAAAAATAACTAGACACTAAAAGTGCGCGAGTGTAACAAGCGCGATGGCGAAAGCCGCCGCCTTGGACGCGGAGCTCCGCCGTCTCCACTCCGAATACAGCCACGACGACATCGGGGCGCTTATCAAGCGTCTGCAAAGACGCCACAGCCGCCATCGAGGTTGCACCGTGACGATAATCCCAGGCAACATTCCAACAAGCCCTGGTAAGAAAAATCAGCCCCAAGCCTCGCCGCCTACCGCGACCGTTACGCAGCAGCTCAGTTCGGACTGCAAACAAAGGGTAAGTCCGAACAAAGAAGCGCCTGACCTACTTTCCAGGCAGGCAGCGCGCGCCAACACCCCATCTCTGTTCCCTTTGTCAGCCGAAGGATCCTTGGCAAGGGCACAGACAAAGAGCGCTGCAAATACCAGCGCAAAGAATGCACCACCCAAAGCGTCTCATGCGCTCGCCGGGCCCAAAGCACCGTTAGGGCCAGCAGCGCCAGCCGGGCTCGCAATGCGAACGGGGCCCTCAAAAATTCCCGGGCCCGTTACACGAGCCGCGCAAAATGAAATGACTGAGGCCGCCGCGAAAGCCCCGCGAGTGAGGGAGAGTTTTACAGTGGTCGAGTGTTGACCACGGAACAGTGTAGAGGCGTTCACTGAACCGTAGTCTGCAACTCAGAGCTTTTCGGCTTAGCAGCCACCGCATTTTTTAATGCAGCGTGCCGCTTAGTGCTGAAATTTCAAAGTGCCAGGACTGTGTAGTAGCCCCTCGCATTTTTCAATGCGTTGAGCCGCTAAATTTTCGAAAGCGAAAGGCATCAGTGCTGTGATTAGTGAGTGCCGAGAATCCAGCGAGAATGGCGGGTGCCGCCGCCGCCACCGAGGCAGCGATCCGTCAACTCCAGAAGGACTTCAGCCATGATGACATCGGGGTCATCATCAAGAAGCTCCAGCGAGGACACAGCCGCCGACAGGGAATCGTCATCAGGATGATCCCGGGAACCGGCAACGCTGCCCCCCAGCCAGCCCGTAGGAAGGCGCCTGTCCCCGCAGCCTCAAATAAAGGTAGGGAAATGCATGCGCATGCCCCCGCAACCGCCCCCGCCGCCGCCACAAGCGGAGCGCGCACCGCTCAGGCACCGCGCGCTAAGCCCGCAACCACCCGAGCGCCCGCTGCATTCCCCGGGCCCGCAAATTTTGCCGGGACCGCCGCGCCGGCTGCGATCGCCGAGAGCGCTAGCCCGAGAGCGCCCGGCACTTTCGCTTTCGCTGCGGCCGATGCACCGACTGCGCTCGCCGCTGCATCCGCCGAGTTCGCTGCGCCTGCCGGGATCGCCGCGCCCGCTGATTTCGCCGGGCCCGCTGGCCCGAGCGCGCCTGCAACTTTCGCTCTCGCTGCGACTAACGCGCCGGCCGCGCTCGCTGCGATCGATGCGCCGGCCGGCCCCGCTGCTTTCGCCGGGCCCGCGGCTTCAGCCGCGCTCGCCAAATTCGCCGGGCCCGTAGCGCAACCCAGGGCCTGCGAGCCCGCAGCGCGACCCAGGGCCTGCGAGCCCACTAGATCTAAGCCTTGCGCCCCGAATACAAACAGTTCAGTGGCGCCTAAAAGTGCCGCGAGTGTTTCGAGTGCCGCGAGTGCCGCGAGTGCTTCAGTGCCGCGAGTGCTTCGTGCTCCACCAGCGAGGACAGCAGTGAAGAATCCTCCTCCTCGGACGAGGACTTCACCATGGTCCAGGGAAGGAAGCGAGGCCGCCGCCACCCAGCCAAGGACGAACCGGCGGCAAAGGTGTATGTTCATAACACCTTTGCCCCAATCAACGAGGAAATGGACCAGGAAGACATCCAAGAGGTCCAGAACGTGAAAGTGCCCCCCGTCGTACTGCGCGACCCCCAACACTGGCGAGCCCTTAACGCTGAATTTAGGAATCAACACCTAAATTTCAGCAAAGCCAAGAATCAGGGCAAATCCATTATTATATACCCCTGCACGGAAGCAGACCACAGGGGTATAACAAAACTCTTCGGCGCCAGGAAGGTACAATATCACACGTACCTCCTGACCACCGATAAACCACTGCGTGTCGTTCTCCGAGGCGTCCCCGAATCCTTCACGGAGGAGGAGATCAAGGAGGAAATTGAGAGCCAGGGAATTCCTGTGACATCCGTGCGTAGGATGCGCAGGATGAAAGACAAGACCCCGATGCCGCTAGCCTTCGTGGAGGTCCCCAGGGACGCGAAGGCTATCTACAACCTCCAGCACCTCGACAACGTGCTGGTAACAGTAGAGCAGCCGAAGAAGAAGAAGACCGTTGGGCAGTGTCACCGCTGCCAAAAATTCGGGCACGCTCAACGGTGCTGCCACGCCGCCCCCCGATGCGTAAAGTGCGCCGGAGACCATCACTCTGGCGACTGCGCTAAGGAGCGCAGCACTCCCGCGGTGTGCGCTAATTGTTCCGGTGCACACCCGGCCAGCTACAGAGGCTGCCCCCGCTTCCCCAAACTTCCGCTGGGAAGAAAAACTGCCGCCCCCTTCCCGGCCCGCCCGCCAGGCCCCCGCAGACCGGATTATGCCGCCGCCACCACTTCTGGGCGCTCCTACGCCCAAATGGCTGGAAGCAGCCATCAACAACCTCCAGCCAGCCAGCCTTCAACCGCCCAGCCGCCAACCAGCCCGCCACCAACCGTCCAGACACCGATCAACCAGCCCCAAGGCGAACAACTCCCCGAGGAGAACCCACTCCAAGGATTAGGAGCCCCCTTCGCCTTACTCCAGAAGCTGGACGTAGAGAAGCTCGCGAAGCTTATCCCGAAGCTGTTAACCTCCCTGAAAGGAGCCTCCAGCTTCGGAGAAATCATGGGAGGTCTGATGCTCCATGGAGAGGAGCTCATGTCAATCTTCAAGCCCCTCTATGGATAGGAGGCCCATCAGACCTATCCACATCCGACTTGCCTTCTGGAACGCCGATGGCCTGAAGGACAAGAAGGACCAGCTTCTGGAGTTTGCCCACAGGTATAATTTGGACGCCATCCTAGTTCAAGAAACCCATCTCAAGGGCGGAGATGAGGTTAGGCTCCCAAATTATACCTGCCACCGCACCGACCGTCAGCTGGCCCGCAAAGGAGGAACAGCAGTCTACGTCAGGTCCTGCCTGGAGCATTACAGAGCCCCGCTCCCGGACACCGAGCACCTGGAGGCCACTGCCATCTGCCTCCACACGAGGGATCACGGAGTTATACGCCTCATCTCTGCGTATAACTCCCCCATGCGCGAACGCCGCCTCCTGGAGGAGGATCTGGAAGCCATCTTCGGCGACAACACCGCGACAGTCTTGGCAGGAGACCTGAACGCCAAGCATCCCTCGTGGAACAGCCGTGTGACGAATGCAAACGGCAGGACGCTGCATGGTTTCACGCAACCCCGAGACCTAGTGGTGATGGGTCCTCCAGAGCCCACTCACTACTGGCACGCGGGGCGACCAGACGTCCTTGACATCGCCATTCTCAAGGACGTCCCCATGCAGCAGACGATAGACTGCGTTAGCGAGCTGGACAGCGACCACAACCCGGTGCTGCTCACCCTGGGTCTTCCCGATGGAACAGAAGACATCCCCCTTCGTTCCAGCGTCTCCTGGCCTGCCTTCACCGTCCACCTGAGGCAGACCATGGGAAACGTCCCAGAGATTCGCTCCGTCGAAGACCTGGAGGAGGCGGTAAACCATCTCACCGCTTCTATCCAGACATCCATCCGCTTCGCCTCAAATCCCGTTCACACGGGAGATGGACGGGATTTGTTACCACCAGAGCTTAAGGAGCGAATCCGTGAGAAGCACCGGGCAAGGCGGCGCGCTCAACGCTCCCTGGACCCAGCCGACGCGCAGGAATACCGACGCATCACAGCGGACGTAAAGTCTGCAATCTACGAGCACCGCCAAGCCACTTGGGAGCAGAAGCTGGAGGCCCTCGACGTGGCAAACAACAGCCTCTGGAAGATGGTCAAGGCCCTTAGAAACCGCCCCACCCCGATTCCCCCCATCCACGGGGAAAGAGGCGTCGTCTATGCTGTTCCAGACAAAGCTGAAGCCTTCGCTGACGCTCTGGAACAGCAACGCGACATCAACTACGACGACGCGGACCTCGACCATCTAGAGCACGTCGACAACTTTGTAGACCGTCTTCGAAGGCAGGAGCCTCAAGAACGCATCGATTCGGCGGACTACAAGGAAATCCTCCAGCTGATTCGAGCCCTCCATCCCCGCAAGGCACCCGGCCCGGATGGAATCTCGAATCGAGCGCTGAAGGCGCTCCCAAAGAAGGCTGTCGTCTGCGTGTTGACAATTGCCAACGCCGTCCTCAGATTCCGACACTTTCCCAGCCCCTGGAAGGTGGCGGATGTCATCATGCTGCAGAAACCCGGCAAATCAGGGACTTTTCCACAAGATTACCGGCCGATAAGCCTACTATCGACCCTAGGTAAACTTGTGGAGCAAATCATCCACCGCAGACTGAGGACAGCAGTCGAAGGTCTCCAACTGATTCCGGAGAGTCAGTTTGGCTTCAGATCCGGCCACTCGACCACCCTCCAACTCCTTAGGGTGGTGGAGCGCATCACCGAGGGCTATACCAAGAAGGAGGCCACGGGTATAGTCTTCCTAGATGTCGCAAAGGCCTTCGACAGAGTCTGGCACAACGGGTTGGTGTACAAGATGGCGTCAACCGACATCCCGATCCCGATGATCCAGCTTGTTCGGTCCTTCCTCTCCGGCAGGAAGTTCAGAATCAAGCTGGGAGGCCAGAGATCATCGGAGAGACGCCTACGAGCCGGCGTCCCTCAAGGATCCGTGCTGTCCCCGACGCTCTACAACCTCTACGTCAGGGACATGCCAACGACGCCCTCCACCACACTAGCCCAGTACGCAGACGACACGGCGGTGCTGTCCAGCTCCATCGGGCCAGCTTTCGTTCCCAGAAGGCTACAAGAGGAGCTCGACCTCCTAGAAGATTGGTGCGACAAGTGGAGAATAGGAATCAACGCAGAGAAGAGCGCAGCCGTCCTATTCTCCACCAAGACACTTCACTGGCGAGACGACCTGGCAACACTCAGGATCTTTGGAAGGGAGATCCCCTGGAAGGAAGAAACATCCTACCTCGGGGTGATTCTGGACAGGAAACTGACCTGGAGATTACATATAGAAAGGACGGTCACCAAAACAAAAGCAGCGCGAGCGGCATTAGGCTCCCTCCTCCACCCCAGGAGCCACCTATCTACAGAAAACAAGCTGCTTTTGTACAAGACGGTCCTAAGACCAATGATGACATATGCGGCACCAGCTTGGGGCTGGGCCGCAAAAACTCACATAAACAAGCTCCAGGTCATCCAGAATCGGGCTTTAAGATCCGCCTTTAGGGCCCCGTGGTTCGTGAGGAACCACGATTTACATAGAGACGCGAACATTCCCGCGATCCAGGAGTGCATCTCCCAGAGCGCTCAAGATCTTCAAAGAACAACAGAGAATCACGTGAATTCCACCATCCGCTGAATTCTTCATTATGAGATTGACAGAGGCGCCCGTTGCAAGCGCCCAAAGATCATGATTCTTCCGTGAAACGACACGGAGGCGGCCTTTACGGGCATCCAACATCCACGCCAGGTCGTATCAAGAGGACAGCGGTTAAGGGCTTGTCCCAGGGACCACTAATTACGCCAGTGAAGTCAACGTCAACGTCAACCACCTTATCGCCTGGTGAGTCAGCAGTCCAGTCGAAGCGAACTTGTGTCACACAAACCAATTGACTTGAAAACTTGACTGGGTCTGGTCATTCTTTATCCGAAACCCCAACATCGTCGTGTCTATCGACAGTGATATCTTCAACTTTATCTCCGTGAACCAAAGAATTCATGTTATGTATAATTTTTTTACATATATATATATATATATATATATTCTTTGCATTCTTTGCATTATTTACAATCTGTTACATTTTAATAACATTAAGTAAATTATTTGATACATGTAATACATACAAATCGATTCTTCGCTAGCACCATATGTACGTAACAACAGTGCAAAAACATTTTCTACACGGAATTCGTGTGTCGATCATTTGAAAATTGGTTCATAAATACTTGAAATTCATAAATGAAAACGAACCTTGTTCTGCAACAAATGATTTCCCAGTAAATCTGCTAAATATTTATCCAATTCCATGATATCTTGCAGTTTGCTGACGCGTTCGTCAAATTCATCCCAAATGCACGGCTCCTGGCGAGCGATGGAACTAGAGGACGCAGGTTGATAATCATGGGTCTGTGAATTATCATTGCTTGCAAGGGTTGCTAAATTGCCTCTCATTTTTCCAATGAGCCCCTGATAGGCAAATTTATATTTGCTATCATCAGCAAAATCCTGTCTCTTAAACTTGGGGTCTAGCAGGATGTCTTAAGCAACCAGCTCTTGGGACTCGCTCCCCCCAAACCGATCTGTTAAACCGCTAAGGAATTCAGACTTTAAAGACAATATCCTATCCCCGGGATTTATACCCTGTTCAAAAACATTAACCCGTCGTGCCATTAATCTAGCTAAAACTGTTGTTTTCGACAGTGTCACGTTTTTTCCTCCGAAACTACCTTAGTAACCTTATCAAAAACTTTCAAAATGTCAACAGAAAGCCTGATTATATGCTAATCGGCATCATCAATTTCAATTGTGACCCCTAAAAGTGCCAGCGTAGATGATAGGATCTTTGTTCTTTAAAAATCATTCTAACATATCATCGGTGGAATTCCACCTGGTTGGTACGTCTTGTTTTAGCTTCAGACGATTTTATTTTAAGCTGTCTTGCATGTCTTGCAGTTTTGAAGTGCATGAGGAGTTTTTTTGAACCACTAGATTCAAGCTACGGGTAAAACACGAAATGTGCTTAAATTTCAAATGGGTCGAAGCAGCTGTCATGTTTGCTGCATTAGTAGTAACAATCGCGGAAATTTTATAGTGGATATCAATTTTTTAACTCATCTGACATCCACGTTGAATATTTTGTGAAGTATGTTTTCCTCCGAATTCGGAGCATTTCAAAAGAAAGCATTTGAGAGTCATTTATTGAGTCTATAAAATGAGTAGGTAGGGCATAAAAACTTATGTTGTTAATATTTGTCCAACCGTCAGAAGTCAGACATATCGCCTTCGCATGGGACAACTCCATTTGTAATTTATTAAAAAGTTCTGTATCAATACTGGATAACAAAGAATTTATTAATGTCTTTCGGATAGGTAGGTTATGCGAAGGGCAAGACATTTTGACAAAATTATTGAAAATCCAGAAGCGAATCTGTTAATACTTCAATCAATTTGTTGACTGCCATAATTTCCTGATCACTTATGCTGGTTTCAACCGGCTGATATGTTGGAGTAGTCGTTGATAATTTGTTGAAAAGCGTTACGACGTTGTATACATTCATTTTCTGAAAGATATAAAGAATTAGAAAATCATTTGTGTACCTAACCTTAGCAATACTATACCTTGTGAACTGACCTCCAGGTACTCAACCTGGGAAGATGTCCCAGGCGAAGTATAGTGATGTTGCAGTGTTTGTTTCACTTACTAAAATAAAAAATTTACAATTCCGTTGATAACATAATCGAAGTCACTTAAAATTAAATAAAATAAACAATTAAAAATCAAAACACATGTGAGGGATAATTTTATAATTATAACCTTTAATACACTTATTAAAAAATATATATAAAAAATCTCAATTTCAAAAGAAATTTTTTTAATTCAGTTTAAATCCGGTTCAAATTATATTTAAATTAATTTTAATTAATTGAAAAATTAATTCTGACAATAAAAACTAACTTTAATTATAGTTAAATAGCAATTTAAAATGTTTTTGAAAAGTTTCCATGAACAAAAAAAGAGTTGGCGCTTTTACCCACTGCGCCACCAAGCTTCTCATAAATTATAGTGTCTAAAATTAGCCTTTTGTTTTTTGTTTATTGGTTACAATGCAATCTATCAGAGTATTCAATATTAAGCATTGTGTGTATATTTCTAGATCTGTTAATATCATAACTGTGGAGTCTGTAGTTTATTGGATCTTACACATAGTTGGGCTTCATTTGTCATTGTGTAGTTGGCTACATGACGTTAGTACTTTGTATGTTAAGTCTACGGACCAAATGACATTAATTTTTGCCATCGAAAAAGGTATTGAACCTTGTGTTTGTTTAGTTTTTATTGTATGAATATTTATAGTTCTACAAGCACCTTGTTTTTAAAGTTTTTAGACGCCTCTCATTTAGTTTTTAAATATTGTCTTTATTTTTTATATTATAGTGTCAACAGATCTGTTAGTATTTTTTTGTGACAATGACTCTGAAATTTTCCAAATAGGTACTACTCGTATCATTGATGAATCCTTTATTTTTGACTTGAAAAAAGTGGTACCGATGAACGTTAACGACGTGCTTGTATTAATCTTTCCATAACCAGACGACATTCCATAACACTAAAGATCACGTGAGGTCATTGTTGATATTTAATGGAAATTAATGATACTTTTGCAAACATTGCGTATGATCATTTTTACTATAGTGATGTACTTATTACAAGCAAACCGATTACAATTGGCGCATTTTTGTAGTTTCTTGTAAATTTTTCTGGTAGACAAAACGTAACTATCGCGTATAGCAGAAGACTCTTGTGATATTCTATATCTTGATTCTTTTTTAAATCAATTTTATTATACCAGATCAGCATTATATATTGCTATACCTGGTAGTTATGACAAATATAAACTAACAAAAGAAATGACATTAAGAGGTTAGTGCTCTGAATACAAAATTTTAAAAGTGATCAGAATTGTTTCAAAGTTAGTGGGTTTGTAGAGTAGAACATATTTGTTAAGCTAACACTATACTTTACTCGTTATCCGAAGAATTATCACTGTTAACAATTAAGTCGACCGGCACCCGTCTTTTGAGCCTTCGAATGGGTGGTGGAGTAGCGAGGTGATGTATTTCCGCACTAGGACGGCCACTTGTGCACAGATTTAAAGAAGTTTGTGACCGTTAGATGTATTTGATCTTTAACACTTAATATGTTGAGTTCTGTATGCAGCTGATTATTTCGCATAAACCAATCGGCGTTACAGCCGACCCAAAGTATCTTGTTCTGTATGGTGTGAATTTTTTTGATGTGTATATCAGATGACAGTACCATACATGTTAATGCGACGCATAAGACTTTTGTATAATAAGGTTGCACATTTAATTTTTAATGCAGATTTTCTGTTTATTAATGAATAACGAAGATTGAGCCTAGTCTAACCTTCATATACCGATTTCTAAAATCATTCTCGTCATTTTAGATGGACTTCGGTAACCGTTCAGTTTTTAAGGTAGCTATAAGTAGTTTTACAGAAATCAGGTGTACGTCATCCAAAAATAGGGGCTTCTGAAACGATTTTTTTTGTCTTGACCACTGTGTTCCATCTCTGGTTAAAATTGTTTCGCACTTTCACCTGAGCAGTTGGATAATTTGTTTTCGGTACAATTTCTAATAGACTTATAAACAACGTTTATACATATATGCACATTAGGATTTGTTAAGAGTTTTAACACATTTTTGAATTGATTTCTATAAATAATAAACTGGCAACGAGAATAGTTGTATAAAACATCATTAAAAATATATCCTTCGTAGTCACTTGGGACTTAATTAGTGTGGTTTTGTTTATTGTTTACAATGCAATTTATCAGAGTATCCAATATTAAGCATTTTTGTGGAATGATGGTAATGACATGATAGAGATTTTGCTCCAGCGAGCAGTGATCTCTAGATAAAATATATAATAAATAATTATGCTGCATATGTACAATTTTCCTTATACTAAGTTTCTTACAGTTTAAACAAATTTGGCATTTTGTATTGATTTTACACTGTCTAGTGGCATCTTACGCTTAAGCCGCCTTGTTTGTTGACTGTTATCGAGCAAGTTTAAGGCTAGCACATTTTGATGTTTTTCTAAACGCTGTATACATTTTGCACTGCACTCCGTAATCACTTCACTTACTGTAGGAACATCTAGATCACTGTAGATATTCGTCGTTTCACATTGAACTCATGTTCGCTGCAATTTCCGCATGCAACAGTATTACCATCATCGTCGGTAATCTTGCTATCGGCGATAATCAGACTCTGTCTGTGCGACGTTTGGTTTGTCTATGTCGTCGTCTAAGTCGACAACTTTAGTTTTCCCATATTGGAGTAACCATCGTCATTACATCGCAAACACATATGGGCCACAATTATTGGTTCTGCAGCCGCTTTTGCATCAACATGCTATTTCTTTTATGATGTCTTCGGGAATCAGTGAGTCAGGGCTGTATACAGGTTCTAAAGTATTTCCAACAATTTTCCAGCCCCATTTTTCGGGATCACATTCATTTTCAAGCCAGGTTTCCAATTGTAAGTTCGGTAACAATGTTGAGCAGCTGCACTTTCAGTTGGTGGAAGATTACCCAAGTGAAAAGATGATCTAGACGTAGATTTTTGAAATAATGTAAATCTCAGATCATTCAAGTGGCCAGCGTCTTTTTTTTGTTGTGTATAAAGCTGCAATTATTTCATGGCTTTTTTCGCGATCTGCTGGGCTTTCTTGTTTCGTAAAAAACATTTAACTTGTGTAGCTTTTCCAGTTTTTTATTGAATATATTTGAAATTTTATTTCTACATTTCTTATAAAAGCATGACGTAGTGTCACATCCCGTTATAATGTAAAATAATGCAATATATTTAATCAATGCCGGATAATTGGAACTGCTACAATTATAAACTTTTCTTCCCGGTTTATAGAAGTATATATTTTTGTTTGTTGGTGCTAACTGCATTAACAATACTAGGATATCGGTGTCTTCTCCAATTACACTGGTCTGCGAAAAACTTTTTTTTCTCTCCTATTTATTATTCATGATTATTATAGATTTGATGCCCAGAATCGAAATATAGTTCTAAAAAATATGTATTACGTATACTTTTTTGTAATGAATTTTTTTTTACATAAAACGCTTTTTTGCTTAATAATTATAATCGTAATCTTAATGATTGCAACAATTTTTACAAAAAAAGTTATAATTCGCTCTAAAATATTAAAATCATTAAAACAATTTAATTTAATTGTATGATAAAACAGTATTTTACTTTGTAGTTTTCTTCCTTTTTATGTTTTCCATTAGAGTTTTGCGACGAATCGACCCACAAAAATATGCAAGCATTGCTTCTGACAATTTCTCGTTGTATCGTCTTTCTATGTGCAACGTATCTTTATGAAACCTTTCACCATGTTTATCAGATACTGCACCAAGATTTTCGACAAAGAAATCTTAAGTGCGAGTCCAAAAAATGAATTTTAAGGGACATGTTGCACTTCAGAGCTTTATAAGAAGAACGAAGTTCTTGAATGATTTCCTGGTAGTTTTCAGCTTTTTTGTTTCCAAGAAAACTATCACACGCCTCTACAAAAGCAGTCCATGCTCTTTTTTTCTCTTTTATTCAACTTTATTTTAAAATTGGCGTCCTTTGTAAGCTCCCGTATTTGCGGGCCTACAAAGATTCCTTCTTTCACGTTTGTGTCCCAGATTCGGGAGTTTTGTTTTAACATATCGAAAGCCTTCACCATCCTTGTTCATTGCTTATACAAAGGTTTTCATAAGACCTGGCTTTATATGGAGAGGTGGTAGCACAATTTTTTTCACTTTGCGCAAAAGGTTCTTCATTTACATTTTTAACTCCAAGGGACAAACTTATTCTTTGTGGCCAGTTTTTTTCCACGTAGTGCTTATCTCTTGCGCGACTGTCCCATTCGCATAAAAAACAACGAAATTTGGTATACCCTCCTTGCAGTCCTGTTAATATTGCTACAACTTTTATATCAGCACAAATGTTCCACGAGTACTGTGAATATTTAATTTTTTCCAGTAACAACTTTATATTTTCATAGTCTTCTTTTATGTTTGTTGCATGTGCGAGGGGGGCAGAAGGGTATTTGTTGCCGTTGTGGAGCAAATTAGTTTTTAAAATGACTTTGGACGAATCAATAAAAAGTCGCAATTCCTCAGATCTTTCAGGCAAACCCAGTTCTTGTAGAAGTCCGTCAGCATTATTACAAAACACCAAATCGCCATCTTTAGTAAAGTAACTCATAAAGTCTTTTTGTCTGTTACGAAAATATGAGACTCTCGTACTTTTATCCATTATTTTAATCTTGATCCGAGAATTTGAGCCGTCGATTTTGAAAGTCCTAAATCTCGAACAAGATCATTCAAATCAGATTGCTTAAGAAGATGCGGTTCTGTTGATGGACTTGTACATAAAGATGAAGTAGTCACCCGATTGAGTTTGTTGAGAATGGGCGTCTTCATCATCCACCATTCATCGCTGATGTTAGGGTGCACTGGAGGTCTAGCATCTTTGCTTCGATGAACTGGTCTTCGTGCAGACGCAATGTTCGGATATTTTATTTTATTCTCTTTTTTATAAATTCCTCTGCCATAGTCATACAAAAGTAACAATCGTTGGCATGGTTTTGTAGTTCACTCCAAATCGTGAGCGTTGCAAATGGCATGGACTGATGATCTCCTTCGAGCCAACCTCTTGAAGTTCTTGAGCAACTGTTGCAACATATTTTCGGGAGCCAATTTTTGTTTCTTTCATCGACAGGAAACGCAAAGTAAAGTTGATAAGCTCTTTTCACCAGTGCAGTTATTGAATTTTGTTGAGATTTTGTAGTAAATTTACCACAAACATAGCAAAACAAATCTGCAGAATTTTTGCAATTCCTTGGAATTTTGTACCTAAAACAAAATAAAATTTATTATAAAATCATATCATTGTTTGCTCTGTAGTTGAGAATAAATATACATTTTATCTTTTTTTTGAGGGAGGGGGGCATTTACAGGCGCTGTAGCCTCAAGGACTTATTGTGCCCAGTAACATGCACTTAAATGCTAGGACATTCACATACACACACCCATGGGTTGAGCGAGACTTGAATTCGCGCGCGCCGGTTAGAGGACAGAGCCAACTGGTTGAACCATCTGAGTCACCGTGTCCCCTACATTTTATCTGCATATATAAATTTTGAGGAAACCTAACCAAATTATCCGGTTTAGAACAGAAACAACCACTATACAACTTTTTAACATACTGAGCGCCACGAAGTCACAGCAAAAACTGTGCAGGCGCATACGTTGATGTATAAACAATGTTAGTCGAAATCTCTTTTTCACATTCAAACCGGTTTTGTCTGTATAGATACGATTTGAATGGATTAAAGTAACAAAAACGTAACACAATAAATAGTAAATTTCAGCAATTAAAAAAACATTTACAAAATATATACCGGGTGTTCGATTTTCGAGCCTCACCATGGGGATCTCCGTTATCTTGAGAGTTACAAGGTTGGTTAAATTAGGGTAAAGTTGCGTATTTTTATGCTTATCAAGAATCTCGAAATAGATTTGATTTATTATTGATAATTTTCAAAATATCGTAAAAAAAATGTCATATTCGTTTTTAATTTTAAATCAAAAACCGGTAAAATTACACGATTTTAATTCAGACATTCTTCAGACACTTTTTTATAAGGGATCTAAAAATGTAATTACGGTTGCTATCCACTTTGAAATGTCAAAGATACGATAGTCAACTTTTATTTTCTTATGGGCGCCATATTGGATTTTTACAATTTCAAATGCAGTTTTTTGTCTGATTACAAGGATGTATCACACTTCATAATTTTGATTTTTTACTTTCCCAAGTCGGCATTGGAATTGCTTTGAAGATGAGTTATTTCTATTAAAAGCGCGATTTTCAGATGACGAAAAACAGGATATGCTACAAATTTATTCATGGAAGAAACAAACTTAAAATAAATTCAATACCGCCCTAGAATTATGCGGTGGGGCACCATCCTGTTGAAACCATATGGAATTCAAACGATTTAGGCAAATGTTGTTGTCCACATAGTCGATGAATACAGTTCTTTAAAAATGTAAATAAATAACTGTCCGCATTCAAATTTTTCTCGTAAATGTATGGTCCAATCATTGTGGTATTCAACACACCGATCCATACATTGCATAAAAAACGAATTTGAGGCCGCCGCTCTTCATACTGATGAGAATTTTCTGTAGCCCAGATATGTTTATTGTTGCGGTTAAACAATTCCATATTAGTAAATTTACCCTCATCGGAAAAAATTACATAATTCAGAAAATTTCTATTTTCTCGTAGCTTATTTACAAGGAAGATGCAAAAAAGCTATGCGTCGCTCATTATCACCAGGATGAAGTATTTGCTAGAACTCTTGTATGGATGATATTTGTGCTTTTAAGCACCCTCCATACTTTTGAAGGGATATTTTTAACTCGGCTTGAATTTCCTTTGTTGAAATTGAAGGATTATTTTGGACCTATGGAGTAAAGAATTAATTAATACAACGTTATTGTAATTATTATGGAGTAAAGATTCTCTATTTGTAAAATTTCTTGTTCTTGTTCGATAGGCCTAGAACCATATTTACGTCTAGGTTTCTCAAATGAACTAAAATCTCTTAAATTTCTATACAAAAATAAGAAATAGGTTGCATGTGGTTGCCGTCTTTCCGGATAACGTTGTAGATATGTTTCAGAAGTAATTAGTGGGTTCCGATTTGAAGCATAATAAATTTGCAGCATATCTTGTTTTTCTTCATTTGAAAATCGCATTTTTAATATGAGTAACTCGGTTACAATATGGTTAAAATGCAAAATCAAAAGAAACTGTCAAATTTTTATCCAAACAAAAGAAAATTGGCGATTCAAGCATCAAATCAATTCCAAGTTATAAGTTTCTCTAAACCAGAACCATCTCGTTTAATCCAAGAAACACTCGTATCTACATGCTGTTCAGATATCTAATACGTAACGTTACAAAACTTTTCCATTTCATTTGAGACCTTGGATACAATTATGCTTGATAATATCCATTTCGAGAAAATACTATCAGATGTATCACGGTCATGAGTAATTCCGCTAGTAATTTTGAGGGATCTTATGAGTTCTTGTTCTATGGTCATATCTGACCAAGTACCTGACCAAAACTTGTTATTGCAATGAATTGTGAAAAATCCGCAGTTAACAAACATCAAATTCAATAATATTGAATTTTTTATTCAATTTCGTAGCTTCTTATGTGCGTTGACTGACTTCCTATATATAGTGCCTTAGGCGTTGAAATTATAAAATTTTCAGTGTACTATTTGTTGTTCTAATTTCCAGTTAACTCAAGGTTCTGCCTCAATGTTTCGTTTAACAATATTGACTTAATTGAAATATTGATTCCATAAGCGCGATTCGGACCAAACGTCTTTAATTATTTCTAATGTTATCCAAATAGTTTTTAGCTTTATTACTCAGGTTTTGTACTATTTCGTTTTAAAGTTTGGGCTTTCATAATTTTGCAACAATACTCTAACTCAAATTTTCTTTTATCAAAATCAATGTACGAAAAGTTTCATTTTTTCTAGCAACTACTGACTAATCTTGGCCACCGAACAGTATTCGAAAATGTTGCACAGAATTTTCAGCTAAAATAGTTCCAAATGCTTCGTTTAAGGCCACTTCTTCTTTTTTTTTTGGCCTGATTCTGTCCATTTTGCGACATAAGCCTTTGTTTTAAGTTTCTTCCTCATTTTAATGAGGTATATTCATCTAAAGGGTTTTGGCCGTAAAACACCGGCTGGCCAAACGGGTTGGTGAGTCCCAAACCTTTTAAAGGGCGCAAAATGAGTGAAAAGCGCCCAACTTCTTTACAATTATTCGATTCCTTTATGCGACCCCGTAATACACAATTTCGTTTGGCCTTAATGCGTTCAACGCCATCCTCCGGTCATTCGCGAGCGCAACTTCGCGGTGCATATAGGCGAATCTCGGCATGGGAAGATCATCCTGGCGATGTTCAGAGCTGCTGCATCGAATTTGATGGACGCCGGAATTGAGGTTAAATAGGTTAATAACCGGCGTGCAAAGCCCCGAAAGCTCCCGCAGGCCTAAAACGTTGCCAGGATGCAGAGGATGAGGTGGTAATATCGCCTTACCCGGATTTTTCGCCCCAAGGCACACGAAATTGTTAAATTTTAACCCATCACGAGGGCACGTCTTATGCGCGCGACAGTTGGTAAGAGAACCACTACATTCCATTATTGAGCTAATCGATCCTAGAAAACTTTTCTGTTTACTCTGTGATAGTTTCGATCTTAATACCTTCATATTTCTGTTGTCCTCTATTGCTTCTTCAATTTGCTTATTTCTATGTGCTCTTATGTCCTTCCTAATCATCACTTTGACCTTCTTGTTAATTTCTTGAAAATTTTGAGCTTCTCTATTTGTTCGTCTTCTTTCTTCTATTAAATTCAAGGTTTCTTGTTTTAGTTTGCTACCGCTAGGTTTCTTATTGGCACAAATTTTTTTAACTGATTCGTGGATACTATTTTTAATTTTTTCATTTAGCGCATCTATGTATAGGTTCTTTAGCTTATCTGTAGGTTCTAGTTTTCGCTGTAGTTGTAATTGGTATTTTCTTGATTGAGGCTCAATTCTTGTATGGTTGGAAAGTTTTGTTGGTGTTGTAGCTTTTTCCTTTCCAGTTTCGGTTTTATTTCTAGCACCGACCTGACTAATCTATGATCACTGCCTGTATTAAATCTATTTAGCACTGCTACGTCCGTACATAGTGTTTTGTCGTTCGACATGATGTAGTCTATTTCGTTTTTGTTTTTGGTCGGACTTCTCCATGTCCATTTTCTTTGTCTTTGTTTTTGAAGAATGTGTTTAAACAGTATAGCTTTTCGCTACTGAGGAAGTTTGCTAACATTTCTCCTCTGGGATTCCTAATTCCCAATCCATATCTTCCAATGTATTGGTCGTCTTCAGACAGCTTGCCTCCTATTATTGAATTGAAGTCTCCTGTGATAACGGTGTAGTATGTTTTTTCTTGTCTCCTAGCGCGTGTAATATCTTCGTATAGTTGCTCCACTTCTTCATCGTCTGAGTTTGTCGTCGGTGCATATACGTGTATGAGTTGCATATTATATCGTTTGTTAATTTTCAGAGTAAGGTATATGACTCTTTTGACACTGCTTGGAATTTCGTTACTAGGTGTTTTATCTTACGGTTGATGATAAAAGCTACCCCACCATATTTATGGTCTGTGTCTGAGTTGTTCTGGTATAGGACGTGTCCTGATTTCAATATTGAGTTCCTTTCCCCGGTAGACGTGTTTCGCATAATCCAACGATATCCCACTTTATTTTCGATAGTTCCAGTTCTAGCTCTTCTCTGTATTCTTCTGTTCGCATTGTTCTAATGTTGTATGTTGCTATTATAAATTTTTTGTGTTTGTATGTCTTCTTTGCTGTGGTCTAGCTTTGAGGTTTGTCGAGTTCTTGCCCCAGAATCCTTGGGGCTGACTGATCGTTGATCAGTGTGGGATTGTGAGAGTGCATCTCTACCCACCTGGGGTATTCCTGTTTGTGAATTCGACGTTTTCATCATGGTTTAAAGAGAGGGTTTGGCATTTTCTCGCCGCGCTTGCCGAACGTGTTGGCGAGTTTATTTTCAGCCGCCCACTATGGGAACAGACGCTGTTTGCAGCCGCCCGCTCCGGGTCAGACGCTGCTTACTATGGGAGCCATTAAATCTAGGATTTAGAAGTTGCCTCCCATAGCCTCTCATTTAGTTTAGCCTGTGTGCCGACACAGTTACCGGGATGTGGCCGCTTATGAAGCTTCTCGGAGCCATAAATGAGAGTGAGAATCTAACTGAGGACCAATATCTCAGAGTGACCCGAAGGTCCGGCAACCCTGAGTATAGAGGTACTACCTCTAGTTAGACTCCCATACATCCCGGTAAAATTACACGGTTTTAATTCAGACATTCTTCAGACACTTTTTTATAAGGGATCTAAAAATGTCATTACGGTTGCTACTTTTATTTTTCTTATGGGCGCTATATTGGATTTTTACAATTACAAATGCAGTTTTTTTTCTGATTACAAGGATGTATCACACTTCATAATTTTGCTTTTTTACTTTCCCAAGTCGGCGTTGGAATTGCTTTGAAGATGAGTTATTTCTATTAAAAGCGCGATTTTCAGATGACGAAAAACAGGATATGCTACAAATTTATTCATGGAAGAAACAAACTTAAAATAAATGAGAACAAGTGTATTGAATAAAATTAACATAAGAGATGTTCAAATGCTGCTCCTGTAACATCTAAACATAATCGCGCACGTTTTCTTGAATTATTAGTAGATCTTTGAATCGATCTTCCTCTAATTTGCCTCGCAGTAGCGATGATTCTTTGGCGCAGTTCTTCAATGTTTTCCGGTATGGTTTCGTAAACTTTATCCTTCATAGTTCCACACACAAAGTAATCCACTGAGATAAATCTGGTGACCGTGCTGGCCAACGGACATCTCCGTTATTTGCAATTATTTTATTCAGGAACATTTTTGACAAATATTTCAATACCGCCCTAGAATTATGCGGTGGGGCACCATCCTGTTGAAATCATATGGAATTCAAACGATTTAGGCAAATGTTGTTGTCCACATAGTCGGTGAATACAGTTCTTTAAAAATGTAAATAAATAACTGTCCGCATTCAAATTTTCCTCGTAAATGTATGGTCCAATCATTCTGGTATTCAACACACCGATCCATACATTGCATAAAAAACGAATTTGAGGCCGCCGCTCTTCATACTGATGAGAATTTTCTGTAGCCCAGATATGTTTATTGTTGCGGTTAAACAATGCCATATTAGTAAATTTACTCTCATCGGAAAAAATTACATAATTCAGAAAATTTCTATTTTCTCGTAGCTTATTTACAAGGAAGATGCAAAAAAGCTATGCGTCGCTCATTATCACCAGGATGAAGTATTTGGCTAATGCAACTCTTGTATGGATGATATTTGTGCTTTTTAAGCACCCTCCATACTTTTGAAGCGGATATTTTTAACTCGGCTTGAATTTCCTTTGTTGAAATTGAAGGATTATTTTGGACCATTTCATTTGAGACCTTGGATACAATTATGCTTGATAATATCCATTTCGAGAAAATACTATCAGATGTATCACGGTCATGAGTAATTCCGCCAGTAATTTTGAGGGATCTTATGAGTTCTTGTTCTATGGTCATATCTGACCAAGTACCTGACCAAAACTTGTTATTGCAACGAATTGTGAAAAATCCGCAGTTAACAAACATCAAATTCAATAATATTTAATTTTTTATTCAATTTCGTAGCTTCTTGCAAGTACAGTCGACTAGACTTAGTATATAGATAGTGGCCCGAGGCGTGGAAATATAGAATCATTGTAAATGCAATTTCCAGTTGCCGCATCGTTCTGCCTCAATGGTTCGTTTAACAATATTGACTTAATTGAAATATTGATTCCATAAGCGCGCGGTCGGACCAAACGTCTTCAAATATTCTAATGTATCCAAAAACTTTTTCGCTACGTTATTACTCACATCATTTTGTACTATTTCGTTTTCAAAGTTTGGGCTTTCATAATTTTGCAACATACGATCTAACTCAACTTTTTCATTTTCATCAAAATCAATGTACGAAAAAGTAACATTTGCGAGAGCAACTTGAACAAGAATGTGACCCCGAACAGTACTCGAAAATGTTGTCGCAGAATTTTCAGCTAAAATAGTTCCAAATGCTTCTTTAAGGCCACTTCTTCTTTTTCTTCTTTTAGCCTTATTCTGTCCGTTTTGCGACATAAGCCTCCTTTTTATGTTTCTTCCTCATTTTGTGTATGAGGTATATTCATCTAAAGGGTTTTGGCCGTAAAACACCACGCTGGCCAGACGGGTTGGTGAGTGGGAAATTTTTTACGGGCGCAAAATGAGCGAAAAGCGCCCAACTCCCTTACAATTATTCGATTAGTTTATGCGCGACCCCGTAATACACACAATTTTGTTTGGCCTTGGTGCGTTCAACGCCATCCTGCGGTAATCGCGAGCGGCGCAACTTCGCAGGGGGGCCCGGGGGCGAATCCTCGGCGTGGGAAGATCATCCTGGCGGTGTTGAGGCTGCTGCTGCATCGAATTTGATGCACGCCGGAATTGAGGTTAAAAAGGTTAATTACCGGCATGCAAAGCGACGAAGGCTCCCGCAGGCCTAAAACGTTGCCAAGATGCAGAGGGTGAGGTGGTAATATCGCCTTACCCGGATTTTTCGCCTTAAGGCACACGAAATTGTTAAATAACCCAGCACGAGGGCACGTCTTAAGCGCGCGACAGTTGGTAAGAGAACCACTACATTCCATTATTGAGCTAATCGATCCTAGAAAACTCATTAGCGTATGGAAACCACCAAGCCTCACAAAAACGGAACTAAAATAGTAAGGATCATTTTGCGGATCAATCGATGAAATAATCTTTTTTGCCTTATAATAAAGAGGTTGGTCGAATGACACTACGCAAATTTCTTGGCCTTCTGCCATTGTTCTACGACTTGGTTCGATCAATACCGTGAAAATAGTGTTAAAATCACTAGGACAAGCATTAACAAATGGTAGTGGGATAATTTTTGATGTGTAATCATCGGAATTTTTAATTTTTTGCATGAAACCATTCATTTCAACCAGGAGTTACATGTCGGTATTGTTTTTTTCCATAAAGCCACAGAATTTCAGAAAATGTCAAACCTATTGGACTTTTCTGATCTAAACCAAGCTTGCCAACTTGTACAGCTGATGGGATTTTATTCAGTCGCTGTATTATTTTTACTGAAGAAAAAACTTGCGAAGGTGTTGCGGACATGATGCTGCCCATGGCGTGAAAAGTATTGTGGCCGTCTAGTGTATTTACATTGTGGTCTGCATCGTCATATATACATTGTATAAATTTATCACTAGTGTTTTAAAATGTTTGATAACAAAAGTTTCAAATAGCGTCGTTTCTTTGTAAGATGCAATAAGGCCAAGATAAGACAAGGAGTCAATTAAGCTTTTTGATGAATTCCTCTTATGAACCATGGAAGATAAGCGCTAAAGTATAGAAGAAAGAAAAATTCGTGGCCTAATACAAGAAATGAGAATATGAGCAATCGTCGCGACACGATTAGTCCAATTTGTATTCTCCTCTTTTGAACGTTTTAATTAAGTGTTTTAATTAAGATATCTAAAAAAGATTTGAGTGTTTCGGGAACGTATGCTTCTATATCTTCGAAAAAACTAGTAGGCGCTTTGTATACACCTGTTTCATACTTGCGTGCTCTTACATCCTGTAAAATTATGTTTGCCGCTTTCTTAACTATTTTGAGACGCTCTTCTTCTTTATTCTTGCTTTTTTTTAGCACTGTACCACCCTTTCTCTAAAATTTTATCGTGAGAATATCGGAAACATAATAATATCATTTTGAATATTGTAGAAAATTATGTCCTTCCCGAAATTTCTCCCTCATAATTTTCTAATACATCTTTTAAAGATAGTTGTGAGTCTTCGTCATTATAATATAATTAATAACGAAATGCACATGTTTACTCATTTTATCATTTATCGCATGACCTGTTAATTCGACTGGTTTGTATTTATAAAACAAGCTTTAGACAACGGGAGTGATAACGAGCGTATGTATCTTGTAAGTTTTCAACGTGTAGCAGTCGTTTTAATAAATTACTATTAAAATATTTCAGTTCTTCTAAAATTTTAAGTTTTGTGTCGTCACTTGAAACGCGTTTAATAGGTACTCTCATGTCTTTAATATTGGCATTTTTTTCGCAAAATAAACAATATATTGAAAAGTCAAAAGATGCAGTTGCACCACTGTCTCTTTGTTCTTTCTATTTTTTATCTATTACAGCTTTTTCTCTCGCTTTTATCGCTCTCTCTGTATTATACAGTACCTGGCAATTCCTGCGAATGATGAGTGAGTTGCGTTCCTGCAAACGGTCATACTTTTTGTCTTTTCGTCTCTTACTTGACTCCACAAGTTTTTCTATTGCTTTTGAACCAACCGAGACTGCTGTGTTTTCCGTTAAAGGTTGATCGCATAAAATTATCCATTGTTTTAATGAGGAATCTATAAATTCAAAAATACATCACACAAATGTAAATTCGTGTGAATATGCTGTATGTTGGGGCTCCGGCGCGCTTTGAGGGTCTCCACGAAATTCAGTTTTTGATTCAGTTCAGATTTTGAAGACCACTAACAATACTTCAGCATGTGTATTGTTCGGGAAACGAAAACTCATGTAGTTGCACAACAATGTTTATTTAATAAAACAAACGACTAGAATATATAAAAAATCAATACCCAGTAAACACGTGATACAAAATATAAAATTACAAAAAACAATTAATAATAACAAGAACAAAGTTTACGTGCATTCGCCGGGAACGTGTTGCGTTGACGTTGACATTTGTGGTAAGCACGGTGCCTGGGTCGAAGCCCCTAACCGTTCTGCTCTAGGAAGGCCTGGCGTTGGTAATTGGTTGCCATATAGGCGCTTCCTAGGATGGCGGAAGCTTGGTGCACCAGGTACGTTTAGTGCTTGCCAAACATGCCCAGGATGGTGGACTTGACTTTGACTTCGTCTCGTGTTTGGGGGTTCCTGAGTCCAACCCCTAACCCCCATCTCTGCGGTGACCTGGCTTGGAAGGCGGTGGGCCTATATTAGGCCTCCCCCGTACCGCCTTACGGGGGGATCAGAATCTTCGGGCGCTTGCGGCGGGCGCCTCTGTCCAGCTCGTAGTTGTATAGGGCACGGATGATTGGGTTTCCGTGTCCCTGGACGCTGGTGAAGAGCTTTTCAGCGCTCTGGGAGATAAATTCCTGTATTGTTGGCACGTTGGCATCGCGATGTAAAGCTGTGTTCCTGATGTACCAGGGAGCGCCAAAGATGGACCTTAGGGCCCGGTTCTGGACCACCTGGAGTTTGTTAATATGCGTTTTGGCGCAGAAGCCCCAAGCGGGGCTTGCGTACGTCATGATCGGGCGGATGATGGTGGTGTAAATGGTCTTTTTGTTCTGGAAGGACAGCTTGCTCCGAGGGTGGAGAAGGGACCCAAGTGCCTGTCGGGCTGCCTTCGCTTTATTTACCGCTCGATCGACGTGTGATCTCCAGGTGAGCTTCTCATCTAAGGTCACTCCCAGGTATCGTGCCTCTTCTTGCCAGGGTATCTCCCGATCGAAGATTCTGAGTCGTGCCAGGTCAGGCCGCCGACGAAGTCCAGTGTTGGTGGTGAATAGGACGGCAGTGCTCTTCTCCGCTTTGACGCCTATTCGCCATTTGGTGCACCATTCTTCTATCTCGTCCAGTTCTTCTTGGACGCGTTCTATTGCCATCGTGGGTCTTCGCGAGCTTGACAGCACCGCTGTGTCGTCTGCATATTGGGCCAACGTCGTGGAGGGCGTCGTGGGGATGTCCCGAACGTAGATGTTGAATAACGTCGGGGACAGCACCGAGCCTTGGGGAACGCCGGCTCGGAGACGCCTCTCTGATGACTTCACGCCACCGAGTTTGATCCGGAACCTTCGGCAGGAGAGGAAGGACCGAATCAGTTGGGTCATCGGTAGCGGGATCGATGCTGAAGCCATCTTGTAGACGAGGCCCTTGTGCCAAACTTTGTCGAAGGCCTTGGCCACATCTAGGAAGGCTGCTGCGGTATGGAGCTTCTTGAGGAAGCCTTCCGAGATCTTTTCCACCACCCGGAGGAGTTGGTGGGTGGTGGAGTGGCCTGAACGGAATCCAAACTGGTTCTCTGGAATCAGTTCGAGGTCTTCGACCGCTGTCTGTAACCGGCGGTAGATGATGTGTTCCATCAGTTTCCCCAGGGTTGGTAGGAGGCTGATTGGACGGTAATCCTGGGGAAACGTGCCGGTCTTCCCAGGCTTGGGAATCATCACGACATCCGCAACCTTCCAGGAACTTGGAAAGTGGCGTAGTCGGAGAACAGCGTTGGCAAGGTGTGCGATGCAGACGACTGCCTTGTTTGGGAGAGCTTTTTAGCGCCCTGTTTGGGATGCCATCAGGCCCTGGCGCTTTGCGGAGTTTTAGGGTCCGGATTAGTTGGAGGACTTCTGCTGGTGTGGTGGGGTCGAGATAGTCGTGGGGCTCCTGCCCCCTCAGGCGTCCCACAGCGCGGTCGACAGCTTCCATGTGGTCAAGGTCTGCGTCAGTGTAGTCCAAGGTACACTGTTGTTTGAGGCAATCGGCGAATGCCTCAGCTTTGGCTGCGTGAGTGTGAGCCATGCCTCTCGCCCCATGGATGGGTGGGATGGGGGTGGACTTGTTTCGCAGGACCTTGACCATTCTCCAAAGGCTATTGTCTGCCACATCGAGGGCCTCCATTTTGCTCTCCCATTCGGCATTGCGGTGATCCGCGACGGCGTTCTTGACTGCAGCGGCCAGCCGATGGTATTCTTGTATGTCATCGGGGTGGAGGGACCGCTGCGCACGTCGTCGCGCCCGATTCTTCTCTCTGATCCGCTCCTTCAGTTCCGGAGGCAGAAGGTCGCGTCTGTCTCCGGTGCGGACTGGGTTGGTTGCGAAGGTGATGGAATTCTGGATGGAGGCGGTGAGATGTTGTACCGCTTCCTCCAGATCTTCGCTAGAGCGGTTGAGGGGGGTGGGTCCCATGGTTTCCTTCAGATGGATGGTGAAGGCTGGCCATGAGACACAGGAGCGGAAGGAGACGTCATCTGCCCCCTCTGGTACCCCTAGAGTGAGAAGAATCGGATTATGATCGCTGTCGAGCTCGCTGATGTTGTCCAGGGTGTGCTGCATGGGGACGTCCTTGAGGATGGCAATGTCAAGGACGTCTGGTCGACCAATGACGCCGTAGTGGGTAGGCTCGAGAGGGCCCACCACTGCTAGGTCGCGGGGCTGCACGTATCCATGCAGCGTTCTGCCGTTTCGGTTCGTCACCCGACTGTTCCACGAGGGATGCTTGGCGTTGAGGTCCCCTGCCAGGACCGTGGCGATGTCCTCCGAGAGGATGGCGTCCAGATCCTCAGGGAGGAGGGCTCGTTGGTACATTGGGGAGTTATACGCGGCTATGAGGCGTATAACTCCATGATCCCTCGTCTGGAGGCAGATGGCTGTGGCCTCCAGATGGTCGGTTGCCGGGAGCGGGGTTGGATAGTGCTCCAGGCAAGACTTGACGAAAACGGCGGTGCCCCCTTTTGCTGCTAGGAGGCGATCAGTTCGATAACACGTATAATTTGGAAGTCGGACCACATCTCCGCCCTTGAGATGGGTCTCATTGACAAGGATGACATCCAAATTATATCGGTATGCGAACTCCAGCAGCTGGTCCTTCTTGCACTTCAGGCCGTCCGCGTTCCAGAAGGCAAGTTGAACGTGGGATGGTTGGGTTGGTGCTCTAGCCATTATGGGGCAGGAGTAGACTCTGGAAGTCTTGGGCGTGAAGCATGAGTCGCCCAAAGATCTCTCCGGTGGTGGTTGCGCCATTTAGTGACTGCAGCAGACGGGGGATGAGGTCCACCAGCTTTGTGATGTCCACTCGCTGGAGGAGCTCAAAGATGAAGCCCCATCCTTGGTTGGTGGTTGTGGGGCTGCTGGTGGTGGGGTAGCTGGTGCAGCTGGTGGGGCTGTGGGGGCTGCAAGGGCAGGCCAGGCTTCAGATGTGGGCGGTCCTCGGGTGAGTTGTGCGTACGACAACCCGGAAGCTGGTGAGCGGCGGGGGGCTGGTTCTCTTCTCGCTGCAGCCGGGGCTTGGCGGGATGGTGGAGTTGGTCGCGGTCGGGGGAAGGCTGGACACCCCCGGTAGCTGGCTGGATGCGCGCCCGCACAGTTCGCGCACACTGCTGGCGTTTCCTGCTCTTATCACAGTTTGTACTGTGATGTGACTCCGCACTTCACACAGCGGGGAGCAGCGAAACAATTACGCTGGGCGTGCCCAAACTTTTGGCATCTGTGGCACTGCCCAACGAACTTCTTCTTGTGTGGTTGTTCAGCCGTGACAACCACTTGCATGACTTGTTGGAGGTTGAAGACCTGCTTTCCGGTGCGGTCAGCTTCTACAAAGACTAGAGGCATGGGCCTTTTGTCCCTGTGGCGTCGCATGCGTCTTACTGATCGCACCGGGATTCCCTGTTGCTTCAGGTCCTCCTCTACTAGTTCGTCTGGGAGCGTTTCTGGGACGCCCCGCAGTAACGCTCGCAGGGGTCTCTCCGACGGGAGTTGGTAGGTATGGAAGGGGATTCCACTACCTTCCATGAGCCTGGTTATGCCTCTATAATCATCAGCCGTGCAGGGCTGGATGAGTATGGAGTCAGCCAGGTTTTTCGCTTTGGAGAAGTTGAGTCGCTGGGTTCGGAACCTGTTTAGAAGTTCCGGCCAGCGGCTTTTATCTCGGAGGACCACTGGGGGGATGCGCTGCTGTTGCTGCTGCTGTTGCTCTTCCTCGTCGTTACTGCCCTCCGCGATGGCAGTAAATCGGTTGCCAGTAGCCACTTTGGCTGCTAGTTCGTCTCGGGCAGGGCGGCGGCGGCCCCTCTTCCTGCCTTGGACCACTGTGTAGTCCTCCGAGTCGGAGGACACATCGGAGTGATCCATGGGCTCTTCAGCGTCGCTTATCTCGCTGGCGGATTCGTTTGAGCGCGGCGCGGTCACTTCTTCCGCACACGCGCTGATAAGTTTTTCGGCCACTCCCGGTACATCCGCCGACCCGTCTTTAACGCTTGTCGCACTCGCTGATTTTCCTGAACGCGGCGCGGGCACTTTTGCACTCGCGTTTGATAAGTTTTTGAGCGCACCTGGTATACGCTTGGCAGCTGGCCCGGCGAGAGTAGTGGGGCCGGCCGGCGGATCGATCGATGCGCGCTCGGTCGGCGCGCCGGCCGCGGCGAGAGTAGTGGGGCCGGCCGGCGTATCGATCGATGCGCGCGCGGTCGGCGCGCCAGTCGCAGCGAAAGCGAAAGTTTCGGGAGCGCTCGGCGCTTCGGGCGCGGCCGGCGTGCCGGTCTCGGCCGGTGCAGCGATCCCGGTAAGCGCAGCGATATCGGCAAATGCAGCGAACGCGGTCGGCGTATCAGTCGCTGGGGAAGTAACGGGCGCGCTCGGGGTTGAGGGCCCGGTGAGGGCAGCAGGCGCGCTAGGCGCTGCGGTCTTGGACCGCTTACCTTGCGCTATCTTGGTCAGGTTTGCGGGCCCGGCGGCTTGGCTGGGTTGCTCTGCTGGCGGGCTGCGGCGTCCGGCGGCTCGGGCTGGTTGCGCTGCCGGGATCATCCTGACCGTCGCTCTTGGTTTTCGCGCTTGCCTGCGTTGCAAGTCGCGGATCACCATCTCGAGTTCGGCTGACTTGACTTTGACTTTTCGCGTAATTGGGGGTTCCTGGGTTTCCAGCCCCTAACCCCCATCTCTTCGGTGACCTATCTGGGAAGTTGGTTGGCCTGTTGCTCAGGCCATCCCCGCACCGCCTTACGGGGGAATCAAGATCTTCGGGCGCTTGTGGCGGGCGCCTCTGTCAACTTCATAGTTGTAGAGGCCACGGATTGTTGGGTTTCCGTGGCCTTGGACGCTCGAGTAGAGTTGTTGAGCGCTTTCGGAGATATACTCCTGGATGGTAGGCACGTTGGCGTCTCTATGTAGCGTGGTGTTTCTTATGTACCACGGAGCGCTGAAGATGTTCCGTAATGACCGATTCTGGACCACCTGGAGTTTGTTCACGTGGGTTTTTGCCGCATAGCCCCAAACTGCACATGCGTACGTCATCGTGGGCCGAATGACTGTCTTGTACAGCATGAGTTTTTTTTTGCGACATTTTGCTGTTGCGGTGCGTCAGGCACCCCAAGGCTTGGTGGGCTGCCTTGGCTCTTGTTACCATGTTTTCCACGTGAACTCTCCAGGTAAGCTTTTTATCTAACGTCACTCCGAGGTACCGTGCCTCTTCTTTCCAGGGTATATCTCTTCCGAAGATCTTGATGTTTCCCAGGTCACCGCGCCATCTGATTTTTCTCTTGGTGGTGAACAGGACCGCCACGCTCTTCTCGGGGTTGATCCTGATTCGCCACCGATCGCACCATTCTTCGATGTTGTCTAGCTCCTCCTGGACTCGTCTTGCTGCCAAGGAGGGCCTCAGCGAGCTTGCCAGTACCGCAGTGTCGTCTGCAAATTGGGCCATCTTCGTGGAGAGGGTCGTCGGGATGTCCCTCACATAGATGTTGTAGAGGGTGGGGGACAGTACCGAGCCTTGTGGAACGCCTGCTCGGAGACGTCTCTCCGATGACTTCACGCCGCCGAATTTGATCCGGAACCTCCTACCAGACAGGAAGGACCGAATCAGCTGGACCATCGGCAGCGGGATGTTATCTGAAGCCATCTTGAAGATGAGACCATGGTGCCACACCTTGTCGAATGCCTTGGCCACGTCTAGGAAGGCTGCAGCGGTGTATTGCTTCTTGATGAAGCCTTCCGTGATCTGTTCCACCACCCGAAGGAGTTGGTGGATGGTGGAGTGGCCAGGGCGGAACCCGAACTGGTTATCTGGGATTAGCTCGAGTTCTTCGACTGCTGTCCTCAGGCGTTGGTGGATGATTCTCTCCACCAGTTTCCCCAGGTTTGGCAGGAGGCTGATTGGTCGATAATTCTGGGGAAAGGTGCCTGATTTCCCGGGCTTGGGAAGCATCACAACATCCGCTATCTTCCACTGGCTCGGGAAGTGGCGGAGCTTCAGGACAGCATTGGCGATGACGCGTATGCAGACGACTGCCGCCTTCGGGAGGGCCTTCAGCGCGCGATTCGGAATACCGTCCGGTCCGGGGGCTTTCCGTAGTGGCAGCGCGCTGATGAGCTGCTGGATCTCTTCGAGGGTCACCTCTTCTAGGTGTTCGGTGCAGTGGCGTCCTCGAAGTCGCTCCACCATGCGATCGACGGTGTCGAGATGGTCAAGGTCGGCGTCTTGATAGTCATTATCGCACTGGCGCTCGAGACAGTCGGCAAAAGCTTCTGCCTTGTCCATGGCGGTGTGCGCTACGCCGTTTTCCCCGTGGATGGGCGGTACGGGGGGTCTTCTGTTGCGGAGTACCTTGACCATTCTCCATAGCGAGTAGTCGGTCGCATCGAGGGCTTCCAGCTTGCTTTCCCAAGCGGCATTGCGGTGCTCTGCGACGGCGGTCTTGACTTGGGCAGCTAGTCGCTTGTACTCCCGTTCGTCGTCAGGGTGTAAGGACCGCTGCGCGCGCCGTCGCGCCCGATTCTTCTCACGGATCCGCTCCTTTAGTTCCGGAGGCAGAAGGTCTCTTCCGTCTCCGGTGCGGACGGGGTTGGTAGCGAAGCGAATGGAGTCTTGGATGGAGGCGGTGAGGTGTTGTACTGCCTCTTCCAGTGCTTCGCCGGAGCGGATTGTGGGGATTGGTCCCATGGTCTCCTTCAGGTGGACTGTGAAGGCCGGCCACGAGACGCAGGAACGGAATGAAACATCGTCTGTTCCGTCTGGAATCCCCAGGGTGAGGAGAATCGGGTTGTGATCGCTGTCAAGCTCGCTGACGTTCTCGAGGGTGTGCTGCATCCGGACGTCCCTGAAGATGGCGATGTCTAGGACGTCTGGGCGACCTGTGAGGCCGTAGTGGGTGGGTTCGAGCGGCCCCTCCACTAACAGGTCACGGGGTTGGGCGTACCCATGCAGCGTTCTGCCGTTAGTGTTTGTGAACCGGCTGTTCCACGAGGGATGTTTGGCATTCAAGTCGCCTGCCAAGATGGTGGCGACGTCCTCCTCGAAGACGGCGTCCAGGTCCTCGGGGAGGAGGGCCTTGTTGTGCATCGGGGAGTTGTAGGCAGCAATGAGCCTTACAACTCCGTGATCCCTCGTCTGGAGGCATACGGCTGTGGCCTCCAGGTGCTCGGTTGCCGGGAGCGGGGCTGGGTGGTGCTCCAGGCAGGTCTTCACAAACACGGCAGTTCCCCCTTTGGCCGCTAGGAGTCGATCGGTGCGATAGCACGTATAATTTGGAAGCCTGACCACATCTCCGCCCTTGAGATGGGTCTCGTTGACTAGGATGGCATCCAAATTATATCGATGTGCAAACTCCAGCAGCTGGTCCTTCTTGTCCCTCAGGCCGTCCGCGTTCCAGAAGGCAAGTCGGACATGGTCTCGGCCGGCGCAGTGATCCCGGTAAGCGCAGCGATATCGGCAAATGCAGCGATATCTGCAAATGCAGCGAATGCGGTCGGCGCATCAGTCGCTGTTGAAGTAACGGTCGCGCTCGGGGTAACGGGCCCGGCTGGCGTGGCGGTCCCGCAGTTTGCGGGCGCGCTCGGGGTTGAGGGCCCGGCGAGGGCAGCAGGCGCGTTAGGCGCTGCGGGCTTAGAGCGCTTACCTTGCGCTATCAGGTTTGCGGGCCCGGCGGCTTGGCTGGGATGCTCTGCTGGCGGGCTGCGGCGTCCGGCGGCTCGGGCTGGCTGCGCTGCCGGGATCATCCTGACCGTAGCTCTTGGTATACGCGCTTGCCTGCGCTGCAGGTCGCGGATCACCATCTCGATTTCGGCGGCGGTAATATTACGCGCCACCGAGCAAACGTCTTTGATTGGGCGGTTTCGCGCCTCCATGGCGGAGGCGACCGCGGGAGCACTCACAGTTTTCAGTAGCGCGCACTGGCTTTCGGTGTTTGTCAGTTTTCACTACCGATTCCACTGCACGCACTAATCTCGCCTCGCATCAACAATTCACGGTGCGGCACGGAGCATCAAACACGCGTGCACACACAACGAACTGCTGCTGGAAACTCCAGGATGGTGGAGATGTCGGAGCGGCAGGTCATTAATGCTGCCACCACTTCAACAAAGTTTGTCGCATTTTCTGTGGCCGTCATGATGTTGGCGGCCTCCAGAAACTCTGTGGGATCTGTTTTCTCGAAGAGAGCTGCTAGGGTGGCCCAGCCTCTGTGCTCGGGCTGCTGCTCTACGGCTTCTTTGGTCGTCATCTTCGGCTGGGTTGGCTTTTGTGGTGTTTCTCCCTTGGCCGCCGCTGCGTAGCTGCGTCCTTGGGTCTGGGTTGCCTGGCGGGGAACTGGCTTCGGGAATTTAGGGCATCCCCGGAAGCTGGCGATATGGGGGCCCTGGCAGTTTGCGCGTACTGCGGCTTCGCTTCGGGGCTTTTTGCACTTCCCGGAGTGGTGGTCTTGCCCGCATTTGACGCACATCGGGCCGGCGCGGCAGCAACGCTGAGGGTGGCCGAATCGCTGGCAGCTGTGGCACTGGCTCACGAAATTTGGCTTCTTGTGTGGGCGTTCCACCGTAACGTCCACATCGAAGACGTTTTTTATGTCATATATGGCCTTTCCCGCGTTATTCCGCTCCAGTTCCAGAAACATGAGCGGCATGGGGCGGCGGTTGGGGCCTTTCCGCATTCTCCGCACCGTAAGGATTGGGATTTTGCGGGCGAGGAGTTCTTGCTTGAAATCCTCTTCGGTGACGTACTCCGGGACGCTTCGCAAAACGACCCTGAGGGGCTTATCTTGTCCTAATAGGTGAAAATGGTGCTCTATATGAGCCTCGTCTAGGTAGCGCGTCAGGCACCGGTAGTGGCGGTGAAAATCAAGATTCCATCTGCCACATTTTTGGCTCTCGTGAAACCTATTTTCCTCTCCTGGATAGCCTTCCTGACAGACGGCCACGCCTCTTTGGCCCGCAGGATTATCGGGGGAACTCGCTCCCGAGCGGGAGCAGTCGATGTTTGTCGTGCCGTCTCCGAACGGGGACTGGGGGCGGCAGGAACCTCTGGCATCTCAGCTTCATCGATGTCACTGAGGACCTCGAAGGGGTTGGTGTTCGCAATCGTCGCGGGCGCAGAGGGAGACGGCGGCAGCATCGTCACCTTTGCGCGGCGGCGCTTGCGGGAGGGTTGAAATTCCCGCTCTTCTTTGGCACTCACCTTGGGCGGGCCGCTAGGCTCCGCTTCGCTTCCCTGGGTGATGGGAGGGAGCGGCTGTGAGGCGGCGGTACTCGTTGACGGTGCGGCTTCCATGGGGACATCGGGGCTGGCTGGCACTGCTGGGGTAGCTCGGATTTCCGGTGCTCCCGCGCTGGGTGGACAGCTGGGACGGGGCGCTCAGGATTGCTGACGACACCGCCCATGCACCTCCTTTCGAGTACTTTTCTAGGTCATCCAAGAGGATAGACATCCATCCCCCCGGGATCTCCTAAATAACGCTCCTGCAGCGTTTGCCACAGAGCGCGCGCTGGTCCGGATTGGCGGCGAGAATTTCCGCCAGTATCTCTTCCGGGGTATCGGAGTCCATGTCGTCTTCAAACATTCTGCCGGAAAATTACTCACGGCAGCCCGGCTCACTAATCACTCGGTACATTTGCCAGCCGGAGGCAAATAAACTAACTCGAACTCGAATTTACAACTTGGCTGTGCTCACGGCTGATCACGACCGACCGCGTGCACTGCTCGGCTGCAACTCTGACTTGACTCTGACCGACTGCGGAACGTGTTGCACGCTTGGCAGTGATGCTGCGTACTCCGGTCTTACTGTACTTGCAACCCAAAGCATTGTTCAGTATGCCCGCGGGCGGAAAAACTACCCCGGTACCTACTTAAAATTCAGGAATTTATTACTGAAGTTGTAAATACAGCGTTTTTAAGATACACCAAACAAGAAAAATACACAAAATACTTCAACTATTGAACAAACACATAATACGACAAATATACAAATTAATTAAAACATGATAAGAAAAATACAGGCATAAAGGCCGGTGGTGTTCATAAAGACACTGTTGATATGCTATTGCAGGGTTACGGAGAGGAGGTATTGGCGCCTTAGGTTTTTTTTTATGTTTTATAGGTTTCCATATGGAATTGTCTTGTCGTATCTGTTGAGATTGGTAACATAATCATGGACAATTATTCGTGCTATGAGTCCCTTCGCATTTAACACAGACGTAGGGTTTGGTACAATAAGCTTTAGTATGACCATATTGCTGACAGCGCATGCACTGTGATATACCTTTAACTTTTTTGGGTGGTTCAATAGTTATTAGTTGGTTTTGTATGTTTTGTATTTTATAAATATTTTTATTGCTTGTGCTGGCTCTAGGTCAACAAAGAATAGGTTTAAAGGTTCTTTTGTTATTCGTTTTCTTGCGTTCATAATATTTCTGACTTGATGCCCGTCTTTACTAAGTTCTTTTTTAATGCTTTCTGTGCTAGTAGAAAAATGTAAGTGCTTCAGTACTACCCTATAGGCTCGTTCCTCCTTCGGTTGATATGTATGGTGCACAATTTTGTATTCTTGCATGAAGTGAATCAGTTTTCGGTAAGTATCAGAGGTATTGCAATTGATTTTTATTGTATTGTTAGCTAAAGATTTTGTGCTGTACTGCTCTATTTCTATGATTTCATTTAATTTGTTTATCATTTGTTGGTAATTTATTACGCCATAGACAAAGATTTGCGGGGGTCGTGGGACCTTGTGTTCCACTTGTGTTGTGCTAGTTTCTTCTTCCTTGGTTTCAGTTAAATGGCTATATTTATTTTGTATTAAAATGTTTTGACTGTTGGGTATATTTATTTTTCTTCGCTTGGTTTGTTTTACTTTTTGCCATGGGTTTTCTTTGGAGTTTTCTTCTGTTTCATCATCGCTGGTTGAGGTCAGTCTGTAGTACTGGCGTTCGTTGTTTGATTGCTGCTGCTGAGTGGCATGGGAATGGGCTGGTGGGTTAATGTTCTGTTGCGGTATGAAGTTGCTACTAGTGGGTGTTGATTGACTTTGTTGTTGACAGTTATAGTACTGCGGCATTTGTGTGTTAGCTAATGTAACACCCGGTATAACGTTGTTCATTGGGATTACTTGCATGGGATTATTATATGGTACGCCATTTTGGTTATAATTAACTCCTGGGCCATTATATGCTGGTAACATTTTGAATTTGTTTAATGAAGTTTAATAGGTAAACACAGTTACCTTTTATTTAATTTCCTCGTAGTTTATTGAGCACGAAAATATTAAGTTGACCCCGCGGTCACGTTATCTTTCACAACAGCCGCTAGTCGATAAAACGCCCGCACAAGTGATATCACCGCGGCTCGGTTCGCGCACGACCGTTCAACAAAATTAAAATTAAAATTTGTAATGAAAAGTAAAAATTTCCAAGAGCGACCCAAGAAAATATAAATTGGAACAGGTAAAATACGGCTGACCTTAAGCAAGGCTGCAGTCGCTGCCGTTGATGACGCAGGCACGGGCTGGCTTGTAGATCCGTTCGTTTTCCTTCAAAGCAGGAGGGTTAGCATACACATCTATTCACTAGCACGGTCGCAAAGCGAATGCAGTAAATATAAGAATTAAGGAGGTATCCCGTCCTTGCATCGGTTAGCACCATAATCTTTAGTCCGTATTTGGTTGGCTTGAGAGGCATGTACATTTTAAACTTACATCTACCGCGAAATGCAACCAGCATCTCATCTACACAAACATTTTCACCAACACTGTATGCAGATTGACAGTTTGCGATAAATGTGTTAAATACTTCTGATATGGCAGCCAATGGATCTTTTTTTTATCGGTTCGTTTCTGGTTTCCGCATCATCAAACCTTAGACAAGAAAGAACTACTTTAAATCGGTTACTATTTGTTATACATCTAAAAATATCTCGGCCACTTCCATCCGTAGCAGAAATTGATCGAATATTTTCGTCGTTGGATTTGAATATCGAAGTTAATATCAGTAATCCTAGGAAGGATTTCAATTTTACAAGATTAACTCACGCAGATCAGAGTCATTTGCGTTATTTTTATATCTCTTCCTTGTTTCTACAATGTTTGCATTGGTTGAAAGAAGAATGAGATTTAGGATATTATTATCAAAAAACAAATTCCACACTTCCTCAGAATCAGCAGTATGCGCCGTGTAATTTTTAAGGCCTGGGCACTTGACAATGATGTTATGTTGCAATGTTTTAGAATTTTTAGGTACTGCAAGATGTTTCAACCATATAAAACGGTTTTTACCATAGAAATATTTCTGATACAGTGTCATGTCCACTCTCCATATAATCATCACCTGAATCTAAATCACTTACATCAGAATTAATTTCTTCCAGCCATCTTTTAACAGCTTCTACAAAATGTTTTTTTTCCAATTTTAACCCTCTTCGAAGGGCCCGGACTGCTTCTTTCATCCACTTCTATATTCTATAACAAAAACATAAAACAATAATATAAATAAAGACAACTATTATCCAATTTAATTATAACATGAATTAAAAAAAATGCTTACGTCAACACAGACCTCCGGAAATTTTTACCGGTTACGAATTACAAGTAGCGATAAATCAGCCAAATTTCACCACACGCAGTCGACACTTCGGCTATCAAAGTAATAATAATAAGTAAAAAAGGTACATTAACGTATAAGTGCGTAAATAAAGGGAATCCCCCCAAATCGAAAAATTAAAACTGCTGACCGGTAAAAAATACCGGTCGTCTGTGGTTAAAGGTTAAGTACTCTTTGGTTTATCGCTGCCAGAATTCGTCTTTCTTACTCTGGATCAATTTCCAACGGTCCAAACGATTAATTTTTAGTTGCCCTGGACTGGGCTCGACGAGCAGGCGACGAGCTTCCGACCCTGGTAAGTTACGCGCATTGAAATTTTTTTATTTTTCGAAAAAATTTGTATTTTAACCGCGTGTAACTTTTTTCTATTTTACAATTGTTGAAATTTGCGGGAAACATTCCTTTTTTTGAGCACAACAAGCTAGCCAAATGGCGGGCTTGGTATTTGGATCGGCTATGTGCTATGGATTTTTTAAAATGATAAAAAATGCCAATTTTCACTCCTCAACCAATTTTTTAGAAGGAAACGGCGAGGTTTTTGGCGGAAGATTACAAGAGACAAAAAGTGCTCCAATTTGACCAAGGAATCGATACCAATTTTTTTCAAAATTCTCCGACGCACTCTTGAAATCCATGAAAATCATACGTACATGCATTTTATTTTTAAAAAACTCGTAAAAATTTAAGCATTTTCTTTTTCTCCCGGTCTTTCTCCTAAAATCTCCATTATCAGTAAATTTTCAGAAAAATGGAGTATCAATTTGTGTCAACAGATGGCGCACAGGTTGCTTTCAGTAATTTTATAATTGTAAACATCTCTCCTGAAGTGAGCCTGTGTTTAGTAAAACCGGAGTGTTATTGATAATTGGAGTAAGTAAAGTCCGGAACAAAGAATGCGGTGGCAAAAGTATTGAAAATGCGCGCGAGGCAAAACTGGCCGGGCTATTTGAAAGATTCCCGCGCCCACCCTTACCGCCAACGCTTCGAGGTCCTTAGCGACAGAGAAGAGGGCGTAGAGATGCCCGCCGTCTCTAACACACGACAAGAGCATCCATATTTCTAACCGTAACAGTGCTTTTAGCTATTTTTTATGGGTCTTCTGATTTCAGATGTAGAATATCCGTCATTAGTAATCGAGAAACCTGCAGATATATGTGTTGATCCTCACTATCTTGAAGTTTTGGATACGTCTAATCTTATGTCGATTTTGTTCTCTTCTATCAACTATCATCACTTTGCTTTTTCATAGTTAATCTTCAGTCCAAATTTACCACTTTCTGTTTCTAATTTTCCGAAATGTTGTGTTAGTTCTTCAACATCGTTAGCAAGGGTAACCGTATCATCGGTATACTTTAAAGTATTTATTTTAACTTCGTTGATTGGGAATCCTCCGTTCCAAGTTTCTAAGACCTTTCTCATTATGAATTTGCTGCAAATATTCAATAGAATTGGCGATAAGAAGCAACCCTGTCTAGTTCCCTTTTCTAGTTTGCATGGCTTTGATATTTGATTATTGAATTTTATTACTGCATTATTTTGTTTATATAGTCTTTTGGTTGGGGTTAATGGTTTAACCGGTAACTCGACTGCTTCGGTTGCGGCACGCGGTCCTTTGCCCGCTGCACATTGATTTCAAATCTTAAAAACCGTGGCCAAAAGTTCAACAAGATTTACTTTTCAAAAGTATGTATATATAATGGTTTTCCAGGTTGCTGAATTCGAATCTAACTTTATTTAACAAAAAAAACTAAATGGCGGACCCAATATGGCCGACTTAAAATTGAAAAACAATGTTATATTAATGAAAATTGATATATAGAGGTTTTTGAGGTCGCTGATTTTGAATTAAATATTTTTTTTAATTCGTTTTTTAAAATTAATATTTATTGCATATATTACAGTGACTTTACTTCACTATTACACATACATCAATATTCTTTGAAGGTAGAATGAATTGATTCATCTGAAATACTATGAGCTGAAGAACTTGAAGTACTGCGATATTATGCAGTAGACGTTGTTAGTAATTTAAGTGCCTCAGGTACCTGTGATTTCAGATATTTTGTTGGCAACTTTCGGACGCTCTATGTCACCGGATCTGAAGAAACCGAGAGTTTTGAAAAATCGCCTTCCATATTTTTAACCGATGCCTCCATAATTTTTGCACTGTGCATTAACAATTTGTGCACTGTAGTTGGCGTGTTATACCAAGGATACAATTGTACGAATAAACGAGCTGTTTCTAAGCACTATTTTCCATACTGAAGAACAGCGATTTCAAATCCACAACTTACCACTTGCAAAATAACGTGAAATCGTTGGATCAATGTTTCGTCGACTCCGTTATTAATGCAGAAATTGCTGAGTTTTCGAAAAAACGGCGCTTAGTATTCCCGTCATCCGTGCTTCCATATTATTGTTTCGGTTGATCAACCAACAGTCCTAATTGTCGAAAACCTTACTGGAAATTTTTCGTCCGAGTGTCGATACTTTGCTTATCTGTGTTGCGATTTTGCCATTGTTTACGTCTAATTTATAAGAAACGTGCAAAAGACACTTGAAAAAACGAATCCATGCAGGCAAACTTGAAATACCGAACTGCAAATGTTCTTAATTGATTTCTGTTTTTAAAATTAGATCTAAATCAAATTGTTTTAAAGTGCATAGGCAAAGATAACATCTTTGACTAGATGTTGTGGTAGTTGCATATTTTTCCATCGATCATTGTTAATGCTAATGTGTATGAAACATTGATTTCTTTTCCTCGACAATAAATTGAAATGGAACTAAATTTCGCTCTTGCTCTTGAATTTTTTCCACTTCAAGCGTAGTAAATTCAATACTTTCCTGCTAAAGTTCAATTTTGATTGGTCGACAAGATCGAGGAAACGAAGACTGAGGATTTTTCCAAATGGTAATTTTCTTTTTCGTCGATTCATCGACAGATATAATTTGAAGTGGAACAAGCGAATTAAAGAAAATATTTGCATCAGTTTTTTTTACCATCATTATCATCATTGAAATTTTGCTTAAAAGTGCTTTGACCGGAAGTACATCCCCATTTACAGATTAAATTTACGTTAAGAACATCTTCTGAAGCGAGATTTTTAATCACACGTTTTTTAGCAACTAACACTTCTTCATACGCAGGCGGGGTATAACTCACAATTGTTTTGAAGACTAGCGGCTCTTATATACATATTTTTTGACAATTTATTGTACTGCTCTCGAATTTTTTGGATTCGCCTACGCTTTATGCGATCGCTTGAACCTTGGAAACTTGTAGCTGGACGCCTTGTAATTTGTACACTTGTAGATGGCTCGTGACAGACCTCGATAAAATCCACGACAACGTCCAACCACGATTCATCGCTTGCCATGAATCTTTCGTGAATTCTGCAACATTCTTGTAATTTCGTCCTAAATTTATTAAATAATTTTCTCAACATAATCTTAGATTCTCACGACAAACTATAAGATTGATTCGATCACTTCAAACAACACATTGTTTTCACAGTTAACATTGTCTTTGATAAAATCAAAAATATTTTTTTCTTTTAAGAGACATTTTCCGCCCATTTGTTATTAGAACTTTCTGAAAAAATATACATCAATGTATCAACTATTTGTATTACAAATATAAAATATAAATTGTTGTTTACTTATCTATTTATTATTAATTATGCCTGTAAGAAAATAATTAAATGTATTCCTTTTTTCCTATTCATTTATCTTTATCTGTGCTTCTATATATATATATATATATATATGCCTCGGCAATTTTTCTCCATTCCTTTCTCTCCGTTATTTTGGGCTTCCATTGTTTTATTTTCATTTTCTGTATGTCTTCTATTACTTGGTCTTCCCATCTGGTTTTGGGTCGTCCTCTTGGTCTTGCTTCTTCTGACTCCCATCTTAGCATTTTATTTATTAGTGTTTCTGCATCCTTTCTCTGTACGTGCCCAAACCATCTTAATCTTTGTGACTTTATGAATCTAACGATGTCTTCTTCTCCCATTTTGTGTTTTATTTCGTGATTCATCAATGGTCTGTATTCTCCATCCTGTGCTTTCAGGGGTCCTAGTATTTTTCTTTCTAGTATTCTGAGCTTTTCTTCATCTTTGTTAGAGAGGCACATTGTCTCCGAAGCGTAAGTTATAACAGGTCTAATTGCTACTTTGTAAATTTTTATCTTAGTTGTTATACTTACGTCTTTGTCCCGTAGTAATTTTTGATATTTCCAGTATAACTTATTCCGTGCTTTTATTCTTTCGTTTATTTCTAGTGTTTTGTCATTTCTTCCATTTACCATTACCCCTAGATATTTAAAAGTATCCACTCGTTGGAATGTATAGTTGTTTATCTTAAGTTCTGTTATATTTACGGATCTTTGTCTGGAGCTTATCAGGTATTTCGTTTTTTCTTGATTAATGTACAATCCTATTTGTCTGCTTCTCTCGATAGCTTCAGCATTGCTGCTTCTAAGCTTTTTCTGTCTTTACAAATTAATGCTAGATCGTCGGCATACCCAATTACCTGTACTGAACTATGTGTTATCGTCTTCTTGATCTCTGTGTCTCTTATAACACCCTCTAGTGCAATGTTGAACAGCGTTGTGGATAAGCTGTCCCCTTGTCTTACACCGGTTTCTCTATTGATATTTTCTGTTTTCCCACCTCTTGTTATAATAGCTGCTGTTGAGTCTTTCATGGTCATTTCAGTTAATCTGATCAGTTTTGCTGGTATTTCCATTTTTAGCATTTCCTTAACAAGTTGGTGCCTGTTTATGGAATCGAAGGCTTGTCTGAAGTCAATGAACAATATATGCAGATCTATGTTATGCTCATATGCTTTTTCAATGATTCGTGTTAGTATGTGCACTGCATCTATTGTCGATTTTCCTTTTCTGAAACCTTGTTGGTATTGTCCGAGTCTTGTTTCTGTATATTTATTTAATCTGTTTCGTATAATTGTCGTTAGTATTTTATATGCCGTATTGAGTGGCATGATGCCTCTATAGTTTTTGCAGTCCATAGGGTTGCCTTTTTTGAATATTGGGGTTATGTATCCACTTTTCCAATTTGATGGCATTGATTCGTTTCTCCATTCTAACTATCACCTTGTATATCCGTTTTAATAAGACTTCCCCTCCATATATCATCAGTTCATTATTAATCTCATCTGGTCCTGCTGTTTTGTTTGTTTTTAGCTGATTTACTACTTCTATAAATTCTTCGTATTCCGGCGTGTCTACTTCTCTATCCCTGTCATCTTTTATTTCTTCATTTTTCTCGTCTGTGTTTAAGTTCTTGTTTACATATAATACATCTATTTTTGTCGTTCCTGCTGTCTGTTTTGGATTGTATTGTTGTTTTATATATTCGAAGAGTTTTCTATTATCTTTATTATTTAGTTCTAGTGTTTGCATTTGGTTACTAATCCATTGTATTTTTCTTTTTATATAGCTTATTGGCTTTGTGTTTTGTTTCTTGTAGTCGTGAAGATATGTTTCGCTTGTTGTTCTTATCCATTTATTTCTCGCCTCGACTTTTCTAAGTCTGTATATGTTGCATTCCTCGTCAAACCATTCTTTTGAATGTTGCCCTTCTTTTTGACCTAGTATTTCATCTGCTGTTTTTATTGTGTTGGCTTTAATACTATTCCATTCCGTTTCTATGTCATCTTCCTCATAAGTTTTTAATTTATTAATAATAGCCCCAGACTAGTTTTGTTTTATTTCTTGTGTGCCTAGTTTATTTATGTTCCAACATCTTCTCCTTTTCTGTTTATTCATATTTCTGATTATTTTCATTTTTATGTTAGCTATGAACAATATGTGATCCGTATCGCAATTTGCTCCCCTATATGACCTTACATCGTGTACTATCTTAGCCCATTTTTTCGACATTAATACATGGTCAATTTGATTGTCAGTTGTTTTCCCTGGCATAAGCCAGGTTATCTTATGTTATTTTTATGCTTAAATTTAGTGCTGACTATAAATTATTTTGTTACTACGGCTAAGTTACAAAGTTTTGTTCCATTTTTGTTTGTGTCTTTGTGAATTGTTTCCCGTCCTGCTACATCTCTATTGTTAAGTTCTTTCCCAATTTTTGCGTTCAAATCTCCCAACTATCAGAGCTATATCATTTTTTGGAATGTTTTCGCAAGTTTCTTCTAGTTTCTCGTAGAAAAGGTCCTTTTCATCGTCCTGCGTTTCTTCTGTCGGTCCGTATACATTGATTATTGTTAGGTTTACCTGTTTCTCCATTTCTTTTGCTGTCTCATGCATTTTCCCTGGTATTAGCATTGTTTTTATGTTCCATGTTCCAATCCTTATCGTAGCCTCTTTTCCTTGTTTTCGTTTCCTCTTTTTTTTTCTAGCGTTTTAATTCCGTTCTCTTGTTTAGCCTGTTCCGTTGCCAAGTTCGTTACCGTCATTTCCGTCCGTTGCTTATCATTATCTAGTTTTTTGAAGTATTATTTTCTGACATAGCTTTCTTCCGTAGGTCTTGGCTATAATTATCCCATACCCATAACTGTCCTCCTACCCATAGTTTTTTGAATCCAACTTTAACATGTCTACCTTCTTTTCTTTCATTGACGGTTCTTTCTCTTATTTTCTTTGAATATTTTGTTCTTCATCTGTTCTATCTTCGTCGATATATATGGTTGTGTCTTTTAATCTTCGTTTTTCTTTTAATACCTTTCTTTTGTCTTCGATGTTTCGAAATTTTACAATTACCAGCGGAGACTGTTTTTTTGTAGTATTCAATGTCACTTCTTCTATTTCTGCTTCTATGTTTAGATTCGTTTGTAGCAAGTTTTCTACATCTTTTTTTGCTGTTTCGGTCTTTGTGTTGACTCCTCTGATAATAACATTCTTTTCTTTTATCTTTTCTTCATTAAAATCCATTCTTTTTTCCGCGTTTCTAATTCTTTCTAACATGTTTACCTTCTCCTTTTGTAATTCATCTATTTCATGTTTCATAAGTGTTTGTTCTTTCTTTAGTTCTTTTATCTCTGTATTAATTGTATCTAGCTTATTTTCTATTCTCATATTTCTAGTCTCCATTTTTTCTAGTTTGGATAGGATTTGCTCTAGCGCTTTTTCCATAATTCAATATCAATATTATTATTATTGTTTATAAAATTTTCTACTTTGTATGTATTAAAGATATCGTTTTTCCACGTTTTGTTTGGTAATTGTATTTGTTTAGCAGAGATTTGTATTTGTGCTATGTTTTGAGTAGCAGGAATCTGTATTTATACAGTTTCCTATTTTGTTCGTTCGCTCTTTCTTACTTTTTAAATTTTCTACTTTGTCTGTTCCGACTTAAGCGTCGTGAGTGCAGTTTCCGGTACTAGAGCCCTACTAATTTCAGATTCTAGCCCACACTCACGCTGACTTTAATCGGATGATGTCACTACTTGTGTTGTTTGTTTTAATGATTTGTCAATAATTTATGTCAGTGTTATTGAATTTCTTACCTTGCTTTCCTTGCAATGCTATGCTTTCCTACCACACCTTTACTAGTATCGGGTCCTTATCCTCCTATTTTAATGTCCGTTACTTCTAAACCTAAACTATACTGTGAATCCACTATTTTTATTGATTTATTTCTAGAGCGCTATGGGCACGTGTATCCTTTAATATAGGCAACACACAACACATCTGTACTTCTATTTATTTTATATAAATGTAGTAGGGGTGGAGTGAATAATCTCAAGATAAACAATAAATTAATGATTGTAAAGTTAAATGTCAATATATCAAATTACTAATAATAAAAAAATATATCAATGATAATAACAACAATGATTTTATGAATCGGGAACTAACCCTAATGGCACAAAATATTTTATAGATATATAGAATGTGTAGATATATAGAAGATGTAGTGAATATTTATTGTACTATAAAAAAAATATAGAAAATATTGTCTAAATATTTATACGATATTTTCCATGTAAATTAAATTTTATCAACAATTTTAAAACATTTGTTAAACGACAAATAATGTTTCACCATTACAAAATTTATATTTTTGTGATGGACATTTAAATATTTTTTATATATTTATATAATATTTTCTACATTTTGAAAAAACCTTTTCTACATATCTACTGTTTGTTACCGCGGCTAGTTTGTCGCGATAGTTAATAGGGGGGAAAATTGCAATAATAAATCCCCTTATTTACGATGGTGTTTACCTCAATCAAACACTGCGATTTCAAAACTACAATTTAATGTTGACTGAAGTTAAACAAAAATACAAAGTTGCGAATACGCTCGAGTGCATTAGTCGAGGCTTTCGACGAGGTTGCTTGTTAACGACTGACTACTTATACAAAACTGCGTCGGCAACTGAGTGACATCAAATTCAAGGGGGGGGGGTTCTTGAAATCAGGGACAATAATTACCTGCAAAAAGAAAGACGGCTGCAATTGTTTAGATTAATGACGAGAAAACCCGCTGACAATTCTTAAACTCATAATTATACTTTTGAATAGGGTCATAAAACTTGTATTTAACGCAAAAAGAGACGACAGCGGTCATCTACCTGAAAGGAACCCACCGACCACTTAGAATTATAAATCTGTCACTCAACTTGCCTGGAGAATCTTAATTCTTAAAATAAGATAATCCTTACAACTATTCTTAATAATAAATTACTAACTATTTCGTACTAAACATCTACAAAATATTTTGTGCTATTAGGGAAAGGCAGTGGAATTTTTAATGTCTCTAATAAGACGAAATGCTGCCTCACCGAAGAAAAATTGAAATAAAAAAAAACAGGAACAAGCGGCTGTTTCTTTTTTTAATTTATTAATAAATGATTATAAAAGCAGGGAAAATCTCGTGAAACTTTTATCTTATGCATCATGAATCATTTATAATTGACAATTTACAAGTTATTTTAATTGTTTAAGTAATTTAATAATCATTACATTTATTGATATTGTATTCGCAATTTACGAATATACTCACTGTCAATAGCAGCTTCATCTGTAAAAATAACACTCGCACTAATTTAAACACACATTCTGCGCAGTCGAACGTAAGGATAAATGCAGACTGTCACTGTGTGCCAGTCAGTGGTGCTCCACTCGACACTACGATTGGTTATGGTAGTCCGACTTTGACTTTGACTACGTCTCGTTGTTGGGGGTTCCTGAGTCCAACCCCTAACCCCCATGTCTGCGATGACCTGGCTTGGAAGGTGGTGGGCCTACATTAGGCCTCCCCCGTAGCGCCTTACGGGGGGATCAGAATCTGCGGGCGCTTACGGCGGGCGCCTCTGTCCAACTCGTAGTCGTATAGGGCACGGATGATTGGGTTTCCGTGTCCCTGGACGCTGGTAAAGAGCTTTTCAGCGCTCTGGGAGATAAATTCCTGGATTGTTGGCACGTTGGCATTGCGATGTAGGACTGTATTCCTGATATACCAGGGAGCGCCAAAGATGGACCTTAGGGCCCGGTTCTGTACCACCTGGAGTTTGTTGATGTGGGTTTTTTGCGTACGTCATGATCGGGCGGATGATGGTGGTATATATGGCCTGCTCCAAGGGTGGAGGAGGGAGCCAAGTGCCTGTCAGACTGCCTTCGCTTTGTTTACCGCTCGATCAACATGTGATCTCCAGGTGACCTTCTCATCTAAGGTCACTCCCAGGTATCGTGCCTCTTCTCTCCAGGGTATCTCCCTGTCAAAGATTCTGAGTCGTGCCAGGTCAGGCCGCCGACGAAGTCCAGTGTTGGTGGTGAATAGGACGGAAGTGCTCTTCTCCGCATTGACGCCTATTCGCCATTTGGTGCACCATTCTTCTATCTCGTCTAGCTCTTCTTGGACGCGCTCTATTGCAATCGTGGGCCTTCGCGAGCTTGACAGCACCGCTGTGTCGTCTGAATATTGGGCCATCGTCGTGGAGGGCGTCGCGGGGATGTCCCGAACGTAGATATTAAATAACGTCGGGGCCCTCACCGAGCCTTGGGGGACACCGGCTCGGAGACGCCTCTCTGATGACTTCACGCCACCGAGTTTGATCCGGAACCTTCGGCAGGAGAGAAAGGACCGGATCTTGCTCTTTGCTCTCCCATTCGGCATTGCGGTGATCCGCGACGGCGTTCTTGATTGCAGCGGCCAGTCGATGCTATTCCTGCATGTCATCGGGGTGGAGGGACCGCTGCGCACGTCGTCACGCCCGATTCTTCTCTCTGATCCGCTCCTTCAGTTCCGAAGACAGGAGGTCGCGTCTGTCTCCGGTGCGGACGGGGTTGGTTGTGAAGGTGATGGAATTCTGGATGGAGGCGGTGAGATATCGAACCGTTTCCTCCAGATCTTTGCTAGAGCAGGTGAGGGGAGTGGGTTCCATGGTTTCCTTAAGATGGTTGGTGAAGGCTGGCCATGAGACGCAGGAGCGGAAGGAGACGTCATCCGCCCCCTCTGGTACCCCCAGAGTGAGAAGGATAGGGTTATGATCGCTGTCAAGCTCGCTGATGTCCAGGGTGTGCTGCATGGGGACTTCCTTGAGAATGGCAATATCAAGGACGTCTGGTCGACCAATGACGCCGTAGTGGGTAGGCTCGAGAGGGCCCACCACTCCTAGGTCGCGGGGCTGCACGTACCCATGCAGCGTTCTGCTGTTTTGGTTCGGTACTGCCTCTTCCAGTGCTTCGCCGGAGCGGATTCTAGGGATTCGTCTCATGGTCTCCTTCAGGTGGACCGTGAAGGCCCCACGAGACGCAGGAACGGAATGAAACATCGTCTGTTCCGTCTGGAATCCCCAGGGTGAGGAGAATCGGGTTGTGATCGCTGTCAAGCTCGCTGACGTTCTCGGTGTGCTGCATCCGGACGTCCCTGAAGATGGCGATGTCAAGGACGTCTGAGCGACCTGTGAGGCCGTAGTGGGTGGGTTCGAGCGGCCTCCACTAACAGGTCACGGGGTTGGGCGTACCCATGCAGCGTTCTGCCGTTGGTGTTCATGAACCGACTGTTCCACGAGAGATGCTTGGGGTTCAAGTCGCCTGCCAAGATGGTGGCGACGTCCTCCGCGAAGATGGCGTCCAGGTCCTCGGGAAGGAGGGCCTTGCTGTGCATCGGGGAGTTGTAGGCAGCAATGAGCCTTACAACTCCGTGATCCCTCGTCTGGAGGCATACGGCTGTTGCCTCCAGGTGCTCGGTTGCCAGGAGCGGGGCTGGGTGGTGCTCCAGGCGGGTCTTCACAAACACGGCAGTTCCCCATTTGAATGCTAGGAGTCGATCGGTAAGGTAGCACGTATAATTTGGAAGCCTCTCCGTCCTTGAGATGGGTCTCGTTGACCACAGGATGGCATCTAAATTATAGCGATGTGCAAACTCCAGCAGCTGGTCCTTCTTGTCCCTCAGGCCGTCCGCGTTCCAGAAGGCAAGTCGGACATGGTCTCGGCCGGCGCAGTGATCCCGGTAAGCGCAGCGATATCGGCAAATGCAGCGATATCTGCAAATGCAGCGAATGCGGTCGGCGCATCAGTCGCTGTTGAAGTAACGGTCGCGCTCGGGGTAACGGGCCCGGCTGGCGTGGCGGTCCCGGCGAAGTTTGCGGGCGCGCTCGGGGTTGAGGGCCCGGCGAGGGCAGCAGGCGCGTTAGGCGCTGCGGGCTTAGAGCGCTTACCTTGCGCTATCAGGTTTGCGGGCCCGGCGGCTTGGCTGGGATGCTCTGCTGGCCGGCTGCGGCGTCCGGCGGCTCGGGCTGGCTGCGCTGCCGGGATCATCCTGACCGTAGCTCTTGGTTTTCGCGCTTGCCTGCGTTGCAAGTCGCGGATCACCATCTCGAGTTCGGCGGCGGTAATGTTACGCGCCACCGAAAAAACGTCTTTGATTGGGCGGTTTCGCGCCTCCATGGCGGAGGCGGCCGCGGGAGCACTCTCAATTGTCAGTAGCGCGCACTGGCTTTCGGTGTTTGTTCAGTTTTCACTGCCGATTTCACAGCGCGCACTAATATCGCCTCGCATCAACAATTCACGGTGCGGCACGGAGCATCAAACACGCGTGCACACACAACGAACTGCTGCTGGAAACTCCAGGATGGTGGAGATGTCGGAGCGGCAGGTCATTAATGCTGCCACCACTTCAACAAAGTTTGTCGCATTTTCTGTGGCCGTCATGATGTTGTTGGCGGCCTCCAGAAACTCTGTGGGATCTGTTTTCTCGAAGAGAGCTGCTAGGGTGGCCCAGCCTCTGTACTCGGGCTGCTGCTCTACGGCTTCTTTGGTCGTCATCTTCGGCTGGGTTGGCTTTTGTGGTGTTTCTCCCTTGGCCGCCGCTGCGTAGCTGCGTCCTTGGGTCTGGGTTGCCTGGCGGGGAACTGGCTTCGGGAATTTAGGGCATCCCCGGAAGCTGGCGATATGGGGGCCCTGGCAGTTTGCGCGTACTGCGGCTTCGCTTCGGGGCTTTTTGCACTTCCCGGAGTGGTGGTCTTGCCCGCATTTGATGCACTTCGGGCCGGCGCGGCAGCAACGCTGAGCGTGGCCGAATCGCTGGCAGCTGTGGCACTGGCTCACGAAATTTGGCTTCTTGTGTGGGTGTTCCACCGTAACGTCCACATCGAAGACGTTTTTTATGTCATATATGGCCTTTCCCGCGTTATTCCGCTCCAGTTCCAGAAACATGAGCGGCATGGGGCGGCGGTTGGGGCCTTTCCGCATTCTCCGCACCGTAAGGATTGGGATTTTGCGGGCGAGGAGTTCTTGCTTCAAATCCTTTTCGGTGACGTACTCCGGGACGCTTCGCAAAACGATCCTGAGGCGCTTATCTTGTCCTAATAGGTGACAATGGTGCTCTATATGCGTCTCGTCTAGGTAGCGCGTCAGGCACCGGTAGTGGCGGTGAAAATCGAGATTCCATCTGCCACATTTTTGGCTCTCGTGAAACCTATTTTCCTCTCCTGGATAGCCTTCCTGACAGACGGCCACGCCTCTTTGGCCCGCAGGATTATCGGGGGAACTCGCTCCCGAGCGGGAGCAGTCGATGTTTGTCGTGCCGTCTCCGAACGGGGACTGGGGGCGGCAGGAACCTCTGGCATCTCAGCTTCATCGATGTCACTGAGGACCTCGAAGGGGTTGGTGTTCGCAATCGTCGCGGGCGCAGAGGGAGACGGCGGCAGCATCGTCACCTTTACGCGGCGGCGCTTGCGGGAGGGTTGAAATTCCCGCTCTTCTTTGGCACTCACCTTGGGCGGGCCGCTAGGCTCCGCTTCGCTTCCCTGGGTGATGGGAGGGAGCGGCTGTGAGGCGGCGGTACTCGTTGACGGTGCGGCTTCCATGGGGACATCGGGACTGGCTGGCACTGCTGGGGTAGCTCGGATTTCCGGTGCTCCCGCGCTGGGTGGACAGCTGGGACGGGGCGCTCAGGATTGCTGACGACACCGCCCATGCACCTCCTTTCGAGTACTTTTCTAGGTCATCCAAGAGGATAGACATCCATCCCCCCGGGATCTCCTAAATAACGCTCCTGCAGCGTTTGCCACAGAGCGCGCTGGTCCGGATTGGCGGCGAGAATTTCCGCCAGTATCTCTTCCGGGGTATCGGAGTCCATGTCGTCTTCAAACATTCTGCCGGAAAATTACTCACGGCAGCCCGGCTCACTAATCACTCGGTACATTTGCCAGCCGGAGGCAAATAAACTAACTCGAACTCGAATTTACAACTTGGCTGTGCTCACGGCTGATCACGACCGACCGCGTGCACTGCTCGGCTGCAACTCTGACTTGACTCTGACCGACTGCGGAACGTGTTGCACGCTTGGCGTTTGGTGAAGCAGTGATGCTGCGTACCCCGGTCTTACTGTACTTGCAACCCAAAGCATTGTTCAGTATGCCCGCGGGCGGAGAAACTACCCCGGTACCTACTTAAAATTCAGGAATTTATTACTGAAGTTGTAAATACAGCGTTTTTAAGATACACCAAACAAGAAAAATACACAAAATACTTCAACTATTGAACAAACACATAATACGACAAATATACAAATTAATTAAAACATGATAAGAAAAATACAGGCATAAAGGCCGGTGGTGTTCATAAAGACACTGTTGATATGCTATTGCAGGGTTACGGAGAGGAGGTATTGGCGCCTTAGGTTTTTTTATGTTTTATAGGTTTCCATATGGAATTGTATCTGTTGAGATTGGTAACATAATCATGGACAATTATTCGTGCTATGAGTCCCTCCGCATTTAACACAGACGTAGGGTTTGGTACAATAAGCTTTAGTATGACCATATTGCTGACAGCGCATGCACTGTGATATACCTTTGACTTTTTTGGGTGGTTCAATAGTTATTAGTTGGTTTTGTATGTTTTGTATTTTATAAATATTTTTATTGCTTGTGCTGGCTCTAGGTCAACAAAGAATAGGTTTAAAGGTTCTTTAGTTATTCGTTTTCTTGCGTTCATAATATTTCTGACTTGATGCCCGTCTTTACTAAGTTCTTTTTTAATGCTTTCTGTGCTAGTAGAAAAATGTAAGTGCTTCAGTACTACCCTATAGGCTCGTTCCTCCTTCGGTTGATATGTATGGTGCACAATTTTGTATTCTTGCATGAAGTGAATCAGTTTTCGGTAAGTATCAGAGGTATTGCAATTGATTTTTATTGTATTGTTAGCTAAAGATTTTGTGCTGTACTGCTCTATTTCTATGATTTCATTTAATTTGTTTATCATTTGTTGGTAATTTATTACGCCATAGACAAAGATTTGCGGGGGTCGTGGGACCTTGTGTTCCACTTGTGTTGTGCTAGTTTCTTCTTCCTTGGTTTCAGTTAAATGGCTATATTTATTTTGTATTAAAATGTTTTGACTGTTGGGTATATTTATTTTTCTTCGCTTGGTTTGTTTTACTTTTGCCATGGGTTTTCTTTGGAGTTTCTTCTGTTTCATCATCGCTGGTTGAGGGTCTGTAGTACTGGCGTTCGTTGTTTGATTGCTGCTGCTGAGTGGCATGGGAATGGGCTGGTGGGTTAATGTTCTGTTGCGGTATGAAGTTGCTACTAGTGGGTGTTGATTGACTTTGTTGTTGACAGTTATAGTACTGCGGCATTTGTGTGTTAGCTAATGTAACACCGGTATAACGTTGTTCATTGGGATTACTTGCATGGGATTATTATATGGTACGCCATTTTGGTTATAATTAACTCCTGGGCCATTATATGCTGGTAACATTTTGAATTTGTTTAATGAAGTTTAATAGGTAAACACAGTTACCTTTTATTTAATTTCCTCGTAGTTTATTGAGCACGAAAATATTAAGCTGACCCCGCGGTCACGTTATCGTTCACAACAGCCGCTAGTCGATAAAACGCCCGCACAAGTGATATCACCGCGGCTCGGTTCGCGCACGACCGTTCAACAAAATTAAAATTAAAATTTGTAATGAAAAGTAAAAACTTCCAAGAGCGACCCAAGAAAATATAAATTGGAACAGGTAAATACGGCTGACCTTAAGCAAGGCTGCAGTCGCTGCCGTTGATGACGCAGGCACGGGCTGGCTTGTAGATCCGTTCGTTTTCCTTCAAAGCAGGAGGGTTAGCGTACACATCTACTCACTAGCACGGTCGCAAAGCGAATGCAGTAAATATAAGAATTAAGGAGGTATCCCGTCCTTGCATCGGGTTAGCACCATAATCTTTAGTCCGTATTTGGCTGGCTTGAGAGGCATGTACATTTTAAACTTACATCTACCGCGAAATGCAACCAGCATCTCATCTACACAAACATTTTCACCAACACTGTATGCAGATTGACAGTTTGCGATAAATGTGTTAAATACTTCTGATATGGCAGCCAATGGATCTTTTTTTTATCGGTTCGTTTCTGGTTTCCGCATCATCAAATCTTAGACAAGAAAGAACTACTTTAAATCGGTTACTATTTGTTATACATCTAAAAATATCTCGGCCACTTCCATCCGTAGCAGAAATTGATCGAATATTTTCGTCGTTGGATTTGAATATCGAAGTTAATATCAGTAATCCTAGGAAGGATTTCAATTTTACAAGATTAACTCACGCAGATCAGAGTCATTTGCGTTATTTTTATATCTCTTCCTTGTTTCCACAATTTTTGCATTGGTTGAAAGAATGAGATTTAGGATATTATTATCAAAAAACAAATTCCACACTTCCTCAGAATCAGCAGTATGCGCCGTGTAATTTCTAAGGCCTGGGCACTTGACAATGATGTTATGTTGCAATGTTTTAGAATGTTTAGGCACTGCAGGATGTTTCGACCATATAAAACGGTTTTTACCATAGAAATATTTCTGATACAGTGTCATGTCCACTCTCCATATAATCATCACCTGAATCTAAATCACTTACATCAGAATTAATTTCTTCCAGCCATCTTTTAACAGCTTCTACAAAATGTTTTTTTTCCAATTTTAACCCTCTTCGAAGGGCCCGGACTGCTTCTTTCATCCACTTCTATATTCTATAACAAAAACATAAAACAATAATATAAATAAAGACAACTATTATCCAATTTAATTATAACATGAATTAAAAAAAATGCTAACGTCAACACAGACCTCCGGAAATTTTTACCGGTTACGAATTACAAGTAGCGATAAATCAGCCAAATTTCACCACACGCAGTCGACACTTCGGCTATCAAAGTAATAATAATAAGTAAAAAAGGTACATTAACGTATAAGTGCGTAAATAAAGGGAATCCCCCCAAATCGAAAAATTAAAACTGCTGACCGGTAAAAAATACCAGTCGTCTGTGGTTAAAGGTTAAGTACTCTTTGGTTTATCGCTGCCAGAATTCGTCTTTCTTACTCTGGATCAATTTCCAACGGTCCAAACGATTAATTTTTAGTTGCCCTGGACTGGGCTCGACGAGCTTCCGACCCTGGTAAGTTACGCGCATTGAAATTTTTTTATTTTTCGAAAAAATTTGTATTTTAACCGCGTGTAACTTTTTTCTATTTTACAATTGTTGAAATTAGCGGGAAACATTCCTTTTTTTGAGCACAACAAGCTAGCCAAATGGCGGGCTTGGTATTTGGATCGGCTATGTGCTATGAATTTTTTAAAATGATAAAAAATGCCAATTTTCACTCCTCAACCAATTTTTTAGAAGGAAACGGCGAGGTTTTTGGCGGAAGATTACAAGAGACAAAAAGTGCTCCAATTTGACCAAGGAATCGATACCAATTTTTTTCAAAATTCTCCGACGCACTTTTGAAATCCATGAAAATCATACGTACATGCATTTTATTTTTAAAAAACTCGTAAAAATTAAAGAATTTTCTTTTTCTCCCGGTCTTTCTCCAAAAATCTCCATTATCAGTAAATTTTCAGAAAAATGGAGTATCAATTTGTGTCACCAGATGGCGCACAGGTTGCTTTCAGTAATTTTATATTTGTAAACATCTCTCCTGAAGTGAGCCCGTGTTTAGGAAAACCGGAGTGTTATTGATAATTGGGGTAAGTAAAGTCAGGAACAAAGAATGCGGTGGCAAAAGTATTGAAAATGCGCGCGAGGCAAAACTGGCCGGGCTATTTGAAAGATTCCCGCGCCCACCCTTACCGCCAACGCTTCGAGGTTCTTAGCGACAGAGAAGAGGGCGTAGAGATGCCCGCCGTCTCTAACACACGACAAGAGCATCCATATTTCTAACCGTAACAGTGCTTTTAGCTATTTTTTATGGGTCTTCTGATTTCAGATGTAGAATATCCGTCATTGGTAATCGAGAAACCCGCAGATATATGTGATGATCCTCACTATCTTGACGTTTTTGATACGTCTAATCTTAGGTCGATTTTGTTCTCTTCTATCAACTATCATCACTTTGCTTTTTCATAGTTAATTTTCAGTCCAAATTTACCACTTTCTGTTTCTAATTTTCCGAAATGTTGTGTTAGTTCTTCAACATCGTTAGCAAGGGTAACCGTATCATCGGTATACTTTAAAGCTAGAGGCTGCAGGTTGTGGGGCTGCTGAGGCTGGTGCTGGTGATGCAGTTGCTGGTGCAGGTGGGGCTATTGATACGGCAAGGGCAGGCCGAACCTCAGTGGTGGGCGTTCCTCGCATAAGCTGGGCATATGATGGCCCAGAAGCTGGAGAGCGGCGAGGGACTGGGGCTGCTCGTGCTGGAGCCGGAGCCTGGGCTGGGGCTTGACGAAATGGTGTGGTTGGTCGCGGTCGTGGGAAGACTGGACACCCCCGGTAGCTAGCTGGATGCGTCCACACAATTTTCGCACACCGCTGGTGTCTCCCCGCTCTTGTCACAGTTGGAGCTGTGATGTGATTCCGCGCACTTTACACAGCGGGGAGCAGCGAAACAGTTACGCTGGGCGTGCCCAAACTTTTGGCACCTGTGGCACTGCCCTATAAACTTCTTTTTGTGTGGTTGTTCGGCTGTAACAACCACTTGCATCACTTGTTGGAGGTTGAAGACCTCCTTCCCGGTGCAGTCAGCTTCTTGTCTCTGTGGCGTCTCACGCGTCTTACTGATCGCACAGGGATTCCCTGTTTTTTCAGGTCCTCCTCTACCAATTCGTCTTGGAGCGTTTCTGGGACGTCCCGCAGTACCGCTCGCAGGGGTCTTTCCGATGGGAGCTGATATGTTTGGAAGGGAATTCCACTACCTTTATAATCATCAGCCGTGCAGGGCTGGATGAGAATAGAGTCAGCCAGGTTTTTGGCTTTGGAGAAATTCAGGCGGTTTACTCTGAATCCCTCCAAAAGCTCGGGCCAGTATCGCTTATCTCGCAAGATCACTGGCGGAACGCTCTGTGATGGTTGCGATTGTTCTTCTTCGGGCTCTTCAGAGATAATAGCAAATCGATTTTTCGTTGCCACTTTCGCTGCATGTTCATCATGGGCGGGGCGGCGGCGGCCTCTTTTCCGCCCCTGAACGACGGTGTAGTCTTATTCTGATGAGGAAGAAGACTCGTCATCGCATTCCATTTCCGCGATGTTGTCACTCACTGCGGAAGATGGCCCCAGTGAGTCGCGCATCGCGAAATCAGAGTGGGCGCGGTGTCTCGCAGAGCAATCTGCCATTTTAGTTAAGTTGAAATGCGCTGCGGGGCTGTTTGGCGCGGAAATGATGGTTAGCGCGCCGAGCCCTATCGGCTCAGCGGGCCCTGATGTCGCGGCGGACCCGATCAGTGCGCTGGATCCGGCAAATTCAGCGATCGCGGCCGGCGCGCCGGTCCCGGCTAGCGAAACGGGCGCGACGAGCGCTGCGGGTCCGTGAATTTCGGCGTGCGTGGGAGATGCGCTCGGCCCGTGAATTTCGGCTAACCCGATCGTCGCGCAGGGCTCTGCTCTCACGGCTCGCGGCTTTCGCGGCGGCCACGGCTATTTATGGTTGCGCGACTCGTGTAACGGGCCCGGGAATTCTTGTGGGTCCCGTTCGCGTTGCGGGCCCATTTAGGTTTGCAGGCCCAGCGAGCGCATGAGACGCTTTAGGGGCTGCTTTGTTTGCGTTGTTATTTGCTGCGTCCTTTGTTTGTGCCTTTGCCAAGGCTGCTTCGCCTGACAAAGGGAACAAAGAAGCGGTGGTGGCGCGCGCTGCCGGTTTAGAAAGTAGGTCACGCGGCAGGCGGCGAGTGTTTGGGCTGATTTCTTTTCCCTGGGCTTGGTGTTGCGTTGCCTGGGATTAGCGTCACCGTGCATCCACGGTGGCGGCTGTGGCGCCTTTGTAGACGCTTGATAAGCGCCCCGATGTCGTCATGGCTGTATTCAGTGTGGAGGCGGCGGAGCTCCGCGTCCAAGGCGGCGGCTTTCGCCATCGCGCTTGTTACACACCCGCACTGTTAGTTAACTGCACTTAGTGTCTAGTTAGCTAATTTTGTAGTTAGCATCGCACTGCATTAAAAATGCAGTGGTTGCCAGACAGAGATTTTCTGTTGCGCACAGCGAACAAAAGAACAAAGCACGGCTCGGAGCTTCACAATTCGCGTCTTCTCTGAACCGGTGTCACTGTTTGAATTCGGGGCCGAGCCATCACGTCATCTTCTCGTAATTGGGGGTCCCTGGGATCCCAGCCCCTTACCCCCAACGCTGCGGTGACATCTGGTGTTTGTTAGTTGGCCTGCTGTAAGGCAGACCGCCCCCGCTCCGCCTTACGGGGGAATCAGGATCTTCGGGCGCTTTTGGCGGGCGCCCCTGTCAACGTCATAGTTGTAGAGACCACGGACTGCTGGATTGTCGTGGTCTTGGACGCTGGCGTGTAGTTGCAGGGCGCACTGGGAGATATACTCCTGGATGGTTGGCACGTCGGCATCTCTATGAAGAATGGTATTTCTTACATACCACGGAGCGCCAAAGATGGTCCTGAGGGCCCGGTTCTGGACCACCTGGAGTTTATTCACGTGGGTCTTGGCTGCATAACCCCAAACAGCACAAGCGTACAGCATCGTCGGCCTGATGACTGTCTTGTATAGTAAAATCTTGTTGCTTGTTGACAGTTTGCTGTTGGGGTGCGGCAAGCTGCCCAAGGCTAGGTGAGCTGTCTTAGCCCGCGTAACCATATTGTCCACGTGAACTCTCCAGGTGAGCTTCTTATCTAGGGTCACTCCGAGGTATCGTGCCTCTTCTCTCCATGGTATATCCTGTCCGAAGATCCTGATGTTCGTGATGTCACCGCCATCGTAGTTTGTTTTGGTGGAGAACAGGATCGCCGCACTCTTCTCTGGATTGATCCTAATTCTCCACCTGTCGCACCAGTCTTCCATTGAATCTAGCTCCTCCTGGACACGCCGTATTGCCAGGAAGGGCCTCAGCGAGCTTGACATGACCGCTGTGTCGTCTGCGAACTGGGCCATCGTCGTGGAGGCGTCGTTGGAATGTCCCCACGTACAAGTTGAAGAGTACGGGGACAGCACCGAGCCTTGGGGGACTCCGGCTCGGAGACGCCTCTCTGATGACTTCACGCCGCCGAATTTGATCCGGAACCTTCGGCCTGACAGGAAGGATCGGATCAGCTGGACCATCGGCAGCGGGATGTTGTCTGAAGCCATCTTGAAGACAAGGCCGTGATGCCACACCTTGTCGAACGCCTTGGCTACGTCAAGGAAGGCCGCAGCTGTGTACTGCTTCTTGGCGAAGCCTTCCGTGATCTTCTCTACCACCCGAAGGAGTTGGTGGGTGGTGGAGTGGCCTTGCCGGAACCCGAACTGGTTGGGTGGAAGAAGTTCGAGTTCTTCGACCGCTGTCCTCACACGGTGGTGGATGATGCGTTCCACCAGTTTCCCCAGATTCGGCAGCAGGCTGATCGGCCGATAATTCTGGGGGAACGTACCTGATTTCCCGGGCTTCGGGATCATCACCACGTCTGCGATCTTCCATTGACTCGGGAAGTGTCGCAGGCTCAGGACAGCGTTGGTAATGGCAAGAACGTAGACGACTGCCATCTTCGAGAGAGCCTTCAGCGCGCGGTTGGGGATGCCATCTGGTCCGGGGGCCTTCCGGAGGGGCAGCGCGCTGACTGCTGCTGCCCTCTCGCTCGTCTGTTTTTATCGGGTTTGTGTCACTCGGGAAGTGCGCGCGCTGGTGGGAGCTCGCTGGCACAATGCTTCGCAGCGGCCTGTGATTGGCCGGCTAGCGGTGACGGCTTGGAGCTGCGGGGATGGGCCCGTCGACGCTGATTTCCGCGCAGTACTTGGGTTCTGTGTCGGTCGGGGCCCGATAACAGTATATTGTCAATACTAATCTCTCTTTGATCGTCCCATGTATAAACATTTTGATTTGGACAATGAACATTTAGGCATATTCTGGGACGTGGATGGTTGATAAAGAGCCAATTTATGAGCGGAGTCATAGACTTCGCGGCTTACAGTTATTCCATAACCATTTAATATATCTTTAACCCATTTTGGAATTGCTGCAACAATAATGCATTACGATGTGTAAAATGCTCAGTAGTATGTGGGTTACCATTACGTCTTGCTAGACTACTAGTAATGCCCTTGAATCCATTATCTACCCATTTCTCCAGTTCAGCGATATCTGTGCTGTCAACCCCATAAAGTTCCTAATTTAGAAAATAACAGTCGTAAAAATAATCGGAGGAATGCGCTCCTGGGAGGGAGCATTCGTTGCAGGGCACACCGCCTCCGAACGGGGACTGGAGACGGCTGGTGCCTCTGGCATCTCGGAATCTTCGAGGTCACTGAGGGCCTCGAAGGGATTGGAGTCTTCAACGGAGGTAGTTGACGCCACTGGCGCAGAGGGAGAAGGCGGTAGCATCATCACCTTTGCGCGGCGGTGTCGGACGCGACGGCGCTTGCGAGCGGGTTGGCAATCTCGCTCGTCGCTGGGGCTCATCTGGGTCGGGCTGCCGGGCTCAGCGCCGCTTCCCCCCTGGCTGGACGGAGGGAGCGGCTGCGAGGCGGCGGCACTCGTCGATTGCTGGCTGGCTGGCACAACTGGGGTAGCTCGGGTCGCCGGGGCTTTCCGTGCTGAAGGGCCAGTTGCGCCAGGGTCGGCGGTCGGGGCGGCTGGGCGCGCGGTACGTTCGACGCGCCTCCCTTGTAATATTGGTGTATTAAATCTTTAAGCAGGAGTGACACACCCCCGACATCGCACAGGTAGCACTCCTGCAACTTACGCCAAAGGGCACGTTGGTAGGGCTCCGCGGCGAAAAGTTCCGCAAGCATCTCCCGAGTCATTGTCGCTGAATAGCGGCTTGATGAATCAGTCACCGGAACACTCACGGCAACCGAATTCCCATGCCACTTATCGCTATTAGTCACTGCCAGCCGGCGGCCGGCTGACAAACACAGATAAGATAAGCGCACACGTCCGGCCGTATACGCTGAACTCACTCGACTTTTTTTGAGGCCGAGCATCCTGGTGCGTCTCCTTTTAACCGTTTCGTGCGCAGCCCCACTCTCTCGGTGCGCACGCCGGTGCTGCTGGTGGGAGCCTGCGCACTGCTCGGCTGGGGGCTCTCATTGGCCGGGGGGCGGAGCCTGCCAGCACAACGCTTCACGGCAGCCTGCGATTGCCCGGCTGGCCGTGGCGGCTTGGAGTTGCGTGGAGGGGCCCGCAGACGCTGATTTCCACGCGGTACTTGCGTTCTTCGTCGGTCGGGGCCCGGTAACAACAAATCTATTTGTAGAAGGTGAAAGTTCGGTACCGACCGTTGGAATATCCGATTTCCGTATATTCCAGGAGTCAGCGTTCCTAGTTATTAAAATATTAATGCCGTTTTATGGTCCAACGGACACAGAATTATAACGGACTTTAACCGAAATCTTTGTTTTACATTTTCCTCTATAAAAATGCCTAAACCACTTGGGGGCTTGTGCTTACTTTCGCTTTAGCGGAAATGACGAAATCGATCGATTTTAGTGTCAATCGATGAGCCGAGTCGATTAACACCCCTCCCAACTTAGGAAACGTCGGGGGCGAAAGTTATGGCCGTTGAAAGTTTCCGTCGGGAACACATTTCGGGTGTGTTTTTATAGCATCGTCAGCATTTTTTGTCCGACGAACTGGACGTAAATAAGGTTAGCAATGTTGTCGTTAGTCATAGAACTCACATTAAGCAAACATTTTCGCTTGAAACTAAACTTAGTCCTAACTTAACCTTATTTTTCCTTGAATGCGCGGGGATTTAACGGCGTTGAATGAATATCCCGGAATATGATACAACTGGATGCGCTGTACTAGCGTTTCCAGATACGCAACGGTCTGGTCCTTCAGTAAACCGTCATTAGGACCACGCCCCGAAAAGGTATGATAATCTCCACATTGGCGGCGCAAGCGTCGATCCGAGTCTCCATTGAGTCCACCTTATGCCTACGACGGTCGCGGCGCCAGAGGTACTCCACCAAATAATCGGCGAACCCTTCATTTGGGACCCGCTTGCTGCGGAACCAGTCTTTAGCCGGGCGCCAAGTTACCTCGATCCGCTGCGTGTGTGTACCATCTAAAGCTATAAATAAAAATTAGAAAAACGAATACTGAGTCCGATTACTCATCATCACTGTGATTGACACGTTTATGTATATAACCGAGTGGATTTTTGTCCCAGGCAACACATAACTTCTGATTGCTTCTGTTAAGGTCGCCGAGTTACGTGTATCCACAACAACTATGACAATGTCATCACGCGCATCTTCTATCATGCCGAGGACCCAGTGTCCCTCGACACGACGACCACGGTTATATTTCCGTTTCCCAAACTTGAATTCGTTGATCTGGACAATCTTGCCAGGATCACCCAGTTCGATAGTTTGTTGGTGAGCAGTAAAGTCGTCGACGATCATTTCCCGACAGTAACGATAGCTGCAATTAAAAATGGTTGAAGTACTTAGCTCGGTGCGTTGATTTTGGGGCACGTCCAGGTCGACGCATTCGTTGCGGACCATTTCGTGCGGCCAATTATGTGCAAAATTGTACATGATCCAGGCTACTTCATGTGGCTTTATATGGGCATCCTGTAACCATGTACTAGCAGCAGCTTAGCTTAGAGCATCCGGATTTTGGACACTTGAAGCGCCCTAGGCCCTGCTCGCTGCTCGTGTAGAGCTTCATCGGTGCGTCGGACAGTTTGGTGGCGTAGATGATATTAGACCAACACGGATAGCCCAATCTCGGCCATCGGCCGTTAAAGGGAGTCTACGTGTATTCCAAATACTCGCGTAATCACCCATGCTCTCCACGCAATGAAGAAGCAAATGAAAAACCGTTGGCTTACTTAAGCATACTGCTTAAGTGAGCATTATTCAGCCAACGGTTTTTTATAGCATCATTTGCAAAAGCAAGCCTATTACTTACTTTGCTTTTATTGCAATGTGCTTTCTATGACCACGGAAAACATTGCTGACCTTGTTTACGTCAAGTTTGCCGGAAAAAATGCTATAAAACACGCCCGAAATGTGTCCCCTACGGAAACTTTCAACGGCCATAAGTTTTGCCCCGACGTTTCCTAAAGTTGGGAGGGGTGTTAATCGATTGAAACCAAAATGGATTGATTTCGTCACTTCCGCTAAAGCGAAAGTAAGCCGAATTAGGATCTTTGGGCGTTTATAGCAGGTGCCTTTGCCAACTTCATAATTCATATTCGCGATCGAGCAGTGCATGCTGTCGGTCGCTCCAGCCGTGTGTGTCGCATAGATGCGGGGTAACCTAAGCAATTTCAGTTGGTGATCGTGCCAACCAGAACACGTTTAGGTAGCTTGCGAAATGGCTAGCGATTCTGACAGTGAGCGTGTGACCTCGCAGTTTCAGATCTTCGAGCAGCACTCTGATTTTCAACAGAACTGGTCCAATCTAAAGGCTCTCTACAATGATTCATATAAAATATATTTATATACCTGGAAAATATCCCTTGCTAATTTTAGGATAAAGTATATTTTGTCAGTGAAGTTATTTTTTATTTTTGAAAATAGCCCTATGTGGCAGACCTTATTAAAAAACTTGTTGAAAATCAAGGAAAACATCTTTGACTTGACTGACTCACCATGTTTGGCAAACACGGTATCTGGGACTAGCCCCTAACCGTTTTTCTGTAGGAAGGCCTGGCTTGGATATTGGTTGCCTCTTGGGCGCTTCCCACTGGCGGAAGCTTAGTTCACCGGGCACGTTTAGTGTTTACCAAATATGCCGAGAATGGTGATTTTTGCGCGGCAGGACATCAGCCCTGCTACCACCTCTACGACATTTTTGGCGTTTTCTGTGGCCGCCAAGATGGTGTAGGCGGCGTCCAGGAACGCAGAGAGTTCCACGTTCTCGAACATCGCCGCAATGGTTGCCCAACCGCGATGTTCTGGTTGCGGCTGGGTGGTAACTGATTGTTGTGCGTTTGGGGCTGGCTGTTGATGTGTCGGTGCTGCTTGACCCTTGGTGGCAGCTGCATAGCTGCGCCCGGAAGCAGCGGTCTTCTGCCCGGAGAATTGGCCTCGGGAATGCAGCACATCCCCTAAAGTTAGCCGGATGGGAGCCTGACCGCACTTTACGCATTTTGGCCCCGCGCGGCAGCAGCGCTGCGCGTATTGCCGAAGCGCTGGCATCTGTGGCACTGGCTGGTAAAGGCGCCCTTCTTATGTGGCTGCTCTACAGTGACATCCACATCGAAGACGTCCTTAATGTTAAATACCTCTTTCCCCTTGTCGCTTCGTTCCAGCTCGAGGAACATAAGCGGCATGGGTCGTCGGTTGGGTCCTTTCCTCATTCTCCGGACAGTGAGGATGGGGATATTCTTGCTGAGGAGCTCCTGCTTGAGCTCCTCTTCCGGTACATACTCCGGCACTTCTCGCATCACGGCCCGGAGTGGTTTGTCGTCACGGAGTAGGTAGAAATGGTGCTGCAGCTTCGCCTCATCAAGGTAGCGTGTCAGGCACCTGTAGTCGGTCGGCGTGGCGGTGTAGATGGAAATTCCATCTGCCACGTTTTTGGCTTTAAGAAAGCCGGTCTTGCGTTCTTGGATGGCCTGGCGCACGGTCGGCCAAGCTTCTTTTTGCCGTAATATTACGGGTGGGATGCGCTCCCGTGTGGGGTAGTTTGTTTGTCGCGGTGAGCGGGCTGCCGCCTCCGAGCGGGGGCTGGGAGCAGCAGGCATCTCGGCGTCCTCGATGTCGCTGAGGGCCTCGAAGGGGTTGGAGCTGACTGTGGGAGTGGTTGACGCCGCGGGCGCAGAGGGAGAAGGTGGCAACATCGTCACCTTTGCGCGGCGGTGTCGGACGCGGCGGCGCTTGCGAGTAGGCTGGAACTCGCCTGCGTCGCTTCCCTGGGTGGAGGAAGGGAGCGGCTGCGAGGCGGCGGCACTTGTTGATGGTGAGAGCTCAGTTGGGGTGGCTGGAATGGCTGGCACAGCTGGGTTGGCTCGGGTTGTCGGGGCTTCCCGCGCCGGATGGGCAGCTGGGCCGGCTTTGGCAGCCAGGGCGGCTTGAGCGTGCGTGACGTACGGCGCGCTCAGGGTTTGGGAGGTTACCGTCCACGAACCTCCTTTCCAATACTTCTCGAGGACATCCTCGAAGAGGGGTGGACACCCCCGCAGGATTCCCCAAGTACGTCTCTTGGAGTCGACGCCAAAGGACTCGCTGTTCGGGCTCGGCGGCAAAAATGTCCGCGAGCATCTCATCAGGGCCCTCTGAATCGCTAGCGGTGAAGAATGATCCCATGGTGACTAAGTCGCCGGAAATTACTCACGACGACCGAGTTCCCACGGCACTATCGCACTTAGTCACTGCCAACCGGCGGCCGGCTGGCTTGCAATGACACGATGACGCACTCTTTGCAGCACACACGGGGGACGCGTCCGACCGCATGAACTGCTCAGCTTCGACTACTTGACTGACTAATCTGTGGCACAGTTTTATATTCAAGTGGTTCTGACGAAAGCCAAAATGATGATTTGGGATAGGCTCAAGGAATCATCTTATAGTATTCTATTGAGAAACAGTCTCGAATAGTTTAGGCATAACAGGTCTGTAAGAGTTAGGTTCCGCCGGAGGTTCACTTTGCTTTTTCTTTTTCATAATTCATATTTTATTCTAAAAATTTTAATTGAGTTTTTATATCGAAATTATATAGAAACTGTAATAAGTTGTTACCGGGCCCCGACCGACGTAGAACGCAAGTACCGCGTGGAAATCAGCGTCGGCGGGCCCCTCCACGCAACTCCAAGCCGCCACGGCCAGCCGGCCAATTGCAGGCCGCCGTGAAGCGTTGTGCTGGCAGGCTCCGCCCCCCAGCCAACGAGAGCGCCCAGCCGAGCAGTGCGCAGGCTCCCACCAGCAACACCGTGGTGCGCACCGGGAGAGTGGGGCTGCGCACGAAACGGTTAAAAGGCGACGCATCGGATGACTCAGCCTCACTTCTGGGAATTTCTCTAAGAGGCGTTAAGGGAATTTCTCCAGAGGCAACCGGGAGCTCCAGCAGCTCCTCCAGTGGTCCACGGCTACGGTTTCCGGCCGAACCGCCCCGGCAGCAGAGGCAACGGATTCCGGCCTCCCAGCCTGCCAGGACAGGAGCATCCGGTCGTCGCCAGAGGCTCGCCGACCCACCTCCGCCGCAGGGTCCTTCCGGTCGCCCCAAGAGGTCAGCCGCAACGTCCCCGCAGCCAGGTACGTCCCATCGACATCCCGACGAAGAGCCAGGTTCAGGTTCAGGCCACGCTCCGCTCCAGCAGCTACCCCGTGACCTGGAGGACGGCATCCCCATAGGGCAACCTGGTGGATGCCATCCCCGTAGGATCACCTGGTGGACGCCCCCCCTACGGTTATCCGGGTCCAGGTGGGCACCACCTTTTGTGGAGTCGCCGGTGATGATCTCAACAACCCCCAGTGTTTCCCACAAGACTTTACAGACTCTATCTAGAGATATCATTAGTTAAGAAGAATATATTCCTTTTCCGTTACCTGTGTGTTTTCTTGCCGCGTGAGCCGGGTACAAGTGTCGCCCTCGCCTTGCGAGTCCCGCGTGATCAATTTGGACTTTGCACGCGGGTCGCGAGGGGGACCTTGTAACAATTGGCGCCCGAACGTGTGTGGCGTATCGCGTCGCGTTGGACAAAGCACCGCGTCGCGAGGGATTGCCAGGATTGGCAGAAGGACTCACCCAAGCTCACAGTGAGCAGCCAGGCCTACAAGAACACACAGTCCAGTTCTGGGACTGGATAAACACCCAGTGGCGCCCAAAGATGACAACACGAAAAGCAGCTCGCGCGGAATCAGCTGAAGACCCATCCAAGATGGAAGCGCTGATTCAAGCGCTGAGCTCGCTGACAAAGGAACAGGGTCCAAAGCTCGTCTTCAGCGGAGGCGAGCTGGAAGATGCCGAGGAGTTCCTCAAAGAATTACGAACCCGCTACGAGGAGCCATGCCGTGTCCGAGAAGCTGTCAAACACCTTCAAGGACAGGCCGCAGATTGGTGGAGCGAGATTGAAGCCTTCAAGCCCTCCTATGAGGAATTCGAAAAGGACTTGAGGCGACGTTTCGGCGGGGAAACCATCATGGCGGCCCTAACAGCACGGTTCTTCAGTGAACCACAGGGGAAAGGAGAGAGTATTAACAAATACCTCTCCACAAAAAATAAAATAGCGACGAGACTCAAACTGAAAATGAAGGACAAGTTCGCGGTGGTGATCGGCCTCATGCATCCAGGGCTAAGGATGCAGCTGATGGGCTTTAAGGGGACCTCCATCATGGAGCTGGCAGCCGAGGCGAGCAGCGCCGAGGAAATTTGGAAGGCGCTGCAACAGGAGGAGGCCATAGTCTCCAAGGCGACCCGCAGGCCGTCTCCCCGCAGGCCGTCTCCCCGTAGGCCCTCTCCCCGCAGGCCTTCCCCTCATCGGTCACCGTCGCGAAGAAGACCGCCCCAGTGCCACTACTGCGGAGGACGTCATTTTGGCCGGTACTGCCCTCCTCCCCAGTCGGGAAACGCGGCAGCGCGCGGCAGAGGCCGGGACCCCGCCAACCACAGGGACACCGCCAGCGAACAGGACCGAGCCGGCACCAGCGGGATGCAGGGAACCAGCCGACACCAGCGGTGAACACCCTGCAGACCCCTTACGCCGGAGGCCAACCCCGACTCCGGATAACCCTCGACCGGGCGGAGACGGTAGCACTGCTGGACACGGGCAGTACCCACAACTTGGTCCACGCCCGACAAGCGGGCAAAGTAACGCCCGCGTCAGAAGCAGTGCTTCACGGGGCCACCAACGGCCAAACAAGTAGGGTTTTGGGAGAAGCCCTACTCGACTTCACGCTGGCAGGTTCCCACCAGCGCGCACGCTTCCTGGTCGTCCCTGACCTGGCCCACCCGGTCATCCTCGGGCAGGCCTGGCTCCAAGACAATCAAGCCGTCCTCGACTACCGGAGACAGGTAGTCCATTTCGGCTTGAAGGACAGGAGAACGGCACACTGGGGCCCCACCAGCGCAGCCCAACACCAGGTCCCGCCAACAATCCCCAAGAACGACTTCCCCAACGAATACCAAGCGGAGCTCAAGCAAATGGCCCTTGATTTCGCGGACGTATTAGGAGGAACCCGCGGCCCTACTACCACTACAACGGCGACCCATGTAATCCGGCTGAAGGACAACATTCCGGTCCGCCTGCCTCCGTACCGATGTTCCCCGGAGAAGAAACGCCTCGTCGCCGCCGAGATCGAGGCAATGCTCGCCGAGGGAATCATCGAACCGAGTACGTCGGATTACAGCTCGCCCGTAGTGATAGTGATAAAGAAGGACGGGAAACCAAGGTTTTGTGTGGACTATCGTTGTCTGAATTTGGTGACGAAGGACGAGAGTTCACCATTACCGATCATCCACGAAACCCTACGGGACCTCGGTACCCCGACCGTGTTTTCGACGCTGGATCTGAAGTCAGGATACTGGCAAGTGCCCGTCGATCCAGCGTCACGCCACCTAACGGCATTTTCAACACCGGACGGCGCAGCCTACCAGTTCCGTGTAATGCCGTTCGGGTTAAAGAACGCGCCGGCGACGTTCCAAAAACTTATGACGCAGGTGCTAGCTGGGTACCTCCGCGAGTTCGCGCTAGTGTATCTGGACGATATTGTGGTGTACTCGCGGAATTGGGCCGAACATTTGCGACACCTGCGACTTGTGTTGGAACGTCTCCAACTTCATAAACTCCGCTTATCGCCCGAGAAGTGCGCGTTCGGAGTGAAAGTGGTGACGTACTTGGGACATGTAGTCAGCGCCGACTGCAACCGACCCACGCCAGAGCACATCGAAGCGCTACAGTCGGCCACCGTACCCAAGACAAAGAGGCATCTACAAAGCTACCTGGGCCTACTCAATTGGGTACGGGACTACATACCCAAGTGCTCAGAGATTCTAGCGCCCTTAACGGGCCTGCTGAGCAAGAGCCGTTTCCAGTAGACCCCGGAAGCAGACGCGGCCTTCCAACGGCTCCAACTGGAAATGACACGACCAATGGAGCTCAGCAGGCCAGACTTTGAAGAACCATTTGTCCTCCAAACGGACGCCAGCGGGATCGGCCTGGCAGCGGTCCTATACCAAGAGATCGGGGGCGAGAGGCGAATTGTCAGCTACGGTAGCCACCGGCTGACGCCCGCCGAAGCGCGGTACCATATCAATGAACAGGAGTTCCTCGCCGTGGTATGGGCCGTCAAAAAATACCGCCCCTATCTTGAGGATCGGCGTTTTACACTGCGCACCGACAGCCGGGCACTACGGTGGCTCGGAAGGTTCAAGGACGCCAACGCCAAATTGACGCGTTGGGCCTTGTTCCTCCAGGAGTTCATCTTCTCCATTGAGCACTGCCCGGGTCGATGCAACGAGCTCCCGGACCACCTGTCAAGGCACCCCGTAAAGAGCGATCTCATTGAGGAGGAGGACATGGAGAGGATGCTGCCACCTCCAACCACCAACAAACCCAACACCCCCCAAGATTCCCCGGCCGCATGTGCAGTCATAGAAGTCGCCCAGCTTCTAGACCACGTACAGCGACTACAGCGGCAGAACGTACACGCACGACGACTCCTGGCCCAACACCAAGATATCAGTAGGATAGGCCCCGAAACTCCCGAGCAGGCCCGCATACTAGCGGAGTACACGGTACGGGACGGGTGCCTATGGCGGCAAGGAAAGAGCCGCCAGCAACTCGTTGTCCCAACGGAGGCGCAAGAGGCAGTGCTCTACGCCTACCACGACGACCCGTCGGCAGGTCACCCGGGGGCAGACGAGACGCTGCGAGCCATACGTCGAGCCTACTTCTGGCCAAAGATGGAGGAAAGCGTGCGTGTCTATGTTCGGGGATGTTGGGCATGCGCAACCTCGAAAAGGGCACACCCGCAACCACAACCCCCACTACGACCTCACCCCCCAACCAAACCATGGGAGGTGGTATCAACAGATATCATGGGACCCTACACGACGACGTCCCACGGGAACAGATATCTGTTGGTAGCCACCGACTTGTGCACGAGATGGACAGAAGCAGCACCCGTACCAAAGGCAACCACGGACACCATCACGACGTGGTTGGAAAACTCTGTGTTTCGGCGCTTCGGTTACCCCAGGGCCGTACTGACAGACAATGGAGCTCAGTACACCTCCATAGCATGGGAGGCAGCGATGCGGCGCTGGGGTACCGACCACTGGGCCACCGCAATATTCCACCCACAGGCAAACCCGGTGGAACGCCGAAACCAGGAGCTAAAGAAGGGCATCAGGGTACGGGTGCAAGGACAGAACCCGGAAAGATGGGACCGGTATGTCAACGAGATTCTGTTCAATCTCCGCACAAGACAAAACGCCGCCACCGGAGCCACCCCAGCGGAAGCTCTCCTCGGATACGACCTACCCAGACCTGGAGAATGGAGACTTCCGCCAACAGAACCCGCTGGACAGGAGACGCAGAAGGCAAGAATAGCTCGGTTGCACCTGAACCAACACCGGTATCGGCAGCGAAATTTTCAAGTGCCACGACAGTGCAGTAGCCCCCCGCATTTCTCAATGCGGTGAGCCGCTTAAAATCGAAATTACCAGCAGGAATGGCGGGTGCCGCCGCCGCCGCCGCCACCGAGGCAGCAATCCGTCAACTCCAGAAGGACTTTAGCCATGATGACATCGGGGTCATCATCAAGAAGCTCCAGCGAGGACACAGCCGCCGCCAGGGCTGCGTCATCAGGATGATCCCGGGAACCGGCAACGCAGCCCCCAAACCAGCCCGTAGGAAGGCGCCTGCCCCCGCAGCCTCCAACAAAGGTAGGGAAATGCATGCGCATGCCCCCGCAACCGCCGCCGCCACAAGCGGAGCGCGCACCGCTCAGGCACCGCGCGCTAAGCCCGCAGCCACCCGAGCGCCCGCTGCATTCGCCGGGCCCGCAAACCCGAGCGCTCCCGCAAATTTCGCCGTGACCGCCGCGCCGGGACCGCTAGCCCGAGAGCGCCCGGCACTTTCGCTTTCGCTGCGACTAGCGCACCGGCCGCGCTCGCTGCGATTGATGCGCCGGCCGGCCCCGCTGCTTTCGCCGGGTCCGCGGCTTCAGCCGCGCTCGCCAAATTCGCCGGGCCCGTAGCGCAACCCAGGGCCTGCGAGCCCGCTAGATTTAAGCTTTGCGCCCCGCAAGCAAACATTAATGTGGCGCCTGAAAGTGCCGCGAGTGCAACAAGTGCCGCGAGTGACTCATGTGCTTCGAGTGCCGCGAGTGCAGCGAGTTCCACCAGCGAGCACAGCAGTGAAGAATTCTCCTCCTCGGACGAGGACTTCACCATGGTGCAGGGAAGGAAGCGAGGCCGCCGCCACCCAGCCAAGGACGAACCTGCGGCAAAGGTGTATGTTCACAACACCTTTGCCCCAATCAACGAAGAGATGGACCAGGACGTCGTCCAAGAAGAGGTCCAAAACGTGAAGGTGCCCCCCATCGCACTACGCGACCCCCAACACTGGCGAGCCCTAAACGCTGAGTTTAGAAATAAACGCCTAAACTTCAGCAAAGCGAAGAACCAGGGCAAATCAATCATAATATACCCCTGCACGGAAGCAGATCACAGGGGTGTAACGAAACTCTTCGACGACAGAAAGGTACAATACCACACTTACCTCCTGACCACCGAAAAGCCACTGCGTGTTGTTCTCCGTGGTGTCCCCGAATCCTTTACGGAGGAGGAGATCAAGGAGGAGATTGAAGTCCAGGGAATTCCTGTGACATCCGTTCGTAGGATGAAGGACAAGACCCCGATGCCGCTAGCCTTCGTGGAAGTTCCCAGAGACGCGAAGGCTATATATAACCTTCAGCACCTGGACAACGTGCTGATCACTGTGGAGCAGCCATAGAAAAAGAAGACCGTTGGGCAGTGTCACCGCTGCCAAAAATTCGGTCACGCTCAACGGTGCTGCCACGCCGCCCCCCGCTGCGTAAAGTGCGCCGGCGATCATCACTCTGGAGACTGCGCTAAGGAGCGCAGCACTCCCGCGGTGTGCGCTAATTGCTCGGGTGCTTCCCCAAACTTCCGCTGGGAAGAAAAACTGCCGCCCCCTTCCCGGCCCGTCCGCCAGGCCCCCGCAGACCGGATTACGCCGCCGCCACCACTTCTGGGCGCTCCTACGCCCAAATGGCTGGAAGCAGCCACCAACAACCTCCAGCCAGCCAGCCTCCAACTGCTCAGCCGCCAACCAGCCCGCCACCAACCGTCCAGCCACCGATCAACCAGCCCCAAGGCGAACAACTCCCCGAGGAGAACCCACTCCAAGGATTAGGAGGCCTCTTCGCCTTACTCCAGAAGCTGGACGTAGAGAAGCTCGCAAAGCTTATCCCGAAGCTGTTAACCTCCCTGAAAGGAGCCTCCAGCTTCGGAGAAATCATGGGAGGTCTGATGCTCCATGGAGAGTAGCTCATGTCAGTTTTCAAGCCCCTCTATGGATAGGAGACCCATCAGACCTATCTACATCCGACTTGCCTTCTGGAACGCCGATGGCCTGAAGGACAAGAAGGACCAGCTTCTGGAGTTTGCCCACAGGTATAATTTGGACGCCATCCTAGTTCAAGAAACCCATCTCAAGGGCGGAGATGAGGTTAGGCTCCCAAATTATACCTGCCACCGCACCGACCGTCAGCTGGCCCGTAAAGGAGGAACAGCAGTCTACGTCAGGTCCTGCCTGGAGCACTACAGAGCCCCGCTCCCGGATACCGAGCACCTGGAGGCCACTGCCATCTGCCTCCACACGAGGGATCACGGAGTTATACGCCTCATCTCTGCGTATAACTCCCCCATGCGCGAACGCCGCCTCCTGGAGGAGGATCTGGAAGCCATCTTCGGCGATGACACCGCGACAGTCTTGGCAGGAGACCTGAACGCCAAGCATTCCTCGTGCAACAGCCGAGTGACAAATGCAAACGGCAGGACGCTGCATGGTTTCACGCAACCCCGAGACCTAGTGGTGATGGGTCCTCCAGAGCCCACTCACTACTGGCACGCGGGGCGACCAGACGTTCTTGACATTGCCATTCTTAAGGACGTCCCCATGCAGCAGACGATAGACTGCATTAGCGAGCTGGACAGCGACCACAACCCGGTGCTGCTCACCCTGGGTCTTCCCGATTTAACAGAAGACATCCCCCTTCGTTCCAGCGTCTCCTGGCCTGCCTTCACCGTCCACCTGAGGTAGACCATGGGAAACGTCCCAGAGATTCGCTCCATCGAAGACCTGGAGGAGGCGGTAAACTATCTCACCGCTTCCATCCAGACATCCATCCGCTTCGCCTCAAATCCCGTTCACACGGGAGATGGACGGGATTTGTTACCACCAGAGCTAAAGGAGCGAATCCGTGAGAAGCACCGGGCAAGGCGGCGCGCTCAACGCTCCCTGGACCCAGCCGACGCGCAGGAATACCGACGCATCACAGCGGAGGTAAAGACTGCAATCCACGAGCACCGCCAAGCCACTTGGGAGCAGAAGCTAGAGGACCTCGACGTGGCAAATAACAGCCTATGGAAGATGGTCAAGGCCCTAAGAAACCGACCCACCCTATACCGCCCATCCACGGGGAACAAGGCGTCGTCTATGCTGTTCCGGACAAAGCTGAAGCCTTCGCTGACGCTCTGGAATAGCAGTGCGACATCAACTACGACGACGCGGACCCCGACCATCTAGAGCACGTCGACAACTTTGTAGACCGTCTTCGAAGGCAGGAGCCTCAAGAACACATCGATTCGGCGGACTACAAAGAAATCCTCCAGCTGATTCGAGCCCTCCATCCCGCAAGGCACCCGGCCCGGATGGAATCTCGAATCGAGCGCTGAAGGCGCTCCCAAAGAAGGCTGTCGTCTGCGTGCTGACAATTGCCAACGCCGTCCTCAGATTCCGACACTTTCCCAGCTCCTGGAAAGTGGCGGACGTCATCATGCTGCAGAAACCCGGAAAATCAGGGACTTTTCCACAAGATTACCGGCCGATAAGCCTTCTATCGACCCTAGGTAAACTTGTGGAGCAAATCATCCACAGCAGACTGAGGACAGCAGTCGAAGGTCTCCAACTGATTCCGGAGAGTCAGTTTGGCTTCCGATCCGGCCACTCAACCACCCTCCAACTCCTTAGGGTGGTGGAGCGCATCACCGAGGGCTATACCAAGAAGGAGGCCACGGGTATAGTCTTCCTAGATGTCGCAAAGGCCTTCGACAGAGTCTGGCACAACGGGTTGGTGTATAAGATGGCGTCAACCAACATCCCGATCCCGATGATCCAGCTTGTTCGGTCTTTCCTCTCCGGCAGGAAGTTCAGAATCAAGCTGGGAGGCCAGAGATCATCGGAGAGACGCCTACGAGCCGGCGTCCCTCAAGGATCTGTGCTGTCCCCGACGCTCTACAACCTCTACGTCCGGGACATGCCAACGACGCCCTCCACCACACTAGCCCAGTACGCAGACGACACAGCGGTGCTGTCCAGCTCCATCGGGCCAGCTTTCGTCTCCAGAAGGCTACAAGAGGAGCTCGACCTCCTAGAAGATTGGTGCGACAAGTGGAGAATAGGAATCAACGCAGAGAAGAGCGCAGCCGTCCTATTCTCCACCAAGACACTTCACTGGCGAGACGACCTGGCAAGACTCAGGATCTTTGGAAGGGAGATCCCCTGGAAGGAAGAAACATCCTACCTCGGGGTGATTCTGGAAAGGAAACTGACCTGGAGACCACATATAGAAAGGACGGTCACCAAAACAAAAGCAGCTCGAGCGGCATTAGGCTCCCTCCTCCACCCCAGGAGCCACCTATCAACAGAGATTAAGCTGCTTTTGTACAAGACCAATGATGACGTATGCGGCACCAGTTTGGGGCTGGGCCGCAAAAACTCATATGAACAAGCTCCAGGTCATCCAGAATCGAGCTTTAAGGTCAGCCTTTAGCGCCCCGTGGTTCGTGAGGAACCACGATTTACATAGAAACGCGAATATTCCCACGATCCAGGAGTACATCTCCCAGAACGCTCAAAATTTAAAATAAATTACCGATGATCACGCGAATTCTACCATCCGCGGAATTTTCAACTATGAATTCGACAGAGGCGCCCGTCGTAAGCGTCCAAAGATCCTGATTCCTCCGTGAAACGACACGGAGGCGGCCTTTACGGCCATCCACCACCCACGCCAGGTCGTATCAAGAGGACAGTGGTTAAGGGCTTGTCTCAGGGACCACTAATTACGCCAGTGAAGTCAACGTCAACGTCAACGACTCAGCCTCACTTCTGGGAATTTCTCTAAGAGGCGAACACGGAATTTCTCCAGAGGCAACCGGGAGCTCCAGCAGCTCCTCCAGCGGTCCACGGCTACGGTTTCCGGCCGAACCGCCCCGGCAGCAGAGGCAACGGATTCCGGCCTCCCAACCTGCCAGGACAGGAGCATCCGGTCGTCGCCAGAGGCTCGCCGACCCACCTCCGCCGCAGGGTCCTTCCGGTCGCCCCAAGAGGTCAGCCGCCACGTCCCCGCGGCCAGGTCCATCCCCGTAGGGTCACCTGGTGGACGCCATCCCCGTAGGGTCACGTGGTGGACGCCATCCCGTAGGATCACCTGGTGGACGCCATCCCCGTAGGATCACCTGGTGGACGCCACCCCGTACGGTTATCCGGGTCCAGGTGGACACCACCTTCCGTGGAGTCGCCGGTGATCATCTCGACAACCCCCAGTGTTTCCCACAAGACTTTACAGACTCTATCTAGAGATATCATTAGTTAAGAAGATTAGTTAAGAAGAATATATTCCTTTTCCGTTACCTGTGTGTTTTCTTGCCACGTGAGCCGGGCACAAGTGTCGCCCTCGCCTTGCAAGTCCCGCGTGATCAATTTGGACTTTGCACGCGGGTCGCGAGGGGGACCTTGTAACAAAGTACATGGTTCATTTTTTTACTTATTAAAGCTAAAAATTGTGTAATATTTCTTTTAGGGAAGTACAAAGGTATTTCGTGTATGAAAGTTCGCACTAGACCGAGATGTAGTCGCTATAGATCGCTGCATAATACGCAGCAGACACGTTACAACCTGTAAAATAAAATTGTTTGCGGTGCTCTTATGTCTTTTTTTATTTTGTACGGTGAAACAGTATATTCACGTACATACTGTTATATGTACAGACGGACTGCTGCAGTCGCATTGTCACAGCACGGTTTTGAATATACGACGGGTGTAGCTGTCATGTCACGGAAATTGATATTTCGGATGACGGCTATAGACTATTTGTCCGTCAATGTACATATTAGAAAACTTATTCCCCGTGGTGTGCATAACCTTTTCTTCACTGGCGTTGATCCTGATCTTCCACGTTGAACAAAACTCACTCTTTGCCTCGTGATCCGTGTTCATTTGGAAGGCCTTCTTGATATTTGCCCGTACACATACCGAGCAGCGTTTGTGTTCAGAGGTGCACTTGCCGAATTTGTGCTTTCCACTGCACTTTCCGCATAGCTGCTCTTTCTCTCCACATTCTTGTGCTTTACAGTCAAATCCATAGCATTGTAGAGACCCTACTTTCTCCTGCTCCAGGTTGATTTTGCGGTTCTTCAGGATTTATCGCGCTTGAGGTCACCTCCAGCACAACGTTGACTTCTTTGTGGGGCTTCCCGACACCGCTGAAGTTCTACTTTTCGGAGATTTCTTTTACCATCTGCTTCGCGTCCAACGCCTCGACCATCTCCGGGTTGTGTCGAATTAGCACATTATTCAGTCTCTCTTCCGTGAGGCTGCTGTCGAAACGGTGCAAAACCACTAGAGGAGAGTTTTTGCCGAGCTCCACACTCTCGAGCTCTTCGGAGTTGGCGGTTATTGCGACCTTCAGCCTCTCGGCATCCTCAAGACGGTGACGCTCTTTCACCTCGGCTACGCTGATGTTAGCCTTTTTAGTGTCCGTCTCAACGATTTTCACCGCGTGTCTGGACCTTCTTAGGGCCTGGCAGCATCGGAGCTAAAATAGATGACAAGAAAGGTCGAACATTACTTTAAGTAGAGAGGATTGTGCCTCAATGAAGAAGAGAGCAAATATATAATAATACGAAGAACAGTACAGCAGCGAACACATTATTAATAAATAAATCACAGCGTGAAGTGAATGTACAGAGAGCGAAAAGTTTTATATACACAGGAGCGCCTATAACATAATAAAAAGTGTAAATGAAAGTTTGGTTAATTAAAAGTGAAAAGCGCGGGCGCTTTATACGGTGTGATAGAATCTAAAGTTGTATCACGTAGTGCTAACACTGCTACAGGGTTTGTGTGGAAAGTAATACAATTTGTCCGAACGCGCTGCTCATCCTGGTTGCAGCGCGTTCGAACCGGTTGGTTTAGGTGGGTGGGGAAGGGGGGTTTTCTTACCTTTACGACGCTTTCAAGCTCGGTCTGCTATGAGCTCTAGAAACGTCAGGATCGCTGTTTTCGTAAACCTGCTGTTAGTACCTGTATTACCACGCACAATGGAGAAAACTATCGAACATCGTTACGTGATCAAGTTCTATGCTAAACTGAACAAAAACCTAGTCGAAACCCACCAAATGGTTCGGGCAGCCTACAGGGCCTCTGCTGTCTCGTATTCTCTGGTTAAAAATGATTGGGACGAGGTAGAGGCAAAAGTGTTCGTGATCCAATGATGAATACCAATCGTCAATGTTCGAATGATAACAGAGACTATCAGTATTCTGAAAATCACTGCACAAAATTATTACCGACAATTTGTACATGGGGAAAGTGTGGACTTCTGGAACGTGTGCAAAGGAAATCTGATTTTTTGAATGTCAATGTTCCAAATGGCACACCTAGTCCCAAGATGGCAAGAATGAGCAAATCGAAAATGAACTCAAGCTTATTGTCTTCTGCGACGCCACGGGGGTGGTCCGCCAATAATTTGTACCTCAAGGGCAGACGATCAACGCTACCTACTACGTGCAAGTGCTCGACAGTTTAAAAAACAGGGTCGTACGCACTGGAAAGGATATCGCCGCAACCTGGCATCTGTACCACGACAAGGGTTCCAGCCACACCGCTCTTCACGTCTAGGAGTTTCTGGCCAAGCACAGACTGGCAACGTTGTCCCAGCTCCGCTACAGTCCTGACCTGGCTCCGGCAGACTTTTTTGTTCTCGAGGATCAAGTCCGCCCCTGAAAGGAACCATTGGAGCGATCTAAACTGTCGTGACAAAGGCTCTAAACGAGGTCTCCATTGACGCCTTTCAGGATGCGTATTGTGTATGGAAAAGTCGCTGGAAAAAGTGTGTGGATGTTCGAGAAGAGTATTTTGACCACCAATCCAAGTGAGGTCACCCAGAAGGACGGATGATACGACTCAGATCCAGAAACCTCCATTCATGCCAACGAAGTCAAAGTCAAAGCCACCCACTCCGCCGGTTCCGCCGCTTCGTGGATCCATCCACACAAAAACTGGGTAAGAGATAGTACTATTTATTAAGAGACAAATACATCAGCCGATACCTCGCGTTTCGGCACTACATCGGCCTTTGCTACGGTTACAATCTGTACATTTGTGAACAATTTGCGTTGACCTATTTTTCTACCGTGGTCCGTTCAGAAACCTGCCCCGAGATTCGCCCCAGTCCAAGACTCGGAGATAACCACGGAGAAACCCGAGTCAGGGCAGGCGACCTCAAACAGCAAACTGCTCTTTGTCCCTTAACGTTTACAAATCTACTTTAATGCTAGACTATCCTACCTTAAACTTTAACATGCACTTGGAGTCCGCAATTTTGAGTCTTTAGCTTTTATGCAGCCTTACAAGTTGCATTACGCTGGCGAATCCGGCATTATGAATCATTATTACGCAGGATCAAGCAAGATCACTTTCCTCGCGAGTCCGCAATTCTGTGTCTTTTCATTTGTCAGTTTTACGCGAGCTGCAATTTTTAGTCTAGGTTATTGTGGAGACTAATGGCAATTTTAAGTCCCGGCTGTAGGTCCTGACTTATGTACGTGCACGTTCACTGTCTCTCCTCCCCATCCGCGATTGACACATCTCTCGCGCGCCACAATTTCTCAGACTGGGATGCAAAGATCTGCAGCGCGCTCCACCAGCTGTCCTCGTTAGCAAGTCTCGTTATCTCGCCCGGCGTCCGTCGCCATCGAAGTTCTTCATTGGCAGGGGTAGATTGTGCCCGGTTTCTGGCTTCTTTTTTGAGCGGGCAGGTCAGCAGCACGCGCATTGCGGTTTCCCCCTGCTCCAGCTTTCCGAATCGGCGCAACTATACCCGGAAGTTGCCGTACCCCGTAATAATTTACACAATGTGCCTGTTTAAATGCACTTTTGCTTTGCGTGCTGCTTTTAGTATTGCTAAAAAGACCCTGGCGTGTCGCCCCGTTGTCGCTAACTGCCATCTTTCTTACCATTTTGTCGTTTTTCTTTTTCGGATATTTGATTTGATTGGGCTTTTTGGTATCTGCTCGAACTGCACTGGTGTGTTTTCTTCGGCTGTTGCTTTCTTGGCCAGCTCATCCGCCCGTTCGGTGCCCCCTTAGTTCCTATATGGGCCTTGGTCCAGAAAAAAATTTTGTCTGCCACTGCCGATGTCGTTTTGCCAGCTGCCAAACGTCTATTTGCAGCTCCGTCGGTGCCCTCATTGACTTTAGCGCTTCGAGCACCGATCGGCTATCTCTGATTATGGCGCACTTGGTAATTATCCCTTGTTGGTAGCTAACAAATATCACGCATGCTCCGATGGCGGTTAGCTCGCATGGGGACACCGTGATTCAGTTTGCAAGCTTTATCTTCTCGGTGTGCAGTTCAAGCTCTCCCTGATAGATCACGAACGCAGCTCCAGCCTTGTCGTCTTTCCTCCTGGATCCGTCCGTGTAGCATTGGATGGGGCATAGCCGATCCTTTCGTCCTCCGCTGTGGGGATCATCTCGTAGTCGATCCAATCCCTCTCCGCTTAGTGCTCTGTGTCCTCCATCGATTCCTTTCTCTCGATGGGCGCGACGCTGATCTTGCAAAACGAAATTATTGGTTGTAAATTGCCCATAACAAGCGCTGTTTCTGTGGTCATCGTACGGTAAGCCATTGCTGCTCTAACTGCCAGAATCCGCTGAGCAGCCCCTAACAAGGGAAATACAAAACTCCAAAATTTATTTTGAAATAATGCCTAGCGCAATTGAAAGAGCAGGATTGAAAAGGGGGATGTGGGCAAAAGCTAAAGGGCACTTTGACTTCAGAGTCAAGATATGGCGAGTTAAAAATTATAATTCAATTTTAAGTATGCATTAAAAATAATTACAAACAAATCCGGAGCTTTTTGAAGGCCTTTAACGCCGCATCCGCCGTGATGTCGTCATGTCCGGGTGCTTTGCCTGGGTTGATTTGCCTGTTAATTTCCATTTTTGTAATTGATCTGGCGACTTCTTCCTTGCCGTGGTCCTTAGCCATTTCGCACCTTAATTCTACCTGCGTTGCGCTATCGCTGTCGTGCGCGTTATGGGGAAAGTAAACTTGTCTGCAGTGTCGCACGACCTTCGCATATATGACCACCCCCCTTTTACGCAAAAATTCTCTTACGCTTTCCGTGAATTACTCGGTATTCCGTTTCCCAACAGGGATCCTTCTCCGCGCTGCGAGTGCAAAATTTCTTTTACTAGCTCGTTCTTATGTGCTCAAGTAATTTCTTGTAATCCCGGACCGATTCTCTGCATCGTTACTGCCTCATTTATGTCTCCGCGCGCTATTCTGTAAGCCTTCTGGTCCACCAAGGGACGCTTGTCTTGAATTGTTTCTTCTTTGGCATCCACGCCTACTAAGCTTTAACTTGCCTTGTCAAGATCGGTTGCCATAGTATTTAATTCTTCTAACGTGCTGATTACTGGGTAGGTCCTCGAATGTCCTCGCAGAGTGCCGTAAATGCGTCGTCGAACTTGTCCCAATTAGCTTTTTTTTATTACAGAAGCCCATTTATTGCGCTACTTCGGTTGTCTGTGCACATTGCGTTACATTTATCTTAAAGGTTATCGTCTTGTGATTAGAGAGCGTTTCTTCTTGTTTAACCGCCACTGCTCGATTCTGGCTAGAATTCTTGTGCTTCAGCTTGTTTTATGTGGATGAAGCTGGTTTCGCGATGTCCTTCGATCTTCGGTTCGCTATCTTTGTTAACAATCGTTATGTCGTAACCTTCAAACGGTTCAGGTAGTCGGTCGCCTCGCGCATTTTAATGTCGCCACTTCAAACCGGCAATTAGGCATTGGAATCGCCTGCAATTATTATGCCGCGACGAGTTACTGGAAGCTACTCAAATACGTAGGTCAGCTTCCTAAAAATAGCATTCTCATTATTGCTGTCTTCGCTGCAGTAATTAGCCGGTGGTATGTAGGTAGATCATCACTTATAATGCCGGGAAAAGTCCCCTGGCATTCAGCACTATTAATTATTATTCTGCTTTTCAATTATTCCCTTTGTTTGCTAATGACTGTTAAGCGTTTAGGGAAGCCCGTAATTAGACTGTTCCTGGTGTTTGGCTCCTGAATGACGCTGATGTCGAATTTCCTGGTAACTAAAATTTTAGCGAAGATAATCGTAGCCGCCCTCCCTTTTCCTATATTCAATTCTGTGAATTTTATGTTAACGGCTTTCTTTAAATGATTTTGATTATGACTAATATTTATAATCGATGCTTTGTATGATGGAATTTCTAATTTTTAGCATCGTTGGAGAGGAGGGCGATTTGGAATATCGCCGTCTCCATTGGGTCCGCGGATGCTCCAGATGCCACACCGCCTGCGTCAGCTTCATCGAGTGCTTTAGGTCCGATACCATTCTCGTCCCCAGATCCTGCGCCATCTCGTCGGCTCCAGTTCTTGAACCCCCCTTCGAGGGCTCCGCTAGAGGCTTGAGAGAGTACGCTGCGTTATGTTGAGAGGACTGAAAATTTTTTCCAGTCCACTTTCGAAGAATTCTGCGAAGTTATGCGAATAACATTTCGCATAAGGCCTGCAGCAACCAAAAAGCGCACGACACGCAGAGGCCGCACTAAGGAACGATAGCAAGCCCCACCACGTTCACGAGCGGAGGAGAAATCTGCAATTGTAGCACCATTTAGGAAGCAAGCCATCAAGCTATGACAAAACTGTACCACTCGGCAGTTTCGCTGCTGCATATTTTGAAACATCAGGACTAGCCTCCGAAGACCCTGGCACACCGGAGCCTGTCACAGTAGAACCCAGCAACCCGGATCCCTTTCCGAGTTGGGACTTCTGGAAGAAGCTTTCACGCTCAGTTTTGACTCTGCAGAGCCCGTTGATGAAGATTTTTAAACATCAGGGCTTGCTTCAGAAGATCCTGCTGCATCGGAGCCTGTCGCAACAGAACGCAACAGCCAGGGTCCCCACGAGTAAAGATCTTGAGAAGAAGCTTCCGCGCTCATCTTGATCGCTACTAACTTCGCAGCCAGAGAGCGCCTTTGTCCGCCAGTAACTACACTTTTCAATGCAGTGCATTGCTGAAGCAGAACAACATTTATTTTAACGCTTATGAGTGCCTAACACAAATAAATGTTCCGAGAAATGTGAAACGCTGGATGACGCCGCCGAGGAGGCGGCATCGAGCTGCCTTAAGGCCAAGCTCTCGTACGACGGGATCTGGAGCCTAATCAAAAGATGCTTGGTGAAAATAATCCAGGGAACACGAGATCTCACCTTATCAAACTAGCCCGACACAACACCATGGTGCGGGGCCTAAAACGATGTGGCTGCTGGCCCGCCAGGCGAACCATCACAGACGATACATATCAAGAACTCCTTTACCTTCATCAGTGAGAATGATGGAGCAAGATCCGGAGGCTCCAAGCGTTAAGGTGTCGCCAATCGTCTTCCGTGACCCCCAGCTCTGGCGCCTACTTACTGCTGAGTTTCGAATTCAGAGATTAAAATTTTTAAAGGTTAAAAATCAGTTAATCATTATGTACTCCTGCTCATAAGCAGATCATACGTATCTCCTGACTACGGATAAATTTCTGTGCGTCGTTTTCCGAGGAATCCCAATGGCTTTCAAGGAGGAAGGCAGCAAGGAAAAGATCGAAAGCCAAGGAATTCCAATGAGTTTGGTATGAAAAATATGGACAATGAGGGACAAGGCCCTCGTGCCCCTGGTCTTCGTAGAAGTTTCCTAAGATACGAAAAGCATCTTAAACCTTCAGCACATCGACCATGTGCTGATCACCGTGGAACAGCCACCAAAAAATAAAACAGTTGGACAGTCACTCATTGCTGTCAGAAGTTCGGACGTGACTAACGGTACTATTCTGCTGCCCCACAGTATGTGAAATGTGCTGGGAACCACCATTTTAAAGACTGCGTAAAAAAACGTGGCAAGCCTGTGGTGTGTACTAACGGTTCCTGCGTCCACCCAGCGAACTACAGGGGATGTCCCCGGTTCCCCAAGCGACTCCTGCTTCGATCCAGTCACTATCCCCTCTCTTTCCGCAGAGCAGTCACAAGAACAACCAGAAGCCTTCCAGCCTCCCAACCAGTCAACCACAAGAAGTGTGAAACAACAGTCTGCGTCAAGTTTTACATAGAGCACTACAGCGAGCGTCTAAAGACTACCGCAATCTGCCTCCACATTTCCCGCTAGTCCTTCTTTTTCGAGAACATCGCGACAGTTTTAATAGAAATCCACTCTGATGAAGACTTGAAGGAGACGCTTCACCGTCTCACCGGCAGTACGCCGCCGGTTCAGCCGCCAGTGAATCTGCCCACGCATGCAGGATCCAGCCGTCGCTGATCACTAACGCTGCCTGTTCCGCCTCATCGCGATCACCCACACAAGAAACGGCCACTCAAGTAAAAAGCAATTATCTGAGGTTTGCGAGTGCCTTGTCCGTGTCGAGTCCGCGGGTGCTTCAGGTGCGACGCCATCCTCGTCGGCTCCAGCCGGTTCTCCAGGTCCGGAATCATCCTTATGGGCTCTAGTCGTTGCGCAAGGTCCGACACCTCCTTCAGGTGCCCAGGGTGCGGCAATCTCTCCGAGGGCTGGCTCTATCATGTACCACAGATCCAGCTACCCTGGGAGCGTCACCCAGTGTGGCCACTTCAAAGATAATCATAAAACAGTGCGTTAGGGACGCTAAGTGTCTGCCCGAACATCAAATGTATTGTGTCTGAAGTTTGGCGGTGCATGTTTGTCACCCAACGACTGCCTTCGACGTCTGGATAACCCCTATGGTAACATATCATTTTACCGAGGCCTCATTGTGCATCTTCAAGCCGTCACAGCCAGCCAGCCAAGCTCGGACCGCCACCAACTTTGCGTAAACCAACCGCCGTAACCTGACAATATCTGCGTTTGTTTGGTGTGCCGTTATTCCCGTGGGCTGTACCAGGTGCGTCACCATCTTCGTGGGTTCTTATCAAGTGCTTCCGCTTCATAGAAAATTGTAGATTTAGTGATTAGGGACCATAAGTGTAGGATAGGTTACAGTGAAGTCAACGTCAACGTCAACGACTCAGCCTCACTTTGGGAATTTCTAAGAGGCGCAGGAATTTCTCCAGAGGCAACCGGGAGCTCCAGCAGCTCCTCCAGCGGTCCACGGCTACGGTTTCCGGCCGAACCGCCCCGGCAGCAGAGGCAACGGATTCCGGCCTCCCAACCTGCCAGGACAGGAGCATCCGGTCGTCGCCAGAGGCTCCCGACCACCTCCGCCGCAGGGTCCTTCCGGTCGCCCCAAGAGGTCAGCCGCCACGTCCCCGCGGCCAGGTCCATCCCGTAGGGTCACCTGGTGGACGCCATCCCCGTAGGGTCACGTGGTGGACGCCATCCCTTAGGATCACCTGGGGACGCCATCCCCGTAGGATCACCTGGTGGACGCCACCCCGTACGGTTATCCGGGTCCAGGTGGACACCACCTTCCGTGGAGTCGCCGGTGATCATCTCGACAACCCCAGTGTTTCCCACAAGACTTTACAGACTCTATCTAGAGATATCATTAGTTAAGAAGATTAGTTAAGAAGAATATTTCCTTTTCCGTTACCTGTTTTTTCCACGTGAGCGGGCACAAGTGTCGCCCTCGCCTTGCAAGTCCCGCGTGATCAATTTGGACTTTGCACGCGGGTCGCGAGGGGACCTTGTAACAAAGCATGGTTTTTTTTTCTTATTAAAGCTAAAAATTGTGTAATATTTTTTTAGGGAAGTACAAAGGTATTTCGTGTATGAAATTTCGCACTAGACCGAGATGTGGTCGCTATAGATCTCTGCATAATACGCAGCAAACACGTTACAACCTGTAAAATAAAATTGTTTGCGGTGTTCTTGTCTTTTTTTATTTTGTACGGTGAAACAGTATATTCACGTACATACTGTTAAATGTACAGGCCGACTGCTGCAGTCGCATTGTCACAGCACGGTTTTGAATATACGACGGGTGTAGCTGTCATGTCACGGAAATTGATATTTCGGATGACGGCTATAGCGGATTTGTCCGTCAATGTGCATATTAGAAAACTTATTCCCCGTGGTGTGCATAACCTTTTCTTCACTGGCCTTGATCCTGATCTTCCACGTTGAACAAAACTCACTCTTTGCCTCGTGATCCGTGTTCATTTGGAAGGCCTTCTTGATATTTGCCCGTACACATACCCAGCAGCGTTTGTGTTCAGAGGTGCACTTGCCGAATTTGTGCTTTCCACTGCACTTTCCGCATAGCTCTTTTCTCCCATATTCTTGTGCTTTACAGTCAAATCCATAGAAAGACCCTACTTTCTCCTGCTCCAGGTTGATTTTGCGGTTCTTCAGGATTTATCGCGCTTGAGGCAGCACAACTTCTTTGTGGGGCTTCCGACACCGCTGAAGTTCTACTTTTCGGAGATTTCTTTTACCATCTGCTTCGCGTCCAACGCCTCGACCATCTCCGGGTTGTGTCGAATTAGCAATTATCTCTCTTCCGTGAGGCTGCTGTCGAAACGGTGCAAAACCACAGAGGAGAGTTTTTGCCGAGCTCCACACTCGAGCTTTCGGAGTTGGCGGTTATTGCGACCTTCAGCCTCTCGGCATCCTCAAGACGGTGACGCTCTTTCACCTCGGCTACGCTGATATTAGCCTTTTTAGTGTCCATCTCAACAATCCTCACCGCATGTCTGGTCCTTCTTAGGCCTGGCAACATCAGAGCTAAAATAGATGACAAGGAACCTAGAACATTACTCTAAGTAGAGAGGATTGTGCCTCAATGAAGAAAAGACAAAATATATAATAATACGAAGAACAGCATAGCAGCGAACACATTATTAATAAATAAAAGGCAACGTGAAGTGAATGTACAGAGAACGAAAAATTTTATATACACAGGAGCGCCTATAACATAATAAACACAGAAAAGTCTAAATGAAAGTTTGATTAATTAAAAGTGAAAAGTGCGGGCGCTTTATACGGTGGGATAAAATCTAAAGTTATATCACGTAGTGCTAACTTCCTACGTTTGTCCGGAAAGTAATGCAATTTGTCCGAACGCGCCGCTCATCCTGGTCGCAGCGCATTCGAACCGGTTGGTTCTCTTACCTTTACAACGCTTTCAAGCTCGGTCTGCTATGAGCTCTAGAAACGTCAGGATCGCTGTTTTCGTAAACCTGCTGTTAGTACCTGTATTACGACGCACAATGGAGAAAACTATCTAACAACGTTACGCGATCAAATTCTATGCTAAACTGAACAAAAACCTAGTCAAAACCCACCAAATGGTTCGGGCTGCCTACAGGGCCTCTGCTGCCTCTCGTTTCCAAATAGTTAAAAATGACCGGGACGAGGTAGAGGCAAAAGTGTCTCTCGTGTTTGTGATCTTCAAAATACCAAACGTCAGTGTTCGAATGTTAGCAGAGACTATCAGTATTCTGAAAATAATTGCACAAAATTGTTACCGACAATTTGTACATGCGGAAAATGTGAACTTCTGAAACGCGTGTAAAGGAAATCTGATTTTTTGGATGTCAATGTTCCAAATGGCACACCTAGTCCCAAGAGGGTAAGAATGAGCAAATCGAAAGTGAAATCATGCTTATTGTCTTCTTCGACGCCACGGGGGTGGTCCGCCAATAACTTGTACCCCAAGGGCAGACGGTCAACGCTACCTACTACGTGCAAGTGCTCGACAGTTTAAAAACAGGATCGTACGCAACGGAAAGGAGATCGCCGCAACCTGGCATCTGTACCACGACAAGGGTTCTAGCCACACCACTCTTCACGTCTAGGAGTTTCTGGCCAAGCACAGGTTGGCAACGTTGCCCCAGCTCCGCTACAGTCCTGATTTGGCTTCGGCAGACTTCTTTTTGTACCCGAGGATCAAGTCCGCCCCTGAAAGGAACCATTGGAGCGATTTAAACTGTCTTGACAAATGCTCTAAACGAGGTCTTCATTGACGCCTTTCAGGATGCGTATTGTGTGTGGAAAAGTTGCTGGAAAAAGTGTGCGGATGTTCGGAAGAGTATTTTGACTACTAGTCCAAGTGAGGAGGACGGATGATATAACTCAGATCCAGGAACCTCCATTCACGCCAATGAAGTCAAAGTCGAAACCACCCACTCCGCCGGTTCCACCACTTCGTGGATCCATCCACACAAAAACTGGGTAAGAGATAGTACTATTTATTAAGAGACAAATACATCAGCCGATACCTCGTTTCGGCACTACATCGGCCTTTGCTACGGTTACGATCTGTACATTTGTGAACAATTTGCGTTGACCTATTTTTCTACCGAGGTCCGTTCAAAAACCTGCCCCGAGATTCTCCCCAGTCCAAGACTCGGGGATATCCACGGAAAAACCCGAGTCAGGGCAAGCGACCTCAAACAGCAAGCTGCTCTTTGTCCCTTAACGTTTACAAATCTATTTTAATGCTAGACTATCCTACCTTAAACTTTAACATGCACTTGGAGTCCGCAATTTTGAGTCTTTAGCTTTTACTTAGCCTCTACAAGTTGCATTATGCTGGCGAATCTGGCATTATGAATCATTATTACGCAGGATCAAAAGATCACTTTCCTCGCGAGTCTGCCTGTGTCTTTTCATTTGTCAGTTTTACGCGAGCTGCATTTTTAGTCAGGTTATTGGCAACTAATGGCAATTTTAAGTCCCGACTGTAGGTCCTGACTTATGTACGTGCACGTTCACGTCTCCTCCCCATCCGCGATTGACAATCTCGCCCCACAATTTCTCAGACTGGGATGCAAAGATCTGCAGCGCGCTCCACCAGCTGTCCTCGTTAGCAAGTCTCGTTATCTCGCCCGGCGTCCGTCGCCATCGAAGTTCTTCATTGGCAGGGGTAGATGGCCCGGTTTCTGGCTTTTTTGAGCGGGCAGGTCAGCACGCCATTGCGGTTTCCGCTGCTTTCCGAATCGGCGCAACTATACCCGGAAGTTGCCGTCCCGTAATAATTTACGCCATGTGTTTTTAAATGCACTTTGCTTTGCGTGCTTTTTAGTATTGCTAAAAGACCCTGGCGTGTCGCCCCGTTGTCGCTAACTGCCATCTTTCTTACCATTTTGTCGTTTTCTTTTCGGATATTTGATTTGATTGGGCTTTTGGTATCTGCTCGAACTGTACCGGTGTGTTCTCTTCGGCTGTTGCTTTCTTGGCAGCTCATCCGCCCGTTCGTTGCCCCCTTAGTTCCTATATGGGCCTTGGTTCAGAAAAATTTTGTCTGCCACTGCCGATGTTTTGCCAGCTGCCAAACGTCTATTTGCAGCTCCGTCGGTGCCCTCATTGACTTTAGCGCTTCGAGCACCGATCGGCTATCTCTGATTATGGCGCAATTGGTAATTATTCCTTGTTGGTTGCTGACAAATCTCAGACATGCTTCGATGACGGTTAGCTCGCATTGGAACACCGTGATTCGGTTTGCAAGCTTTATCTTCTCGGTGTGCAGTTCAAGCTCTCCCTGATAGATCACGAACGCAGCTCCAACCTTGTCGTCTTTCCTCCTGGATCCGTCCGTGTAGCATTGGATGGGCATAGCCGATCCCGTCCTCCGCTGTGGGATCATCTCGTAGTCGATCCAACTCTCCGCTTAGTGCTCTGTGTCCTCCATCGATTCCTTTCTCCGATGGGCGCGACGCTGATCTTGCAAAACGAAATTATTGGTGGTAAATTGCCCATAACAAGCGTTGTTTCTGTCCCTACGGTAAGCCATTGCTGCTCTAACTGCCAGAATCCGCTGAGCAGTCCCAACAAGGGAAATACAAAACTCCAAAATTTATTTTGAAATAATGCCTAGCGCAATTGAAAGAGCAGGATTGAAAAGGGGTGGGGCAAAATAAAGGGCACTTTGACTTCAGAGTCAAGATATGGCGAGTTAAAATTATAATTCAATTTTAAGTATGCATTAAAATAATTACAAACAAATCCGGAGCTTTTTGGGAACGCCGCATCCGCCGTGATGTCGTCATGTCCGGGTGCTTTGCCGGGATTTGCCTGTTAATTTCCATTTTGTAATTGATCTGGCGACTTCTTCCTTGCCGTGGTCCAGCCATTTCGCACCTTAATTCTACCTGCGTTGCGCATCGCTGTCGTGCGCGTTATGGGAAAGTAAATTCTGGGTGTCGCACGACCTTCGCATATATGACCCCCCCTTTACGCAAAAATTCTCTTACGCTTTCCGTGAATTACTGGTATTCCGTTTCCCAACAGGGATCCTTCCCGCTGCGAGTGCAAAATTTTTTACTAGCTCGTTCTTATGTGCTCAAGAATTTCTTGTAATCCCGGACCGATTTCTGCATCGTTACTGCCTCTTTATGTCTCCGCGCTATTCTGTGTTCTGGTCCACCAAGGACGCTTGTCTTGAATTGTTTCTTCTTTGGCATCCACGCCTACTAAGCTTTAACTTGCCTTGTCAAGATCGGTTGCCATAGTATTTAATTCTTCTAACGTGCTGATTACTGGGTAGGTCCTCGAATGTCCTTGCAGAGTGCCGTAAATGCGTCGTCGAACTTGTCCCAATTAGCTTTTTTTACAGAAGCCCATTTATTGCGCTACTTCGGTTGTCTGTGCACATTGCGTTACATTTATCTTAAAGGTTATCGTCTTGTGATTAGAGAGCGTTTCTTCTTGTTTAACCGCCACTGCTCGATTCTGGCTAGAATTCTTGTCCAGCTTGTTTTATGGGATGAAGCTGATTTCGCGATGTCCTTCGATCTTCGGTTCGCTATCTTTGTTAACAATCGTTATGTCGTAACCTTCAAACGGTTCAGGTAGTCGGTCGCCTCGCGCATTTTAATTGCCACTTCAAACCGGCAATTAGGCATTGAATCGCCTGCAATTATTATGCCGGGCGAGTTACTGGGCTATCAAATACGTAGGTCAGCTTCCTAAAAATAGCCTATTATTGCTGCCGTAAATTAGCCGGTGGTATGTGGTAGATCATCCTTATATTGCCGGGAAAAGTCCCCTGGCATTCAGCACTTTAATTATTATTCTGCTTTTCAATTATTCCTTTGTTTGTTAATGACTGTTAAGCTTTGGGAAGCCCGTAATTAGACTGTTCCTGGTGTTTGGCCCTGAATGACGCTGATGTCGAATTTTTTAACTAAAAATTTAGCGAAGTTAATAGTAGCCGCCCTCCCTTTTCCTAGATTCAATTCTGTGAATTTTATGTTAACGGCCTTCTTTAAATGATTTTTTTTGACTAATATTTATAATCGATGCTTTGTATGATGGAATTTCTAATTTTTAGCATCGTTGGAGAGGAGGGCGATTTGGAATATCGCCGTCTCCATTGGGTCCGCGGATGCTCCAGATGCCACACCGCCTGCGTCAGCTCCATCGAGTGCTTTAGGTCCGACACCATTTCCGTCCCCAGATCCTGCGTCATCTCGCCGGCTCCAGTTCTTGAACCCCCCCTTCGAGGGCTCCGCTAGAGGCTTGAGAGAGTACGCTGCGTTATGTTGAGAGGACTGAAAATTTTTTCCAGTCCACCTTCGAAGAATTTTGCGAAGTTATGCAAATAACATTTCGCATAAGGCCTGCAGCAACAAAAAAGCGCACGACACGCAGAGGCCGCACTAAGGGACGATAGCAAGCCCCACCACGCTCAGGGACGGAAGAGAAATCTGCAATTGTAGCATCATTTAGGAAGCAAGCCATCAAGCTATGACAAAACTGTAACACTCGGCAATTTTGCTGCTGCATATTCTGAAACGTCACGACTAGCCTCCGAAGATCCTGGCACACCGGAGCCTGTCAGTAGAAATCAGCAACCCGGATCCCTTTCCGAGTTGGGACTTCTGGAAGAAGCTTTCACGCCCAGTTTTGACCCTGCAGAGCCCGTTGATGAAGATTTTTAAACATCAGGGCTTCAGAAGATCCTGCTGCATCTGAGCCTGTCGCAGAAACGCAACAGCCAGGATCCCCACGGTAAAGATCTTGAGAAGAAGCTTCCGCCTCATCTTGATCGCTACTAACTTCGCAGCCAGAGAGCGCCTTTGTCCGCCAGTAACTACACTTTCAATGCAGTGCATTGGAAGCAGAACAACATTTATTTTAACGCTTATGAGTGCCTAACACAAATAAATGTTCCGAAAAATGGAACGTTGATGACGCCGGAGGAGGCGGCATCGAGCTTTAAGGCCAAGCTCTGACGGGATCTGGAGCCAATCAAAAGATGCTTGGTGAAAATAATCTAAGGAACACGTGATCCCACCTTATTAAACTAGCCCAACACAACACCGTGGTGCGGGGCCAAAACGAGGTCGCTGCTGGCCTGCCAGGCGAACCAGCACAGGAGATGCATATCAATAACTCCTTTACCTTCATCAGTGAGGAGATGGAGCAAGATCCGGAGGCTACAAGGTGTCGTCAATCGTCTTCTGTGACCCCCAGCTCTGGCGCCTACTTATTGCTGAGTTTCGAATTCAGAGATTAAAATTTTAAAGGTCAAAAATCAGTTAATCATTATATACCCCCGCTCATAAGCAGATCATATGTATCTCTTGACTACAGATAAACTTCTGCGCGCCATACTCCGAGGAATCCCAATGGCTTTCAAGGAGGAAGGTAGCAAGGAAAAGATCTAAAGCCAAGAAATTCCAGTGAGTTTAGTACGAAAAATGTTGAGGATGAGGATGAGGCCCTCAGGCCCCTGGTCTTCGTAGAAGTTTCCTAAGATACAAAAAGCATCCTTAACCTTCAGCACATCGACAATGTGCTGATCACCGTGGAACAGCCACCAAAAAAAAACAGTTGGACAGTCACTTATTGCTGTCAGGTTCGGACGGACTAACGGTACTATTCTGCTGCCTCAATTATGTGAAATGTGGGGAACCACCATTTTAAAGACTGCAAAAAAACGTGGCAAGCCTGTGGTGTGTACTAACGGTTCCCCACCCAGCGAGCTACAAGGGATGTTCCCGATTCCCCAAGCGACTCCTGCTTCGATCCGGTCACTACTCCCTATCTTTTCGCAGAGCAGTCACAAGAGCAACCAGAAGCCATCCAGCCTCCCAACCAGTCAACAACAAAAAGTGCAAAACAACAGTCTACGTCAAGTTTTACATAGAGCATTACAGCGAGTGTCTAAAGGCTACCGCAATCTGCCTCCACATTTCCTGCTACTCCTTCTTTTTCGAGAACATCACGACAGTTTTAATGGAAATCCACTCTGGTGAAGACCTGAAGGAGACGCTCCACCATCTCACCGGCATCTACGCCACCGGTTCAACCGCCAGTGGATCTGCTCACGCATGCAGGATCCAGCCGTCGCTGATCACTAACTCTGCCTGTTACGCCTCATCGCGATCACCCACATAAGAAATGGTCACTCAAGTAAGAGGCAATTATCTTACGTTTGCGAGTATCGGTGTCCGTGTCGAGTCCGCCGGTGCTTCAGGTGCGACGCCGTCCTCGTCGGCTCCAGCCGGTGCTCCAGGTCCGGTATCATCCTTATGGGCTGTAGTCGTTGCGCAAGGTCCGACACCTCCTTCAGGTGCCCAGGGTGCGGCAATCTCTCCGAGGGCTGGCTCTATCATGTACCACAGATCCAGCTACCCTGGGAGCGTCACCCAGTGTGGCCACTTCAAAGATAATCATAAAACAGTGCGTTAGGGCCTGTTCTGCCCGAACATCAATTGTATTGTGTCTAAAGTTTGGCGGTGATTGCTTGCCGTCCAACGACCGCCTTCGACGTCTGGATAACCAACCCTTATGGTAACATATCCGTTATCGAGGCCCCACTGTGCATCTTCAAACCGTCACAGCCAACCAGCCAAGCTCGGACCGCCACCAACTTCGCGTAAACCAACCGCCGTAACCTGACAATGTCCGCGTTCGTTTGGTGTGCCATTATTCCCGTGGGCTGTACCAGGTGCGTCACCATCTTCGTGGACTCTTATCAAGTGCTGCCGCTTCATAGAAAATTGTATTTAGTGATTAGGGACCATAAGTGTAGGATAGGTTAGTGTTATAGGTAGTGTAGGTAAGTGTAGTATACGAATAATATGGTGCTCTTCACAAGCAGTGTTTTGCGTGGCATGAACTCGGCTCGATGTGGCACAGTCGGGTCGCCGGATATTGCCGGTGTGCCGGGTTTGGCTTGGCTGAATTAGATACGACAGAGTACTATAACGGATGGCTTTCTGCAACAGCTGCTCCCGATGCCCCGATGTTAAGATGCTGTCCGCAGAATCAGCCCCTACCAAACCAAGAGCTTTCCTCAAAAAATAAAATTGAAAAGAAACCCACACCGCTAACTGTTGATATTTAGGTGGAAATAAATAAACGATTATTATGAAAAATGCAACGAACGTGTATTATTGACATATAGATTAGAAACGTACAAGTAAATCATAGATATAGACAGAGTACCTAATTGAATATAGGTGTTGAACTTATAATAAATGTGGGCGTTCTCATTTCCAACACTCCACAGAACGGACCCATTTTACTGATACAGAACAAATTTTTTCAAAGTAGTACCTTTAGCAAGTTATCAGCTACCATGTTGCAACCATTTACAAATTTAAATTTAACTTTAGAATTAACAATGTTTTCCCAAGAAAATGTAAACGAATATCTATATGTTTAGTTTTTGGTTTATAACAGTCTGTTGAGCCAGTCTTATTGCACTTTGATTGTCACAGTGGATGAGTAGGGCGCGTTTTGAGGCTCGGCCATCAGCTGCCCAGCCACAGGGCCTCCTGGGCCCGCCGCCATCGCCATGTATTCGGCCTCCGCCGTAGAGTACCACGGTTTGCTGTTTACACGAATTCCAAGATAAACAAGCATTCTGAAACAGAAAGTATAACCCGTGCACGATCGTTCATCCACTGGGCGTCGCCCAGTCAGCATCACAATATCCAGTTATCTCCTTTGAGTATCTTTGACATAGCTTTTAGGTTCCTGGTTCCTTGAAGATACCTCAAATCCTTTTATTCCAAGCCAGTGTTGATTTCCTGGACTATTACAGTACTGACTCAACTTGTTAACTGCATAGGTGATATCAGGTCTCGTACATGTGCCAGATATATCAGACATCCACCGCTTCCTGTATGGGATAGTTCCCATCTTCAGGATTTTTCTTTCAAATTTCCAAATTCACCTCTATCGGGGTACAAACTGGTTTGATTCAGACATAAAAGGTCCAATACTAGGTTTATGTATTTTCTTATCTAACATAATCATACCTGCCTCTCGGTTCCTATTTATGTTTATGCCGATACAATTCTCATTTCACCAGGTCTTTCATACTGCATTCTCCTTTTAACTTGTTTTTAATTCCGTTGTTTTATCCTTATTATTTGTAAATATCAAAAGATCATCCACCCATACTGCAATGAATATAGTTGCAGATTCATTTACAAATAATAAATACAGGGATCCAATGTGATCTCTGTCCAATTTTAATAAAACATTGTTCAATTTAAGATTCCACTGCCGGCTAGCCGTTTGAGTCCATAAATTGATTTATGTAAAATACATACTTGATCATTTTCTTTGTAGTATTCTGGTTGTGACATGTATTCTCAGTATCATGTCACCCTGAAGAAAAGCACTTATGGCTCCATCTTAAACATTTCTAAATCATACTTGCAGCCAGTGAAAGTAAGAATCGAACAGATGTATATCTTACAACAGGAGCATATGTCTCATCATAGTCACTTCCTTTTCTTTGATGACCAATCTTGCTTTAAATCGGATAATCTCACCTTTTCATTTGTTTTAGTTTTATAGATCCATTACATGGTAAGACTTTTTCCCAGATGGTATCAACCAGTGACCAAGTTTTGTTTTTGATGAGAGTCATATTTCTTAATAGCCTTTTTCCATTGGTCAGCATGAGATGATGATAATGCTTCGTCTGCTGTGGGATCATTTAAATTAAGTATTGGACAAAGTAACTTAATCATGGTCATCTTTTCTGCATACTGAACAGTTCTCCGTGGACGTAAATTTATGTTTCTATTGGTGACTCGAGATCAATCGATTGCTCTGGTATGTAAGAGAATCGTCATTTGCCAGACTGGTGTCCCGGACTCACCAGTAAAATGGTCTGTGCTGTCCTCAATTCTTCCTTACAGGTTTCTTCAGTGGCTGTATCTGGACTGCTGCTGTTGGATGTACAAGGTAAGTATATTTATTATCATATTTTTCCACATTTTCTAGAAATACTACATCTCTACTTTTTATGATTTTATTGGTATCTGGATCAAGTATTCGGTAGCCTTTGTAAATTCACAATAACCAACAAACGTAACTTTTATTTAGTCCCATTTTTGGGTTTTCTTTTGGAACGTGCTTACTTCACAGCAAATACTTTTAAATTAGACAATTTGGGTTTCTTACCAGCCACCATCTTCATAGGAGTTTTACCATTAATTGATTTTGCAGGTGATCTGTTAATTATATATGCTGCCGTTGAAGGGCCTCTGCCCAGAACTGTTTTAATGAGCATCAAAAACAACATTTTGCTCTTTCCACCAGAGTTCTGTTCATCCGTTCAGCAAGACCATTCTGCTGGGGTGAGTACGGAGCACTTGTTTGATGTTCAATCCCATGTTTGTTCGAGAAATTTTCAAATTCTCTATTGCAGTATTCTTTTCCATTATCAGAACGAATTACCTTTATTTTTCTCTCATGTTCATTCTCTACTTTGTTTTTGTAATCTTTGAAAACTTCTACAATATTCAATTTATTTTTCAAAAAATAGACATGAACTCGTCTTGTGTAATCATCGATAAAAGTAATAAAATATTTCATACCTCCCAAAGATTCTTGCTCCATTGGTCCACATAATCAGTGTGGACCAGCTGCAATTTCTGACTAAGATTTTGTAAATAGAGAACGGACGTTGACATCACCTTTAAACATTAGTAATTGTTTTCCTATGCGATTGGAAATATACAGTAAACAAAATGTTACGGCAAACAATACATGCAGGGTACCGTCAGAAAGAAAAGTACACTTTTCTATATTGTCATGTTTTTTATGAATTTATGAACGTACATTTTATTGAACATCTAAAACAAAGTTGTTATGGACAATTGCTGTATATCTACAAGCGCCGTCTGTAAAAATGTATTATGAGGTTATTAAAAGCACCTTGTATTAAACGTCTAAATAAATCTGTAATGGGAAAAATTGATGAATGTATAGGGAAAGACGAGGATGGTAACGCAGCATCACCTTATTGGGAGGGCCTAAAAACGCAATTGCAGCCCCAACTTGGAATACAATAGTCGACGGTTTTTACAACAGTCACCATTACAGCATTCGAGATGATGAAAAGAAATTTAAATCAAGAAGATGGTGTAGATGTTAAACGCTGTAAACCTTACCGAAAAGGACGCGAAGAGTCGTAGTTATTATCAACCGAACGCGTCTGGACAAGATTTACTTTGTCCACCTGAGTGAGAAGGTAGATCCAGTTGAGGCTCAGTACTTGGGGAATTGAAGAATGGACCAGTGGACTACAGCAAAAATTGAAATATGAAGAAAGGCGTCTAGTGAGTGAATTGTGCCTTTCGCTTACTAACTCCGGCAACAAGTTACTAGTAATCGGTCTGGATCCATTTTGCAATTTTTTTCTAAGTGTAAGAATATTAAAATCGCCCGTAAGCAGCAGTGTTACGTTTACGGAGGACGCGTTTAAAGAATTCATAAACGATTTACCGAACATTTTAGTAGATCTGGATCAGGGTGCGCTGGTAGTAGAAAAACGAGATTACAATGTTTATTATGTAGGTGATGAAATGTGCAAAATTGTGACAAAAGATGAATCTTCTTTTGAAATATATTTAATGCAGGATACTTTAGGAAATTTACGGCAAATGAAAGATTTTTGTATGATTAAGTTAGAGATGTTAAAAAACTCTATAAAACCCTTTAATGAATTATATCAAAAAAATTGCAGCAGAGTAGCAGACTATGTCATGAACTCGGGCAAATTGTATGTGGAGAATATTTTAAATAATAAATATACTGATAGGGTTTTTATGTACGAATTATATTTTAAGTTTAAAACATTTGTGCTAACCGAGATTCAAAAAATAATTAATAGAGAAATGATGTAAAATGAGTTATATTTATAGGTTGTTAATAAAACCGTAATTAAGCATTTGCTTTTGTTTTTAAATTATGACGCAAAACCTTTTTAAATGCATGTACATATATTCTTATAACAGTTTACAAAAGAGATTGCTTCGATGAACATGGAATATCAGTTCCAGCATCCATTTTCTGCAATTGTTGCTGGTCCTTCGAGATGCGAAAAATTTTTTTATAAATTTTTTGAAAAATATACAGGGCGTGTGATACAAAGTTTGGAAAAGTAATTTGGTTTTATGATGAGTGGCAGTCTTTATATCGGAATTAAATTTAGCGATAGAATTTCAGCAAGGGTTGCCGTTTCTCGAGCAGTTTGATGGAGTCGCGCCAAATTTAATTATTGTAGATTTAATGAGAGGCCAACGGAAATGTTGACATTTTCACTAAAGGTTGTCACCATAGGAATCCGAGTATTTTTTATTACACAAAATATATTTCATCAAGGAAAAGGACAGAGAATATTTTGTTGAATGCCTATTACATAATTTACTTTAAAAATCTCCGAGATGATATGCAGATACGACACTTGGCAAGACAGTTGCACCCTTCCAATCCAATATTTATTCCAGGCGTATTATGATGCTACGTTAAATCCGCATGGATACTTGCTCTTCAATTTAAAACAAAGTGCCCCTGAAGAATTTAGATACAGAACGTCACGGTTTCTAGAAGATTGCGTTTGCTATGTGTATGTAAACGGGAATATAAATATAAAGAATTTAAAGTTAATTCAAGATGTCTCCAGTTATTAAGAATTCGGAACTGCTAAAAGCACTTTCATCGCTTGGTGCGAAAGGACGATTTTATTGAAATCGATAAAGCTATCGAATTCATTGTGAATGTGTTTATAATACTTTAAAGGGTAGAGTGCCTTTAACTGTCGAGCAGAAAAGAGGCTCCGTCGTCACGGAAGCATCTTGAGAAAGTTGGTAAAACCGGAAGATTGCTGTTGAAAAAGAGAAAATTGTTGCTGCAAAGGGAGGTGCATTCTTACCTCTAATTCTTGGTCCGCTTATAAATGGCGTGTTGGGGAGTTTATTAAAGTGAATTGCAAACTTTCTTGAGATGGAACATGCAAAAAAGATTATCATTGTACCGCCTGAATTAACGCATCTGAAAATACCGAATCAAAAATATCACAATTAGATCAAGATATGCAACATGTTTCAGACTCGAAACTCCGTGATCACGAAAAATGGATTCAGTATAATCAAGTGCTTCAAAGATACCTACATTTCACAGACCAGACCCGGCAACTAATAAAAAAAAGTAATAATCAAGATTAAATTCAAATATATTAGAAACTACCTCACACCTATAAGAAAAATGCCGAAAACTTAATTGAGCTACTAAAATCAAGCGGCTTAATCAATTGGGATAACACTGTTATTATTATGGGACTGTTGAAAACGAACCAAAAAGGTTGCTTGTTACAGAGCCGGTGTAAAAGTAGAACGAGACGACATATTTGATGAACACTAAACACGATGTCTTTTCTAGATGCTCGTTCGTGTGAATGTGTTAAATCAGATCTAGATCTATTCGCACTACCTTCTACTCAAACAAGTATTCATGGAGGACAATGGGTTTTTTATAAACCACTGTCTTCGCTAGCCGATGACGTACCTATTAAGTTTATTGTACCAGGAAATGAAAACTATGATTTAGATCTGAGTCAAACCATGCTTCACGTAACGGTAAAAATTGTAAAACAAGATGATTCAGCATTAGGCGATGAAAACAAGCCTGCACCGATTAATAACGGGATGCATTCGGTTTTTAGTCAGGTGAAGCCATATTTAAATAAAAAATAAATGTCGCCAAATATGGAAAAATTGCTTAATTATGGACCTGAGGCTAAAAGCTCGCATTTAACTTGTTCCTTATGGTATAGTGACACGTCTGGTAAAATAGAGGATGTGGGTGAGGAGAAAAAGGACTCGGTAAAAGACGCAAATGAAATTTGTGCGTTCTCGCGATACATTTAACTTAATTGCACCAGTTGGCACGGCGTATAAAGTAAAAATTACAGACTGCAGTTTACTTATATGACGAATAAAAATAAATCCAAGTATTCTACTAGCGCATGCAAAAGCGTTAAAGGGAGTTTCAGCCAAGTATCCTATAACCAGGTACGATGTAAAAGTGTTGAAAATCTCTGGATGATGTGTTTTTGGGGCAGCTACCTAAACGTTGTGTAATTGGTTTTGTTTCGATCATTATAAAATGAATTATTTTTTTTATACGTTAATGATCAGAAAATTCCTAGTAAGCCGTTACAACCAGATTTAACTAAAGATATGATGTACGTACGAGCATATCATACATTCTTTTCTGGTACAGTAATTCACTTTCTCAACGAGGGTAATGACATATTTCAAGAACGCTATGCTAAAGGATATTGCCTATTAGTATTTGATCTAAAACTTGACCTGTCTGCAAATGCTAGCACCTTGTAAAAAACGGTTCACTAATGGTTCCTGCGTCTCGTGGCCGGCCTTCACAGTCCACCTGAAGGAAACCATGAGATCGATCCCCACAATCCGCTCTGGCGAAGCCCTTGAAGAGGCGCTACAACACCTCACCGCCTCCATTCAAGAGTCCATCAGCTTCGCCATTAACCCCGTCCGCACCGGAGATGGAAGAGACCTTGTGCCTCCGGAGTTAAAGGAGTGGATTCGTAAGAAGAATCGGGCGCGACGGCGCGCGCAGCAGTCCTTGCAGCCGTCGCGGAACACCGCAACGCCGCCTGGGAGAGCAAGCTAGAAGCCCTCGATGCGACCGACTACTCGCTATGGAGAATGGTCAAGGTATTACGTAACAGATGATCCCCGTACCGCCTATCCACGGGGAGAATGGCGTGGCCCACACCGCCGAGGACCATCTCGACACCGTCGATCGCATGGTGGAGCGACTTCGAGGACTCGACCACCTGGTAGAAGCGACCCTTGAAGAGATCCAGCAACTCATCAGCGCGCTGGTACTCCGGAAAGCCCCCGGACCGGACGCAATTCCGAACCACGCGCTGAAATCTCTCCCGAAAGCGGCAGTCATCTACATACGTGCCATCGCAACGCTGCCCTGAAGCTCCGCCACTTCCCGAGTCAGTGGAAGATAGCGGATGTCGTGATGCTTGCCAAGCCCGGGAAATCAGGCACATTTACCCAGGATTATAGACCGATCAGCCTCCTGCCAAACATGGAGAAACTGGTGGAATGCATCATTCACCAGCGCCTGAGGACAGCAGTCGAAGAACTCAGCTTCTCCCAGACAACCAGTTCGGGTTCCGCCCTGGTCACTCCACCATCCACCAACTCCTTCGGATGGTGGAGCAGATTACGGAAGGCTTCGTCAAGAAGCAATACACCGCTGCAGCCTTCCTAGACGTGATCAAGGCATTCGACAAGGTGTGGCACCACGGACTCATCTTCAAGATGGCTTCTAACAACATCCCGCTGCCGATGGTCCAGCTGATTCGGTCCTTCCTGTCTGGTAGGAAGTTCCGGATCAAATTCGGCGGCGTGAAGTCATAGGAGAGACGTCTCCGAACCGGCGTTCCCCAAGGCTCGGTACTGAAGATGGGCCAATTTGCAGACGACACTGCGGTGATGTAAAGCTCGCTGAGGTCCTCTCTGGCATTAAGGCATGTCCAGGAGGAGCTCGACCAAGTCGAAGAATGGTGTGACCGGTAGATAATTAGGATCAACCCCGAGAAGAGCGCGGTGGTCCTGTTCACCACCAAAAAGAAGACCAGATGTCGCAATGACCTGGGAAATATATAGATCTTCAGAAGAGATATACCCTGGAAAGAAGAGGCACGGTACCTTGGAGTGACGCTGGATAAGAAGCTCACCTGGAGAGTTCACGTGGACAATATGGTAACCAGAGCTAAGGCAGCCCACCAAGCCTTAGGAGGCCTAACGCACCCCAACAGTAAAATGTCACAATCCAACAAGATCATGCTGTACAAGACAGTAATAAGGCCCACAAAGATGTACGCATGTGCTGTTTGGGGATATGCGGCAAAAACCCACGTGAATAAACTCCAGGTGGTCCAGAACCGGGCGTTAAGGACCATCTTCAGCGCTCCGTGGTACGTAAGAAACACCACCTTACACAGAGACGCCAACGTGCCAACCATCCAGGAGTATATCTCCCAATGCACTCAACAACTACACACGAGCGTGCAAGGCCACGGAAATCCAGCAATCCGTGGCCTTTACAACTATGAAGTCGACAGAAGCGCCTGAAGATCTTGATTCCCCCTTAAAGCGGTGCGGGGGCGGCCTGAGAAGCAGGCCAACCAACATCCCAGACAGGTCACCGAAGAGATGGGGATTAGGGGCTGGAAACCTAGGAGTCCCCAATGAATAGATGAAGATGTGTGTGTGTAGAACGGAGAGCACGTCCTGTGCGTACCCATAGCCAAAACAGCTCTCACCTACTTCCTGGGCCCATAGCAATACCCGCTGCCAGCGAACGTTCGCGCTCACACACAGCCGAGTGCTTTAAGTAAAATCAGGGTGTACTTGTGCTACCCCACAGCCAAGTTAGTTACCCCTGCAACCGAGTTAACTTAAACTTAACTTAAATGTAAGTTTTAGAAATTACATTGTCTTTGCTAGAATTATCCCTGGTCCAGGTGCTATCATTGGATTGGGGTACTGATTAACAGGGTCGTTTCATTTTACTTGTTGTTTTCTACAGTGAATGGTTTCTTGCAGATAAAGAGAGCAATTATTAATTTAATCTTTTATTATTTTTGGCATTTTTACTTTCCTTATCATATAATAAGGAAAGTAATGTAATCGGCGGAAATTTGACCTGCCCAGTTTTTCACATTTCTGGACGAAATATAACCTCAGGACACCAAAAAAGTTGGTTTGAGCCATTAGTTCGTGTGTGTGTGTGTGTGCGCGCGCCTGTGTGTGTGTGTGTGTTTGTCGGTCTGTCAGTAAACAGGATATCTCGAGAACCGTAAGAGCTAGAGACTTGAAATTTGGTATGCAAGTTACTTGTAGGTAGAAGACGCAGTACTTTTGGTAAAAATCGGCCGAGTCGTTTGGTCGCAAGGTCGCAAAATCGGTCACAAAGCGGTCTCGAATCTAAACGGTTGAAGATACAAAAAAAACATTAAAATAACGATGATTTGTTACCACGAGATAAACATGAATTTAAAACAATAGTTGGTAAAATAGGAACTCGAAAAAAATTGAAGCTCAGGATTTTTAATATACCGAGTGTTTATAAAATATTTCGGGAAATTTATATTACCGGATAGATCAGACCAAGACGAACAAAAAATTACAATTAAATTTTTTGATACGAAGTCAAATAAATAAGTTAAAGCCGATTAAAAATTAATTAAACGGACCAATCACAGCGCGCTCGAAGAGCTTCCTGGCCTACTGCGGGAAGACGGGGAGGGGGGAGCGCTTGGCCGCTAGGACGAAGTACGCAGGCGATAATGGGGAAGACCGTGCGACCGTGCGGCCGATATCGCACGGTTACCTTCAGTGACGTAGCAAAATTTTAAGTACGAGTCAATCATTGTCTTGTACTGTTTATTTTAATTAGCTTTCGAGTGTTGGACTCGCGCCTCGTCCTTTTTTAAAATAAAAAGTTCCGGAGTGCAGTTTCCGGTACTAGAGCCCTACTTATTTCAGATTCTAGCCCACACTCACGCTGACTTTAATCGGATGATCTCACTACTTGTGTTGTTTGTTTTAATGATTTGTCAATAATTTATGTGAATATTGAATTTCTTACCTTGCTTTCCTTGCAATGCTGTGCTTTCCTACCACACCTTTACTAGTATCGGTCCGTTACTTCTAAACTTAAACTATACTGTGAATCCACTATTTTTATTGATTTATTTCTAGAACACTATGGGCACGTGTATCCTTTAATATAGGCAACACACATAGCTCCATATATATATATTAAACCAATAAAAAAAATTGGAAAAAAATTTCCTGACTGACGTAACAACCCCTTAAACGATACCCAAATAATCTGTAATCTATAAATATATTGGGATATCACGAACAATTCGGAGAGCATCTCCGAAAATACAAATAATTTACATCAATGTTTTCCCCACAACGCAGAGCGAATTAGTGCAAAAAGCTAATAGACTAGTCGGCAGGGAATTTTGAGTGGACTGATCGGCTGATATCAATATTTTTCAAAATCACAAAAAGCCTGGTAATCTTGAAGAGATTTGTGATTTTTTTAGTCCCATAAAAAATGACGCTATTGTTAATTAAGGGCTTCGAAAACATTCAATCGTCAATATCTCGAAAACTAACGATCGATCGCCCTGAAAAGAATAGCGCACATTTGAGTCATAGAGGGCATATTTTCCAAGAATTTTCAGCTCCCTAGGCGTTTTAATTTTCAAGAAACAAAGTATCGAAAAAACGGCATTTTTCAAATTCGAGCGCTATTTTCTAAGTCGACAATAAAATTTAGGAAATTCAATAAGGAACAATTTTTTAATTACATGTGCTATAGTAAAAATCTGGTGTGAACATCACACGACTTTCCTTATCCTATTATTATATATTATACCGGGTCCATCGTCTCGGCCCTGCGCTGCTCTCGTCCCGGAACTTGTTATTTTAAATAAAAAAGGACGAGGCGCGAGTCCAACACTCGAAAGTTGATTAAAATAAACAGTACAAGACAATAATTGACTCGTACTTACAATTTTGTTACGTCACTGAAGGTAACCGTGCGAGCTCGGTCGCACAGCCTGCGTGCTCCCCCAGCGGCGCCCCCGTCCTCCCGCAGTCGGCCCGGTAGCTCTCCGAGCGCGCTGTGATTGGTCCGTTTAATTAATTTTTAATCGTCTATAACTTATTTATTTAACCTCGGATCAAAAAATTTCATTTTAATTTTTTGTTCGTCTCGGTTTGATCTTTAATATAAATTGCCCGAAACATTTTATGAACACCCGGTATATTAAAAATCCCAAGTATCAATTTTTTTCGAGTTCCTATTTTACCAACTTTTATTTTAAATTCATGTTTATCTCATGATAACAAATCATTTTTATTCTCATAAATTTTTTGTATCTTCAACCGTTTAGATTCGCGACCGCTTTGCGACCGATTTTTCGACCTTGCGACCAAACGACTCGGCCGATTTTTACCAAAAGCTTCACACTGCGTCCCCTACCTACAAGTAACTTGCATACCAAATTTCAAGTCTCTAGCTTTTACGGTTCTCAAGATATCCTGTTTACTGACAGACCGACAGACACACACACACACGAACCAATGGCCAAAACCAACTTTTTTTGAGGCTAGAATTCGTCCAGAAATTGTGGGTAGGTCAAATTTCCCGATTACATTACTTTCCTTATTATAGGATAAGGAAAAAAAAATAGCTCTGATAGTTGGAGATTTGAACGCAAAATTGGGAAAGAATTGCAATAGGATTACAACAAAAAACAAAAGAAAAAAAAAATGGAAAAACGAAAGCCGTTAAAAAATAAATAGCACACGAATTTAACAAAAATAAATAAATAACCTTTGGGAAAACAATGGAAACAAATTGAATGTATTAACCAAAAATCAAGATGAAATTGGTCAAAAAGGGGGCAAATTCAAAAAATTGTTTAAGTAACATAAAATGAAAATAACAGAAATATGAATAAACAAAAAGGAAAATTTGGAACAAAAAAACAGGCAAAAGAAATAAAAAAAATACTGGGGATTATTAAAAATTAAAACTTATAAAGATAATAGAAACTGGAATATATTAAACCAACACAAAAAACAGCAGAGAAAATAGGTAAAAAAGGGAACAAAAAGAATTTTGAAAAGAACAAACAGACAGAAAATGAAGAAATAAATGGATAAGAAAACAAGCGAAACATATTTACGCTAAAAAACAAAACACAAACCAATAAGATTAAAAGAAAAATAAATGGATTATAACCAAATGAAAATAGAACTAAATAATAAAGAAATAAAAACCCAATATAAAAACAACAATACTCCAAAACAGACACAGGCACAAAATAGATAAAAATAAACACATTTCAAAGGATTATATTAAACAAGAACTTAAACAAGACGGGAAAAATGAAGAAATAAAAATGAAAGGGATAGAGTAACATGCCGGAATAGAAGAATTTAAAAGTATAAACAGCTAAAACAAACAAAAAGGGACCAGAAATTAATAAGAACTGTAAAAAGGGAAGCTTATTAAAACGGAATACAAGGTGATAGAGAAGGAGAAACGAACAATGCCATCAAATTGGAAAAGGGATCTAACCCCAATTTAAAAAGGAACCCTTACGCAAAATTGAGGCATCATGCCAAATACGGCATATAAAAAAACGAAATACGAAACAGAAAATAAATATACAGAAACAAGAACAATACCAACAAATTTAAAAAGGAAAATGTAGATGAGTGACAAAACACGAAATTAAAAAGAAAGATAAAAGACGATATATTGTTCATTACTCGACAAGCCTTGATTCCATAAACCACCAACTTTTGGGGAAATGTTAAAAAGGAAATAAGAAAAGTCAGATTAACTGAAAAAAAAATAACAGACTTTAAACAAGGTGGGAAAACAAAAATATAATAGAAAACCAAAAAGGGGGACACTTATCCAAAGTTTCAAATTAAGAGGGGTTTGGACACAGAGAAAGAAGCAAACACTATTATAAGGTAATTGGGAGCCGAGACAGAAAGAAAGACGAAAAACCAAGAACAGTTGAAGCATCGAAGAAAAAAAATGGAAATTAATCAAGAAAAACAAAACCTGAAACCCAGACAAAGATCCGTAAAATAACAGAACTTAAGATAAACCATACATTCCAAGATGGTACTTTTAAATTCTGGGTAATTAGATGGAAGAAATGAAAAACCGAAATAAACGGTAAAACGGGGAATAAGTTATTGGAAATTCAAAATTCACGGGACAAAACCTAAGTTAACAACTAAGAAAAATATCAAATGAATTAGACCTTTAAACTTACCTTGGAGACTTTTAACAAAATAAAAAACTAAATAAGAAAAAAAATATAACCCTAAAGACAATGGAAATAAAAACCATTTAATCACAAAAAAACCAAAATGGAAAAAAAAAAAGTTAAGTGGTTTGGGCAGTACGAAAAGGTGCCCTAAAAATTGGATGGAAGCCAGAAAAACAAAAAAAAGGAACCCCCGATAAAAACCAAGAAAAAGAATGAGAAAAATGAAAATAAAACTTAAAATTTTGATGAGCCAAAAACACCCTTTAAGGGAAAAAAGAGAAAAAAGGTGTTTCAAAACGTTAAAATTGAATTAAAATTGAAGAGTTTTAAGGTTTACCAGGGGCAAAAATTTTTATTAAAATTTTTCCCAAAAAATTAGATGGGCTTTGAAAATTTAAAAAACAAACCCACGCCCAAGGTTAGGGTAAAAATTTTTGGATTGTTTTTTTAAAACCTTTAACCCCTTTTTTTAAAAAACGTTTCCGGGTGGCTTTCCCGAAATTTTATTTGATAAAAATTTTTTTAACCTTTTAATTTTAAAGAATTTTTATATTTAAAGGGGGTTTTTTCTTTTTTAAACGGGTTTTTCCAATCACCCTTTTAAATAAAATTTTAAAAATTTTTTTTCAAATAAAACAATATTTTAAAATAAAAGGGACTTTAAAAAGAACTTTTTTTTTTTAATAAAAATTTAATTTTAATTTTGGGAAACCCCTCCCTTTTTTGCCCTTAAAAAAGGCGCCTTGGGGATTGGTTTTTAGAGCCAAAATTTTGTACATTTAAAAAATTTTTTACTTTTAAATTTTAATATTTTAGTTTCTGATTCTTTTTAAAATAAAATTTTCCGAAAACCAAGCGGGCCCGAAAATTAAATTAATGAGCGGGTGTTAAGGATTTAAAAAATTTTATTTTAAAAAAAATGGTTTTTTCAAATAAACTAATTTTAAAAATTTGGGCCCCGGGAAAAATTGGGGCCGTTTTTTCCCGGGGCGCGAAGACAAAAAAATTTAAAATTTTGTCAGGTAAATAAAAAAGTTTTTTACCCATTTAAAATTAATTAAACGCATAAAAATGAAGTTCCTTTATTTTGTTTTGAAACGGGAGGGAAAAAACCTGAAGGGGTTTAGACTCATGGAAGAAAATTTTTGTAATTAAAAATTAAATTGTTCTTGACTTTTATTTTTAAATTTTGAGTGGGTTGGCTGGGCCTTCTTTTTTAAAATTAACAATTTTAACGAAACCGGAAAACCAAATGGGCCCCGGTTAAATTTTTAAAGGAAAAAATCGGGAAAGTTAACCGGGATTTTTAATTTTAATTTTTTCTCCAGTTTTTTCAAAAAAGGGTTTTTTGGGGCATTTTCCCGAGCCAAAGCCGGGGAGGCCCAATTTTAATTTAAAGAAAATTGGGAATTGGTCCCTTTTCTTTTTTTCTCCCCATTTAATGAATATTTTAAATTTTATCAAAAAGTGGTTCCCATTTGGGTTATTTTGAAACTTTTTTTTTAAAAAATCGCATAAAGCATAGGGGAAAATTTTTAAGAAACTTTTTTTATTTTTGTTAAAAAAAATTATTTTATAAAAAACCAAAAGGGTTTTTTGGCAAAATTGAAATTTAAAAATTTTCATTTTTTAAAATTTAAATTTTGACGGAATAAAAATTTTTATCCTTGATATTTTAAATTTTATTATTGAAAATTACATGAAAAAAATTTGAATTTTAAAAATTTTTAAAAAAAAGGAAAAAAAAGTTTTAGGCACGAAAATTTTAAATTTTAAATTCAAAAAATAGTTTTAAAACGGGAAAAGGGAAAAACACGTTTTATTTAAAAAACAATATTTAAAATGTTTTTAGGCCCATAAATTTTTAATTTTAAAAAAACGCGGGGCTCCCCAGGGGGCCCCGGTTTTTGGACCAAACGAAAAAAGCGCGAGAAAGAGGGCGCCTGTTTTAAACCCCTTTAAAATTTAATTGGTGATTTAACGTTTTATTTTTTTCCCCAATTTCAATTTGAAAAATTTTTTTAAATTCGTTTCGATAAAATTCAAAGTTTCCTATTTTCAATTGAACCGGAAATTTTTTTATTCCAAAAAATCAACACAAAAAATACTTTTGAAAAATATTAAGTTAAAAACAAAATCCAGTTTTTACGGGTTTCTTTAATAAAAAGAAAATTTTAATAAAAAACAAAAAATTTAAGCAAAAATAATTTTAAAATTAAAAATTTTAAAATTTTGAAAATGGTTTGGGGTTTTAAAAAGGAAAAGAAATTTTATTAAAAACCCAAAATTTAATTTTATTTAATTCAACAAAACAACTTATTTAAACTTTAAAAATTTTTCAAATTTTGGTTTCGTTTTTTAAAAATAAAAAAAAAACGGGAAAAGTTTTTAAACTTTTGTTTAAATTTTAAAGTTTAAATTTTTTACAAAACGAATTTTAAAAAAACAGAAACCGGAAAAACGGGAAAGTTTTCAACGATATTTTCCAATAATAAAAATAACAAAGAAATTTTTAAAATTTTTAAAATTTTCCCTTTAAAATTTTAAGAAAAAGGGGCCCTGGAAATCCCCCAACTTTTTTAAATTTCCTTTCGGGTTTTATTTGGGTTTTTAACTAAAAAAAAATGAAACAAGACAAAGAATTTCCCTATTGGTGGAAAACCCCCCAGGGAAAAACCTGGTGGTTTGGTACGGCAAAGTAAAGAAATTTTAAACCTTAAAAACCCGGGAATAATTTAACAAAATTTTAAAAGTTACTTTGGGAAAAAAAGGAAAAAATTATAAAAGAAAAGCCCTAAAAAACCAGAAGAAACGGAAAATGGGTTTTATTGAAAAAAAAAAAAGCTAATTTTTAAAATTCAAAACCCCGTTTAAAAACGGATTGAAGAATAACCCAAACAAATTTTGGCCCAAGAAAAAGGGCACTTTAGAAAAATAAAACTAAAATTTTTAAGAAAAAGAAAAAAGGAAGAAAAAAAAATTTCAATTTAAAAAAAATTTAAAAATTTAAAGAAAAGGAGTTTGGATAAAAAAATTGGAACCCATTGGAAATTTAAAAAACCCAAATTAAAAAACCCAAATTTTAAAATTTGAAAACGGGTTTTAAAAAAACAAACGGGTTTGAAACCTAAAATTTTTTCAAAAAAACCAAGATTAAATCCGATTTTTTAGGAACAAATAAAAAAAAAAACAAAAGCCCTTTGCGGGAGAAAACCCAAAAAAATTTTTTCAAAGGAAATAAAAGTGCACAAAAAGAAATTTTTTAAAAAAATTTCTAGAAACCCCAAAAAGAAAGAAGGTTTAAATTTTTACTTTTCCAAAAGGGCCTTTTAAACAAAAACTGGAGGGTTTTTTAAAGTTTAAAAATTTTCATTTTAAACAAATTTTAATTTAAAAATGGATTAATACCCCAAGAGCGTATTGCCCCCGCCTGTTTAGAAAATTTAATTAAAAATGAAAAAAAGGCCCCTTTTATCTGGGAAAACCAAAAAAGAAAATAACCCAAAATACCTTTGAGGAAAACCCAAATTGCTCGTAAATGTGATTAACGCGTCAAAATAGCACACCAAAATTTTCAAAAGGTGGTAAAGGTTAAAGAAAAACAAAGAAAAGCGTTTAAACAAAAGTCTTATTTCATTGGAAAACTTTAAACATCCCCCAAAAAATTTAAAAACGAGGGAAATCGGGAATTTAATCAAATTTAATGGAACAAAAAGGGCAAAACCAACTAAAAAAAGAAATTTGACGGTAATGAAATTGTTTAAAATAAAAAAAGAAAAAAAGAAAAACAAAACGGGCCCTTTTAACGTTGGGATGACCCAAAAAAAGTTTAACTTAAAAGGGATACCCTTAGTAGAAAAACTAAATAAAAATTTTTGGAAGTATAAAAAGAGTTAAAATAGAAAAAGGGCAAAAAACCCAAAAATTTCCAAAAACCCCTTTAAAAATTACCTTAAAAGGGTAAAAATTAAAAAAGGAGGAAAACTTTATTAAAATTGGGAAAAATTTTAAAGTTTATGGTCCCTAAACAAGCCAAATAGTAAAAAAAAATTCTTTAAATTAAAAAAACAAAAGAAAAGAATTTGGGTTAAATTGAATTTGAAAAAAAGGGGTTTAGAAATATTCTACTTTAATTTTTGGGAAAAAATCCCAATTAATGGCCCAAAGTATTTGTCGAAAGGGCAAGGTTACAGTAACCTTTTAAAAAATTTATAAAATTAAAAATATAAAGTACAAAAATTAAAGACGTTTGATTTGTAAAAAAATTTTAAAATACAAAGGGAAATAAATAGAACGAGAAAAAAATTTTTTTGGGTTTAAAATTGTCAAATTTCCAAAATTTTGTTGAAATATTTTGAAATTGGGCTTAATTTAACTTTTAAAACCCCCGTGCCCGGAGAGGGAAAAAAGGAGGGGAACGGGGACCTTTTTTTATGGTTGTTTGAAAAAACCTCAGGGGAATATATGATTTTATGCCCAAAAATTAATTAGGTTTAAAATTTTCCCGGGCAAAAACTTAAGGGTATCAAAACAAAATCCGAAAACAGGGTTAATTAAAATAAAATGAATGGCAAACAAATTTTTAAAATGGGGAAAAAAAGAAAAAAATTTGGAAAATGCAAAACCTTCTTTAATAAAATTTTTGAAAAGGATTTTCAAAAAAAAAAATTTTTTAACAATTAATAAACCAAAAGTTTAATTAAAAAATTTTTAAAATTTAAAAAGGGCAAGATTTTAAAAATTCAAAATTGGCATTAAAAGGGAAAACTTAGGCAAGTTCCGTCCAAATTAAACTAGTTAAAAATAAAAACCAAGGTAAAATGGTGAAACTTTGTTTGGAAAAACAAATTTATTTTTTGCAAAAAGGAACCTTAAAGGTCAAGTTAAAATTTACATAAATAAAAATAAAAAAAAGGGGGAAAAAGTTTAAAAAATTGGGTTTGTTTGAAAACGGGAAAAAAAGACGAAACCAAACCCCTCTTTTTACCTTAAATTTTTTCAATTTGGGCTGGGAAAAAAGAGGCCCCTTTAAATCTTTATTGTTTCCCCTTATGAAATTTAAACAAAAATCCATTTTTGTTTAAAGATTTTTGCAAAGAAAAGTCCCATTAAAAAATTTAAATACTCCCATTTTTAAAGTTGGGGCTACTATTGAACATATCGCAAACTTTTTTTTTCAAGTTCACGAAAAATCAGCACAATAAAATGCACTAGGTTGCAAAAATATTAAGTTAAAGACAAAAGGGTCCTTAGTTACGGGTTTTCGTTAATAAAAATTGATTTGGTAATAAAAAAATCTAAAATGTTGAGCAATCAATGACATTACTATTAACTAACGATTTGCGATCGGATCCGGAGCACATTGTTTATCATACAAATGACTATAACATACTTAATTTTCATTGAATTCGAACAACTTTAACATGTATTTCAACGCATTTGGATTTTTTCACAATTTTTGCCTGCTTCGATTGTTTAAACAATGGAAAAAAATCGTAAGTTTTTTAAGTGCTTATTCGTGTAGAATCTTTTATGTTTAATATTTTACTCTACAAACGATAGTTTTAGAGATAATCATGAAAAACCGAAAAAACGGACGTTTTCAACGATATTTTGCAATAATAAACAATGACGCGTAACTAGCTCAAGGTAGACATTTTTTGATGTTGTTCCCCATATTTTTCTCTTAATTTTAAGACTAATTTCGTTCTGTTGGAATCGGTCCACCACTTTTTGCTTTTTTTTATCTCTGGCGCCCGGATTATTGGTATCTTGTAACGTAATAAATAGTACAATGATATCAAGAGCAATGAACGTGTGTTCCGCGTCGTGATTTGGTGTCGACCCGTGTGCTCTTCCGAGCGGACGACGATCGTCGATCTGCGTGCGCTCCGCGTGACGTCATAATTCGTTTTAGCTATGTGGTTACGCTTATTAGTCCGGGCGAATCAGATTTGAATCTGAAATCTTTTTAAACGTTACGGTTTTTTGCTTAAAAGTGGGTAAAAAATTCATAAATGATAGCCCTTGAGTCTTTACACATTTGAAGGCACGGAATATGGTTTTTTTATTGCAAAATAGAAATCGGAACGCTATTTTTTCAGTTTTTCTTAAATATCTCGTGAAATAAGCGTATAATCGACTTGAAATATACTTATCAAATTTGTTGCTAAGAAAATTTGCTACAAGGGTAGACTATTATAAAACTTTGTAAAATTTTTTTATTATTGTAAAATTAGCAAAAAAAGTGAAGAACAAAAAATCTTCGAATTTTATAATTATATAATTTTATAAAATTTTAGAAAAAGGTAGGCTTTGGAGTGTCTAAAAAGTATGCGCAATCCCGATTTTGTATTTTAAAATGGCGGCCTATTGCAAATTTCCAAATTTTAAAATTTGAAGTGCTGTCGTTTCACCAAAAGAGACGAACAGATTATGAAACTCTTGGAATAAATTTAATTTCATAATATCTTCGAATGTACCAAAATCCAGATTTTTTAGGTAACAAATAATTTTTTACAAAAAAAATGGAAAAGTTCCCGTTGCTAGGGATGATATCTCCGCGAATTTTGCGTTTGGAGTTTTGCCACCAAGTGTATTGAATTGTGCTTACAAAAACACGAATTTAAAAAAAAATTGTCTACGACCCCCAGCAGCAAAGATGCGCTACTTTTACGTTTTCATCGATAACAAGCCTTCTAATCAATATATAACTGGAATGCTTTATTTATACGTATAATTTTTTTCCATTCATTTTGATCAATTCTTCATTGTAAAAATATCGATTAATGAGCCCGCAAGAGCGTATGGCCGCCGCTGCCGCACTCCGCTTTCCTAGACTCTTAATTGCAAATTAGATTACTCGGTATGACGTCACAGCGTCTCCCTCTCTCAGCTGCTTGGCTGTCAGATATTCCAACTACAGAAAATACCCTAATTGCTACCTTTGCAGATGACACTGCAATAATGTCATCTGATACCAATGCTGATAACGCGCATCCCAAAACCTCCAGTCACACCTAAATCTTCTACAAGGCTGGCTCGATCGGTGACGGATCAAAGTAAACAGCGCTAAATCAAGTCAATTACCTTCACTATGAAACACTCTACATGCCCTCAAGTCACCATCTTCAACCAAACTGAGGTGAAGTACTTGGGACCCCATCTAGATCAAAGGCTAACTTGGAGAGCTCATTTAAAAGCCAAAAGACAACAACAATCTAAAAACCAGAAATATGCACTGGCTAATCGGACGATCATCTAGACTTACAATAGAAAATAAGCTATTATTATATAAAGTCATCCTAACACCCACGTGGTCCTACGGGATTGAACTGTGGGGATGTAGTAAGCCATCCAACACCAAAGTATTACAGTCCTTCCAATCGAAGGCTGATGCACCCTGGTACGTCAGCAACAAAACCCTCCACCACCACCTCAAAATCCCATTCATCTGGAAGTCATCAAGAGTTATGCAGCCAAGAGCAAGATGCGCACCTTAAATCATTTCAACCCGCTCATTACCAACCTCTACCCTCGCCAGCCCTTGGATAGAAGATTGAAGAGACAATGGCCAGAAAATCTTATTGAGTAAATCGTGGAGACCTGTCAGTGGATGGTGCCCTACTCATGCCAAATACGTCAATTTCAACTAATTTACTTATTAATTTATAACAAAAGTAAATTGTAAATTCGCAATTGTAAAAAAAACATGAATCCGTTGTTAGATATCTACATCTAATTTTTCTCCGAATAAAATCTAATCTGAATGGCCTAATAGTTAACATTCGTCCCGCATTTGCAATGTTAGCAGCTAACATTTTTAAATAAGTTAATTTCATTTAATTTATAGTTAAAAGCTATTAAATGTATCAAATTATGACGTTTTGATGTAAACCAAAAATAATTTTTTATAAGCATTAAGGGGGGAAATACAAGTAGAACGAGCAAAAAATCGATATTTTTTTGTTTAAAAAATTAGTCAATTTCCCGTAGAATACGCTCCCGAAACTCCCATTTTGAAATTCGAAGTCCTTTTATTTATTTTCATCGTTTTCCGAAGACGCCTTTTCCGTGCGTAGCAGGTATAAAGAGGCAGTCGATCGAGGGGACCTTTTTTCTATTGTGCCTTGTTTTGAAATATCCTCAGGCACGGATTCATATACCTGAGTGTGTTATGTACCTATATATACCTATATATATATATGTGTGTGTGTGTGTGTGTGTGTGTGTGTGTGTGTGTGTGTATACCTATATATTCACATAGAAGCGTACTATGGGACTGCGCGCGCACCGTTTGCGAAATTCATCTGCAACGGTCAGTCTAGCTCCAGTACTCGACGAAAACACGCGTTTACACTAAAATGAAAATATCGTATCCAAAAGGCAACAAAAATGAATCATATCGTGCAGCAAAACCGAAGAAAAGAAAATTCTACGGACATCGGCAAACTAGCAGCTTCGAGTTAGACTCATCAACTTGCTTCTGTAGAATGTGATATATCATACAGTGTGTCTTTAGCTTACTGAATTATCGAGTTCTACACTGTTTCGAATGTACTTGCTGATATTTTGGTGTGTAAAAGTTGCAAGCAAAAAATTCGATTTGAAGAAACAGCATGAGGTTTAGGCTTCAAAATTGTCGTTATTTGCAAATGTGGTAAAACTAAAAAGTTACAGTCCGGCCCTCTCATCGAAACTAGTTATGGAATAAACCGACGTGTAGTGCTTGTCATGCATTTGCTTGGAGTGGGATCAATTTATTTTGCAGTTTAATGGATATCTGTAAAGGTTTGGCACAATCGTCATACGATAGAATAATTGAACATTTGCACACGGCCGGCCTTACTGTTTTTAATTATTGTTGTATGAAAACTGTAGAAGAAAAAAAAAGAAAACGAAAAACGAGAGCTCCCTCTTTTACAGCTAAAAGTATCGAGGGATGGGAGCTGGAAAGAAAGAGGCTTTAAATCGTTGTATGATGTTACTACTCTTATCGAATATTTCACAGGAAAAGTCGTCGATTTATTAGTTAAAAGCAGTTTTTGCAATGAATGTGCTCATAAAAAAAGAGTTAAATACTGAGCAATTTTTAAAGTGGCATGAAGAACACGAAGAATTTTTTGCCAAAAATCACGAGGGCTCCGCGGGTAAGATGGAGGTTGACTCTGTACTCGAAATGTTTAAAAGATCTGAGGAAAAATTCGGAGTGAAATACTGCAATTATATTGGAGACGGAGATTAGAAAACATTTAAGGGTATGCTTGATGCTGCCCCCTACGACGAAGAACTCGTGAAAAAAAGTGAGTGCATAGGACATGTGCAGAAGAGGATGGGCACTCGTTTCAGGAATGTCAAGAAGCGGCAAAGGGAAACTGACCGATGCACTCGTAAAAAAACTATCGACTTATTATGGTCTAGCAATCCGGCGAAATGTTCACGGTGTTAAAGAAATGAAAAAAGAAATTCTTGCGACTTACTATCACTTGTGCTCGACCGATGAGAATCCCAACTGCCATCCATACTGCCCGGACGGAGAGGATAGTTGGTGCGTCTGGAAGAAGGCGGAAGCGACTGGAGCAGATAAGACACTATTAAAACATCCCGAGCCACTGCATCCATATGTGCAAAAGCATATACTGCTGATCTCTCCAGACTTAACGAACGATGATTTGCTCTACCGATGCCTCGGCGGTCATATGCAGAATGCGAACGAGAGTTATAACAGTACGATATGGCGCTTAGCCCCCAAACATTTGCATTCGGGAGTGAAAATTGTCGAAATTGCAGCGTACATTTTCTGCTGCAATATTTCGCAATGATTCTGCGGATCATGCGTAGCATGGACATCATTGTTGGAAGGCAGTGCCACGAATACGCTCAAAAGGAGGATGCGGAAAGAATACGGAGACAGGAAGTCCGGACCTCTCTATCCAGTATGGAAGCTCGTAGGGCTCGCAGAGAGCTTAAACAGATGAATGATGACTAAGGACTTTTATATGGTCCCGGGATTTGCCGATTGAGATGTAAGTATGATTTTTCGCTAGTTTTTCTCAAAACAGCACTTTTTGAGTTGGCGCGCGTGATAACTCAAAAACTAATTATCCGATTGAGCATTTCTTTTTTGTAATAGTAGCCTCTAGATGAATTAAGAATTTTTGTAATTTTTATTGCTAAACGTAAATTTTTTGGTAAAATGGCGGGAAAAATACCATTTTGAAAAATTTTTGCGAAATGTCGAATTTTTTTTATTCACTTTTCTTTAATTCATCGACTAACTTTAAGTATAGTTAACGCAAATTTTTTTGCCCGACTGTTTCAGATAAAAATAAAAGAAATTTTTTTTTCATGTACTACATGGGTACATTAATAATCCTACAAAGTTTCAACTTATTTTAATAAAAACTTCCTCATAAAAAAATTGTTCAAAATGCGTTTTTTCCGTTCTAATTGTATTTCTCCCATTAAATAACAAAATGTGGTCGACTCATAAAGAGCAAAACAAGTTAATTGTTGACAATGATGTCGACATCCTCAACTTACAAAGTACCTAGCTCTAAATCCTTGGAGTTGTAAATTGACAACGTTGTAAAAAAATGGTGAAAAAGCGGTTAATCGTTTAGACAAAACATTTATTTGATTTTTGCAATTTTCATTCCATAGAGACACTTCAATACAATGTCGATGTATATTTACATATCAATGAGCAAAAATAAAAACAAACATCAGTTCTGTTAAAAAAATAGTATTAAAAATATTTCTTTTGTCGGCTTTTGATTTAGTAAATCTCTGGGCTATTTATCAAAAGACGCTCCCTAAAGCTCACTCCCTCGTTTTTTGTTACCTTGAGGTTTTTCTGTCGTATCTTCATTTTTGCTAGCACTAAATAATGGTCGGAGTATATTTCTGGCCCTCTTTTTACTCTTGTATCCTGTATTTCCTTTATGAACCTTCTACTTATAACTATGTAATCTGTTATCGATTTCGCTCCTCTACTCACAACCTCGCTTGTATATTTATGTATATCTTTATGCATGAAGAATAAGTTCGTTATTATCAGATCATTTATTATACAGATATCTACCAGTCTTTTACCGTTGTCGTTTCTGGTATCTTCGCCGTGTATTCCTATTACATCACCTGATTCTTCGTCCTTTCTACCTATCCGTCCATTCAGGGCACCTGTTATTAATATCCTTACATTACTTTCTTCTACTGTCGTTGTCAATTGTTCCCAGAATTCATCTTTACTTCTTGACACCTCGTCCTCATCGGATCCATGCACCGCTATTATATTTATTTTTTCTTTTTTTAATTACACAGCCTACTACATCTTTTGCTCGAAGTTGTTTATCTCTTCCGCTGTATACTAAAATACTTCCTCCTTCCATTTCTACTCCTCCCATTTTTTCTTTTTAGTTTCGATTATATCTAGTCCTGCTTTCCTAAATTCATTTTCTTTACTTGTCATGCTCCTAATGTTCTATGCAGCTATTTTCCATGTCTCTACTATTTCCTTGTCTTGTTTGTTGTTTTCCTTTTTCTTTCTTGCATTTTCCCCTTTTAGTAATTCTTTTTCATTTCCGTGTCCTTTGCCTTTGTCGTTACCTTTTTTCCTGTCCGTCTCCTTCGTAATTAGTTTTTTGTTCTCATTGTCCTGGTTATTTTTCTCAACTTTTCTTTTATCGTATCCCCTTTCGGTGACCTTTCGCTAACTGTTCTTTTGTTGGGATGACTTGTCTCCTCCTCTTTTCCTTTCTGCCATTGTTCTTGTATTTCCGTGTCTCTTTCATCGGTGCCGTATACTTTGTTGTTTATTATTAATTTGTTGTATTTTATTACCGATTTCTGTCCTCATTGTCTCGCCTCCTCCATAATTGGTGTTAATTTTCTTCGTTCTTCTTGTATTTTTTTAGTGAAGTCTCCGTTTATCCATATATCTGTGCCCTTTAATTCCTTTGCCTTCTTTAATATTTCTATTTTCTTGCTAACTTTACTCAGTTTAATTAGTATTGGTCTCGTTCCCACTGCCTTGTATTTCCCTAGCCTCGTATAATCTTCTAGGTCCTTTTCTTCCAGTTCTACGCCTATCTCGTTCGATATTATTTGTGTTTTTTCCAATGTTTCTCTCCCCACTTCTCCCTCATCGTCTTTCACTCCTATTACCACCAGATTCTTTTTCCGACTTCTCTCTCTAAGAATTCTATTCTTATTTCTTATTTTTCGATTTTATCTTTAAGTTGTTTATTTTCTTGTTTTATTACGTTAGCATCCTTAGCTATTTTGTCTAATTTCGTATCTATACAATCCAGTCTACTATTTATTTGCTGTAATAGCTACTCTGTATTTACCATTTCTTGGGGATTTGTCTGTTTTAACTGCACACTTCGATGTACGGTGTGTTGTCTATTTTCTAAATTTTGCGTGACCGTGGTCATAATCATAATTAGCCGTATCCAATTTTCAACTACATTTGTAAGCTGAATTTTTTTTTATTAATTTATATTATTAGCAATCAGAATCTACAATAGAATTCTATGAGCTAATGTGTTGATCTAAGAACTAAGTACCTCTTCATTGACGTGGTGAGGTCTTCTCAAGTGACAAGTCCTCCTTAGACATTTTTTAGATCATTAGGCCATTTCCGTTTAAGCCTTCTCGTATTTTGTATTTCCAGAAAGGGATTAAGAAGTGCGTTGATGTGGTGTTTAGTACTTTTTTCAGTTATGACATCTTTAACATATGGAATTTTCAGGTCTGAATGGAGTGTGTCATTGGTAACATACCATGGGGCATTGGAGATCAGACGTAATATTTTTGACTGACTTCTCTGTATAATTGCCATATTCGAACGACTGGTACAACCCCAGAGTTCAATACCATAAACCCATATTGGCTTAAGGATCGTTTTATAAAGAAGGAGCTTATTTTCAAGTGGTAATTTTCAACTTCTTACCAAGTAACCATTGCATTTCATTAAGTTTTAGATCGATCTGTTTACGTTTTTTAACCACGTGTTGTTTCCATGATAGTTTATTATCTAAATGTATCCCTAAGTATTTTGTACAAGATGAAGTAGGTATTTGTATGTTATTTAGATAAACAAGGGGGCACAGGTCTTTTCTTAAGGTAAAATTAACTTGTACAGATTTGTCTTCATTGATCTTGATTTTCTATATATGTGTCCACTCTTGTATTTCATTTAGATGATTTTGTAGGGTAATGGTTGCTAGTTGTGGGTCATCGTTGGTAGAAAGGACAACAGTGTCGTTAGCGAAGGTGCCCATTGTAGTATAATCATTTACTGGTAAATCCGATGTGTTGTACAGCACGTATAAAAAGGGACCCAGGACATTACCCTGCGGTACACCGGACTTGATCGGTTTCATGCCAGACACATCTTCATTGACTCTTGTTCTAAATTCTCTGTCGCTGAAGCAGGATTTTAGGAGATTATAGTATGTTACGGGCAAGAATGTTCTAATCTTGTATAATAGGCCCGAGTGCCAAACTTTGTCGAAGGCTCTACTTGCATCTAAGAAAACCGATGTACAGTATTTCTTATTTTCGAATGCTTCATTAATTTTGTGACAGATCCTATGAATTTGTTGTATCGTAGTGTGATTTTGACGAAAGCCAAATTGATGTTGAGGTATCCATTCTTCGCTGTTAGGATCAGCAACTATTCTTTGCAATATAAGTCTTTCCAGTATTTTTGAGGTTATAGACAACAAGCTTATTGGGCGATATGATGAAATTCACTACGCGGACACTTTTTGCACCGAAAATCAGTTATTTTCGCGGAGCTGACTGACATACGTGTTGACAGTTTAACCGCCGGAACCGGAAGTTGTAAGCTTAATGTGTTCATACTGATGTTTGTTTAATTTATTTGGGCGTTTCATATTATAACTAATAATTAATTTAAGATAACTACTATTTATAAAGCATGTTTCAGATATCAGTACTATATTTAGGCTTTGTATGGCGATAAATGTTTAAAGCTCAAAATTGTGGTTCATAAAATCGCTGATGTTGCAAACTACTGTATTTAAGAACTCAACCGTTGGTGCCTCTGTTAAACGATTTGGCATCATCTTCCATATTTTCCGCTACTTCGATCATGATTTTTTCTAACCTATCGAGGTCAGATAATTGGTCTTTGGTTTACCGTAGAGTAGGTATGGAGTCTTGTTCTTTTTTGGCGAATAGCCCAAATCTTGTCGCTTCAGTCTCATATAAATTCTTCTTTTTATGATATAGGCTAACCATAAATGTTGTATGGCTTAGTTTCTTAAGGAAATCTGACAGCCGTTCGATACCTAGCTCTTCGTATATCTGATTATTTCTGACGAACCAGGAACAATTTTGAAAAAGAAAATGAGGTGTCGGAAATGTTCATTTTTGTTAACGTGACATTCCATTTTGAAAGCCTAAAAATAAAAATAGATAAATGATATGAAGAAAAAAAAACGAAAAACACTATATTGTAGAGTAAAAGATTCTCCGTCGAATAGCCAAAAGATTTAATTTGATTTGTGCAATTTTGAATCTAAAAAAACCGAACGAAATTACGCAACAACCCATTCTATCAATGTAATCATTTGTTCATGATTTTTTTTTAGTAATTGAATAACTTCGCATGTAAACTTGTAGAGCTGTAAATTTCTAAATTTGTTTTATCTTTTCAGATCTGTCAAATGGTAGTAAAGAAGCAACGGCAACCGTTATAAGGTAAGTCGCCGCTTTATGTGGTAAATTTTTTAAGATAATTTTTGGAACTATCATAAATCAGAACTTAGGAATTTTCTTATTTGTAGTTTAGATATTGCAATTTTGATTTCATTAAGTCACGTCGGTTTAATTACGTTCGAATTTAGCGGTATATGATGTGCCACAAAACTTTTTTTCTTCCAGAAATTGTTAATTATCTCTTTGACACAGGATTTAGATTTTCTTTAATCTAATCGCTGTGATACTTTTTTCTTGATCCAACTGTTGAATGTAATGTGAATATGTTTTTATTCTATGATGACATACTTTTGTGTATTATTAATGGTTGGATAGCATTAATTAGTTTTAATAAAATCCATTTATTAGTAACTGAGAGGTGATGGGTCACTAATGTCACATTTGGTCCCCAAATTTAAAGTATGTTGTTTAAAAGCTCTCTATGACTATTTTTAGATAATCAAAGTTGTAAAGTGATAAATATCACATATGAATACTGTGGTGCAATTAGTAAAAAAACTCGCGGCAGTTTGTGAAAACAAGCCATAAGGTCTGCAGTATATAATACTAATTGAACGACAAAGAATCTTATTTATGTAAGAATGAGAAAGCTACTTTCATATGCAGTGATGTGTTGTTTTCAATTAAATGTGATGGTTAAATGAAATAACTGAAACTATGAGAAATGCGGTTGTACGTGAAACAACAAGAACTATTTTGAAACAAATTTAAAATAACCATTCTCTCGTTTCTCCGTTATTTTGAGGCTCCTGGGTTCCGGCTCCTAACCTTCCCTTAGTTGTCTGAAGGTTTCTGTGAGTGACGAGAGGGCCGCTTCTGTTGCCGCCCATGAAAGAATCACTACGGGTGTTTGTGACGACTGCACGTTTCTGGATCATCATTTTTCAGAGTGTCAACTGTTTAGTTGGGATGCCCTCTTGTGCTTTCACACAGCCGGATCGCCTATACTTTTATAAACTCCCTGATGACGGGTTCATGTTTCTAACGCACCACCAAGCGTCAAACATTTATGTTAGTGTCCGTTTCTGAATCATCCGGAGCTTCTGAATATAATTTTTTTTTTCGGTCATTTTCATACAAGTGCTGTCAACGAGTTAGAAGAGTTTTGTAAATTGCAATGTTATTCTTTAGGAATAGCTTGCTCTCCGGGTAGTACAACGAGTCTTGGGAACACTTGCCTCCTTTTGTTGCCTGGCTACCTAATCTGTACGAGAGCTCCAGATAAGTTTTGCATCCATGGATACATCGATGTATTCAACTTCACTTTTCCAAGGGGTGGCAATTTTTATATCCCTCGGTGATGTGTTCAACCATCCGTAGGAGTGGAGAGTGATCATAAGGGAATCCGAACTGATACTCCAAGATTAGACCGGGGCTTTTGATCGCTATTTTTATACGCTGATGAATGATCCTCTGCTTTGGTCTACAAGCGATAGCAATAGACTAATGCGTCGAACGCGAGCGACGATGTCGAGATGGCCTAGATCGGTGTCTCGATGGCGAATCAGATCGGTTCTTGGTTGGTGATTTGAGGATTGTTTCTTTCGAGTTCTGTTCGAAATGAATAGTAAGGACAGACTCCATTGTTTGGCGCACACGAGTGATTTAAGCTAATCAAGAGACTTACGTTTTAAAGAAGACGTCTAGGTGGTCGGTGGCTAGGATAAGGACCAAGTATTGCTGCAGGCTTGATATCTCGGGTAGTAAGAAATTTAGGCGTAGCGTTCTAAACTTTACAAGCAGTTACGGGCAGTCGGCCTTGTCTCGCAAAACTACTAAGGGAACTCTCTGTTGCTATTCTTCCCTGGTTTCTTCTACAATAGCGGAGTACCTGCTTGTGATCGTAATCTTCGCTGCAGGCTCGTCTTGGGCTGGTCGGCAGCGTCATCGCTTCCGTTCCTGAACGACTGTGTGGTCTTCGTAAGCCCCCGAAGACTCGCATTCGCTCACGTCCATCGGTCGTTGCTGTTCTGTTCCGATTTCGGGGTTCGGTGTGGACGGAAGCTCCTCCATCTATGCGTTCGTGACTTTTTCACTTCCATGAGATTTCAGGCTCACTGGGGGAGAGTCGCTTGCCGGCGATGGTACCAGCGAACTTCCGGCGAGTGTGTCTGTCGAACCCGCTCTTTGCTCGGTTGGGGCCGGTGATAGCGGCGGAGGGTTAGCTGACGCCGGTGATTGTTGCGTCGGGGCGCCTCCATTTGGGCGTGCACTGTCACAACTTCTTGATACGATGTTGAGCCCTAAGGAGCTGTGTTCATGGCATCCTTGATAGGCGGCTGTGCGCACTAACTCACCAGCAGGAAGTTAATGAAGTCTGTTGCTACGACTGGTCGTGGGGAATACTATATTGTTGTACACCACGCGGCTTAACCTACAAAAATTTAGACCGCCAACTTAACTTACACTCACGGTTCTTAATCTAACGATTGTTTATGGGGGCGATGGTATACCTGGGGCACCTAGTGGAGCCCAGGGGATGCCGGCACACGTGGAGCACCTCACGAAGCCCACAGTGATGGCAACACCTGCAGCACGCACCTGATGGACCCTATAGAGACGACGGCATACCTGGTACACCTAGTAAAGCCCTCGGGGACGTCGGCACACCCGATGGAACCATACGGCGGACCAGCGGGTGAGTAAATCTACGGGAGCTGCTGGATCCGATAGTGTAGACAGGTCGAAATGGGTAAGTTCCAGCGGCCCCTCCATTAATTTTGGTTGCGAGACCGGACATAGCCATGCCGCGTTCTGCCGTTTGTGTTCGTGAACCGGTTGTTTCACGAGGGATGTTTGGCGTTTAGGTCGCCCAAAGATGCCGTTGATGTCCTCAGGGAGAAGTTCTCGAATGTGCACGGGGGAGTTGTAGGCGGCTATAAGTCCTCAAACTCCATCCGCATTAGCAGGCTCTGGAAGTCTTCGGCATGGTTGACGAGCCGCTCATAGACCTCTTTCGCGGTGGTTGCTCCACTCAGCAATTGGAGTCCCAGGATCAGCTCGACCAACTTCTGTACATCCATCCGTTGCAGAAACTGGAACACACCGCTGGCATCTCCCGGCTCTTGTCTCAGGCACTAGGATATTAAGAGCCTGTGAACTTTACATATCGCGGTGCTGCCAAACAGGTCCGTTGGGCATGTCCGAATTTCTGGCAGCGATGGCACTGCCCAACGGTCTTCTTATGGGGTTGTTCTGCTTGCATGATCTGGATGGGGTTGAAGACCTTCCCCGTATGTTTATATTCAACGAAGACCAGCGCCATTGACCTCTTGTCCCGCTGGCGTCGCACCGAACATACGGGCATCCCCTGGTTTCTGAGGTTCTCTTCCACCATTGCACCCAAAATAATCCCAGGAACGCGCAGCGGCCACTCTGGCGGCAGCTGGTACATATGAAAAGGAATCTCACTTCCCTCCATGAGTCGGGGGTCATCCCTCGTTAATCTTCGGCCCTACATGACTGTATTAGGGTCGAGTCTGACATGCTTTTTTTCGTCTTGGTCAAATTCGTGCGATAGACTCGGAACCGACTCGTCATAAGGCGGGTAACAGCGACGACCTCGCTCGAGTCTGTGTACTGCAGTGTAGTCGTCTTCTGAGGAAGACGCTTCAATGCTGTCCATCTCACTGGCCGATGTGACACCAGTACTCGCGATAGGCGACCTCATTTCTATGTTCCTAGGGCTCCCCGGGGACATCGGGCTGCTGGCAGGCGGAAAGCACTCCGCGACGGACGCAATATCCGATTCTGATACGGAGTACGAAGAAAGCGCGGAGAGCTCAGCAGGTACCGACACTGCAGACGAGTCGGCCACAGGAGGCGCGGAGGTCTTTGTAGCTTTCGCGTCACGCGCTATAGCCGTGATCGCTAGCATTTGGGACAATGGCGCTGCGCGCGCACTGGCCCCGGAACGCGTGCTCGGTAAGGTCACACACGTCCCACGAGCTGATATCGCATAAGAGCGGCCTGGGGTGGTCGCCGCTTGACGCGGAGTTAGTTTAGGGAATGCGGAGTCGGATGGCATCCTAGGCAGTTGGCGCAGGTCGTTGGTTCTGTCTGGGACTTTTTACAATCACCGGAGTGATGTTCCTCGCCGCACTTGACATAGATAACATTGATTGACCATTTCTTTTTTTCTGTGGCTGCTCGATCGTGACATCGAGGATCCCCTCGGATGTGATATTGCTTTCTTCTTGTCGGATCGCTCAAGCTTTAGTCGTTGTGTAATGTGGCGTTTCTTAAGAGGCCACGTAGCACCAAGGATGATTCTTGGTATCCGATTCTGGACCACTTGGAGTTTAGTCACGTGGATTTTTTTGCTGCATATCCCCAAACAGCGCAGGCGTATGTTATTTATTGGCCTTATGGTTGCAAGTTCCCGAAGGCTTGTCAGGATGCCTTGGCTCTGTTGACAATATTCTGCAAGTGAAATCTGCGAGGCACCGTGCCCCTTCTCTCCAGGGTATATCTCTGCCCGAGATTTTTATATTAGCCAGGTCGTCTTTTTTTTGGTGGAGAACAAGATTGCCACGCTCTTCTCGGGGTTGATCCTGATTCTCCACCGGGCGTGCCATTCGTCCATTTCTTCTAGATTTTCCTGACCACGCCGTAAATAATTTTAAATGTTTTTACGGTAACTTATTATGTAATTAATTATGTAATTTTTATTTTAACCATTTTATTAATTTTAAAATTCACACGTGTAAATAAGCAACACAATGAATGACATGCGCAATAGAAACTTCTAATTTAATTTTTATCTACTTAACCTTAATAATGGCCCACTACACTAGTATCATTTTCATCATTTTAAAAGCTCTTTCAAAGATAAAAGTTTCATTGAAATCGGAGTGTATCGTTTGAGAACTGTTCCTCGTTAGTTGTGTAGCCTACAGATAGGATGGGTTAGTTGCCGACATCGATTATATCGTGTTGAATTTGTTTCATCATTACTAGTACTACATTCCGTATATGGATAACGAAATATTTGCATCTTAGCTATGGGGTTTACAGGTGATGGTCGACATATATAAAGTATGATTGCAATTGTGTTTTGTTACTACAAATTTTTGTTGGATGTCATTGACCGTCTCAATGTTCTCTGGGTAGTGGCAATTATTGGTCGATCTGTTTGTGATAATAGAATTATCAAGGACACTTTTAATTTTTTAGTTTGTTTTGCCTTAAACAATGGTCAAGTTCAAATTGTTGTACTGGCCTAAATGTCATCAACTCATTGGTCTCGAAGTCCTCTCTTTATGTTGATAAGTGTATTGCTGTTTGCTTACCAAACCTTGATGGTAGTGTCCCGATCTTCGGTGGTGTAGGTGGTTTTTCAGTGGTCATTATTATCGACAACAGTTATTTCGATAAAATTGTCTACTATCGTGCTATAAATTTACATAAATATTTAATTTCTATTAAAATCAACGGATGCGCAAAAAAATCCTTTATGAATTGTTGAAGATCCCATAGAGTCTGTTTTGTTTCCGTAATGCTAAGATACAGCTAGTATTTTCAACGAACTTAAAAAGTTCGTTACTGAATTCTATGTCTGTCTGTCGGTCTGTCAAAATTTGAAAATGGATTCTTATAGAAATTTTACGCTGAATTCGAAAACGATGTCGAAAAAAATGTATGTCGTAATAATTTTCGAGATATTCGATTTCGAATTTTTAAGTTCGTTCTGGGATTGCTTACAGAGCAATCTCTTCGCCGGCTCCATGTTTTAAAAGTAAATTTAAATATTACAAATGGGACAAAAGGTAACCTCTGATTTTGTAAATTATTATCCGCACTTCTATATGAACGTTGTTCATTGCGATAATTAAGCGCAATAAGGTGACTCGATAAGCAAAACGTGAAATAAAATTAAGCGGAGCTGTGTAAACTATATATATATTGGGCAAAATTATAATTAATCCTAAAGTAACAATTAAGCAAACAACGAAACTGAGGAAAAATAAACGAACAATACAACTATACTTGAATAAATGCAAATATGGTGGGCGGCAGGTCAGTTGGGCGCTCTCCCGACGCAAGTAATGGTCTCTGGTAACATGAACGGCAGATGTCTGCGTGCTCTTCGTTGGCGGCTTCAATCCTGGGGCACCACGGACGGGGCGGAATGTACAGTTGGCAACGACAGCGTACCAGCACAGCGCAATAGAGCACCTAGGTCGACTGGCTGGCGGCTTCAATCTTGGGGCACCACAGACGGGGCGGAACGTACAATATGGAGAGAAAGCGTGCAAGCACAGCGCACTGGAGCATCTGGTCGGCTGGCTTGTTCCTTCGCTGACGAGGGTCCAACTCGGAGTGTTCCGGACGGCGGTAAGACTCGTTGTGTTGCGACGAGGTCGGCGGGCGGACAGCAAAGGTTGCCGTAGAGATGGGACACGGGTATAGAGATGAACACCAAACAAACGTGTGTGTCAAATACTACGATTTCTTCTTATAAAAGACTACATCGATGGCTATAAAACCTTTTAAAGCTATTAATAATATGTAACACAATATGGGGTAATACCAATTGGAACGCTGTTTTTTCATGAATTTTTTTAAAGCAGAAAAAATGGAAGAATATCAATGAAACTTTGTATATTTATTAAGCAACTATAAAGATTACAGAATTTTTTTCCACAAAATGGCGGACTTATGGGGCCATTATTCGGACCATTTTGAACATTTGTGTGCAGGATTATGGCTGTAATTTATCTGTAACAAAAAAGCAAGAAATATATTAAAGTTGTCATTATTCTTTATCATATTAATTAAGAAAAAGTTTAAACAAATTGTTTTTTATAATAAATAATCAAAAGTTAAAAAATGCTCCCATTTCTTACTTCGCTTTTGCAATAAAAAGACACTTTTTTATTAAAATTTTAAAAATCAATTCCATTCACCTGATAGGTAATAGTGTCAGAAAGCTGTAAAAAAAAATTGGGCAAGATCGGTTGAATAGTTTTTGCACAATCGTGCACACAAATCTAAAAAAGGCAAGTTGTGGGAAAACGCGTTTAAAGTTTGTACTGCTGAAAAAATCGAGAAAACAGCAAGAAAAACTAATCGATTTAAACGACTTTCCGGTTAATCAGCTATACCAGCACCGTACACCAGACCTTCAAACTTCTCGTAAAGCTGATTTTCTTCGACAAGTTCATCTCTGCGTGCTTGTCGAGCTTCTGTCAATGCGGAGATGAGATCGACAATTTGTACGCTGCCCTCTGCGCTTATTGCTTTCTTCTGTATATAATCGAGCTTCGCGTCCCACGTTTATCTCTAGATTATTCATGATTCATAAATTCGAAGAATGACCGTTAAATAGAGCCGCTGCCAAATAATCTGCAATTTCGATGATAGTAAGCCCGGCATGAAGCATGAAGATGTTTAGGTGCCAAACGCCATACGGTCGCGTTAAAACTTTCGTTCGCATTTTGCGTATGGCCACCTAAGCATCTCGTGAGCAAATCATCCTTTGAAAGATCTTCAAATATTAGCAAAATATGTTTCTGCACATCTGGGTGCAGAGGTGGAGGGTGCTCAGAGACAGAGTTTTGTCGGAAACATTCGCTCCGAGAGCTACGCCTTGCCTTTTTGCCTCTTACACCAACCGTCTTCTCCTGTTGGCCAAAACTCGTGCCTTGGTTCAGCATTAGTTGAACACGTGATAGAAAGTGGCCATTATGGCTTTTACATGCCTTCAACGCTGTCAATATTCCTCCGAATAGCTAATCCACCTAGTGGTGGAGACCTTTCTTATTAGAGCTTCAGTTTTTTTTTAATTAAGGTTAATATTTACAACCTGCCAATGATGGCTATAAGTAAACGTGCTCAAAGTACAACGCAGGAGGGGAGATGGTATCCAGCGATAACACTCCCGATAAATTAACTATTGATTATTGTTGATTTAATGTATCTGTAGGCCACTGTTTTTCAAGTCTTCTGATTTCAGGTTGGATGTATAGTTGCCTGGCTTCTTCATTGGGGTGATCAGGAAGCCGTTCGAGGTAGTGCTGGAGCATTTTCGATCTCCTCACAGTACCTCCTCCATGATTCTCTCTTGGCATCTCTCGATGCTTTATTATGTTCAGTTAGGGATGCCCTGTAGGTATCCCAGTCACCTGATGTTTTGGCCCTGTTAAACAGTTTTCTTACTTGCCTTCTCATGGTTGCAAGGTCTTCATTCCACCAGGGTGCTTTCCTGCTGGAAGCCTTTACAACCAGGGGACAGTTTTCATTGTACGTTGAAATTACTGCCTCGGTTAACTGATCCACGGCCATTTCAAGCTCAAGTTTATTATGAACTTTCCTTATCGTACTCGCCAAGTTTTGGTCTAGGTCCACCTTATAGGCTTCCCAGTCCGTTTTACGAGGATTACGATAGTTTTCTATCACTCGCTGAATCCCAGCGATTTCGAACTTAACGTATCTGTGGTCTGAACAACTCTCCTCATCAGATACTTGCAAATTTCTAACAAAGTTACTTACGAAAGAAGTACCAAATGTTATATCAATTACTTCCCTTCTCAGTCTGATAACGAAGGTTGGTTTATTACCCTTATTCAATATGTCTAAATTATTTGCCACAGTGAATTGTAAGATTAACTAACCTCTGATGTTGGTGTCGGTGCTGCCCCATGAGAGGTGGTGGCATCGCAGCCAATGAGCATCTGCAGTGTCTCACGAGCTCATCCACTGCCCTAGGCGGTGGAGGATCCGGTTCATCAACAGGGAGGTGCACCGATCCAAGTATGATCTTCCTCGGTCCTCCTCCACTTGTTATTAGCATCACTGCCGCCATATCCTGAGAACAGAATTGCAGTAGCGACAGACATTTTATGTATTTTTTAACTAAAATGCAGGTTCTGGGTCTATTTGAGGATCCGCTATATATTAGTTCTCCTCCAATTTCCCCAAACTTTTTACCTTACCTTGATGGGGCCAAGGTTCCTGGACAAGGGCAACATCGCAACCCTCCATTATCTTACGTAGGGCCGCCGAAGCACTCCTACTGACTGAGTCGCCAGTCTTCCTTTTTTAATCCTGGGTTTTGAAGCCCAAGTCCGGTCCTGGCAATTTTTTCGTCGACTGGTCCAGGAAGCCAAACGAGAACTTTGGGGCGCTTGGGTAGCTCCTTAGCCTCTACCACTGAAAGTTCAAATCCTTCCATATTTAATCCCACGAGTCTGAAACATTATAAAAGTTAATGGCTATATACAACGGGGGGCGCCCGGTGCCCAAGGGAGGATCCGGTACGGGCTGATCTTCTGTACAGCCACGCATACCGTTGGTCTGGTCTCACTACCGTGGTTTTCAGGATTTTTATTGAGGTTATCTCCTCTTGATCCGGGCAATTAAGCCAAGATCCCCCGTAATACGTGTCTACAGCAGAGATACCCATGTATGGTATATCGGCAATGGCGTAACCTAGGGTTAGCTTCTTGCCGGCATCGTTAGCCCAAGTGCAGACCCTTAGCCACGACACGACAGCTGGGTTGGGGAATGTTTATCGACTTTCCAGTCTAGATCCGCAGGGTTCAGTTACAACGGGGCCACCACGAGAAGGATGCAATCTCTAGGATCGCATATCACTGTTCAAGTCAGTGATACCCAACGGTCTTCCTCGTTGTTAGGCAGTGAGTGCAAGGCCTAAGCAACTCGGCTGCACTACCTCGGCATGAGACTTCACAGCGTTTATAGCCGTTCAGTTCAGCTAGCAGTGCTCGACCCCAAAAATATCTTCACTTTTGTTTGGTAGAAACGATTGCGGAAGTTCTCTTT
>JARFIY010000109.1:0-137572 GCA_036346155.1 Sinelater perroti
AGAAGATGATATTGATATTAGAACAATCAGGAATTATTAGATGTAAATCAAGAGAATAACTTGGAAGAGAAATCACCCGAACTAGACGAAATAATAACTGTAATAAGGGAATTGAAAAACAATATGCGATGACATACAGATCGAATTGGTAAAATATGGAGGAGAGGAATTATCGAATTATATCGAAATATATCTAATAACACACAACCTAATAGAACAAATATGGAAGGAAGAAAAAATGCCGAAATCTTGGACAGAAGCAATAATATGCACCATATTTAAAAAAGGAACAAAGACCGAATGCGAAAACTATAGAGGAATAGCAATTTTAAACATTTCCCACAAAAGTCTAGCCACATGCAACAAGAGCAGAATAGTGAATAGAGTAGAACAAACTTTGGGATTGTACCAATGCGGTTTCCGAAAAGGAATATCGGTAACAGACCAACTCTTTATATTGAGAAAAATACAGGCCGAAAGTTACGAGCATAAATTAAGCACACATGTGTTATTCATAGACTTCCAACAAGCGTATGACAGCATTAACCGAAATCAACTGTGGCAAGCAATGACTGAAACAGGCATACCAGGGAAAATAATTAGACTAGTGAAAATGACATTAACGAAAACGGTAAACAGAGTAACAGTGGAAGGAGATTTAACAAGGAGATTTGATGTTAAAATGGGACTAACACAAGGAGACCCACTTTTGGCTGTTCTATTTAATATAGCACTAGAAAGGGTTATTAGAGAAAGCGGCATATATCGATCAGGCTTAGTATATTATAAAAGACACCGATGTTTAGCATTTGTAGACGACGTTGCTCTGCTAACAAGAAGTAGAGTAGAACTGGAGGAGACGGTAAGGCGCTTGGAGAAAGCAGTCCAAAGAATGGGTCTGAGAATAAATGAACGGAAGACAAAATACATGAGATGGAGTAACGACGATTTTGAAACAAATAAGTGGTTTGAATTGAGGACAGTTGATAGAACGTATAAATTTGAAGTAACAAATTTTGCCTATCTAGGAACAATTTTCACAAGAACACCGACAGTAACGGATGAGATAGAGGCAAGAATAATGGCTGGAAACAAATGTGTGTTTGCATTAAATGAAGTGCTTAAAAGTAAAGTAGTGTCAAGAAGGATAAAAGTGCGAATTTATAAAACCATAATAAGAACAATAGTTTTATACGGGAGTAAAGTGTGGACACTATCAAAAGCAAATCAACAGAGGCTAGGAGTGTGGGAAAGGAAAGTATTGAGAAAAATCTACGGAGGAAAAAAGTAGAAGACACATGGGAAAGAAGAACATATCGAGAAATAAGAGAATTGTATGCCGAACCGGAGCTAATATGAGAAATAAAAGCCAAGAGACTGAGATGGCATAGGACATGTGACATGTTGTCTGAAGAATCGCTTCCAAAAAAAACTTCTCGAAAGCGAATTAGGTGGATCCAGAAGAAGAGGAAGATCAAGGTCAACATGATAACTGAAAATCACAAGATTGAAAAAAAAAGCAAGCCAGAGAAAGGAATGGCAAAAAATCGTACACCAAGCCAAAGGCCTACAAGGCCTGTAGCGCTATAATATATATATATACACACACACACACTATATATATATATATATATATATATATATATATATATATATATATATATATATATATATATATATATATATATATATACTTTTAAAAACTCTGGCGATTCCTGATTTCAGTTCATCAGATATCTGGTTTGATATTGCCTGGATACTGTCGACTTGCCGAATCGCTGAGGAAACCTACATAAAAACGGTATCATCATACTCAAATCTTAGAGATTTTTTTAAATTTTTTAATTTAAATAAATAATCAAATCGATAGCTGGATAGTGACATTTTTAAATAAAATAAAATAAATCGATAACGCTTTATTCAGACATCTAGTTCCGTCTCTCATGACATAAACAAAAACGATGCCTTAACTACTGAACATATTGTGCCAAATTAAGGAACATTATTATGACTACTCTTCCTGTTGCGGAACAAACGAAAACGCCTACGACTCTTATATGCGTGAAAAACAAATTGAAAAGTAAAAAAATATTAACGCAAAACTTAAGTATTTTTCAGAAGCCAGTAGCTTTTCAAAGATCTTGTCGATTTTTCACTTTTTTCCTAACTCGGATAAATATAATATGATGGGTTCGTTTGCCGGTTTGGGTGTTCTTGCATCCTTTTGGTCCAAAACTGGAATCTGAGGAATAACATAGGTCTGGTTTCAACCGCTCAATATTTGAATCGGTTTTCCATTAATGTTCCTTGGAACATCAGCAAGTTAAAAAGAATTGCCTAAAAATGGATTTCTTTGAGAAAATACCTGATGAGATATGGTGCTAGAAACAAAGACACAAATTGAACTGTTTGCGAACAGACGCTCCCAGTCATTTGGTGATGCATTCGCGTTTTCTTTATGAAATATGTTGAGGACAATAGATTGGCTGAATGAGAGGAGGGGGTTGGCACCAAAATTCTTTCCAAAAGGAGGCCTCAATTAGAAAATTTTCAAAACCGCTGATGCAGAGCGTTTAGGTAGATAACTTGCCATTGATTATAAAGTATAATTGGCTTTGCAATCCTATTACTTGTAATTACTAATGATCGTTAATAACTTTAAAGTACACTATATGTATGGGTTGTCAATTTGGACAAGCCTAACAAGTAACGAGAAATGTTTGAAGATATAATACTATAGAAAGATGTTAAACTAGATAGAATACAAGAAAAAAATTAATAAAATAATCGATTAATAGGATACGGGGTAGGACACTATCTTTTATTAAAAACGATAATAGACCGCCTGATGGAAGACAGCACACACAAAGGAAACAAAGACTACTAACAAATACAGCATATGAACATGGAAGATTGAAGATGTTCCAGCCACAAAATAAATAGACCAACAAAAGACGGAAAACAAGAAAAAGAGACAGTACGGAGGCAAACCTATCCACAAAATTGTGTAACGGAGCGAATGGTCGGAAAAATATTATCTATAACGGTCATATTTTTAATGGCTTTAGGGTCGCTTGGCGTAGACCGCAATTATCCCGTGCCAAATTTGGTTCCTTTTACCTGGCAAAACTATAGGAAATAAACCTCCATAAACCTTTACTGAACCCCGTTGCCGTCCGAAGTTTTGAATTGGTCCGGACGTTTCGATAACATTTTTTCATTTATTTGTCGATCGACATGAACACTATTGGAATTATGCATTCTAGTTCCATTTCGTATTTTCGTGGCACAAGCTGCACTATTAGGGATTGATAGTAACCTTTTCCCATTAACCCGTTTTAGTTCTGATGCTAAGAGAACACCAGAATCTCTTTGTCGCGTCTTACACCGTCATCTGACACGCCCCATCGTTTCACAATTTCGGTAGAGTAATCGTCTTTTCTTAGTCCTAAATATATTTGCACCCTTTTCTGCTAAGTTTTCAATAAGTGCCTTATTCAGTTTCTCGGTATTTGCAGCTAATCCTCTTGCATTGCCATACCCCTTGAATGCCTGTTTACCAACTTTAAATTCCAGTGTGTATAATTGTTAACGTCGTCAATAAATATTCGCACAGCTAATACCTTATAATAATTCACATGATGGATGTGTTGATTGATTTTCAGCAACATCGGTTAACGGCAACCGGAAGTGACCGTTACGATTTCGAAAACTCATGTCTTTCTGTGTGTTTGGAGACAAGATAACTTCCGTTTTGTCAAACGAATTCACTTCAAACTGGACATACGCACATCTTAGGTGAGTACCTTTCATGGAATTGATTTTCAGCCAAATCGGTTAACGGCAACCGGAAGTGACCGTTACGATTTCGCACCGCTGTAGAAAGTTTCCTTTACGGTATTACACCGTTCTTGTTGAAGTTATTTTGAGGTTAAATGATATATGAATAAAGAGAAACATTGCATGCTGCTATAATAGATAAATGATAAGGAAAATATAAATAACGAAAGGAGAGACGTACAATAATTTTTAGGATAGGCAACACACCATACGTTGAAGAATAAACTGAAATAGAAATAAAGCAGGATAAAATAAAATAAAGGTAAAATAGTATTAAATTAAAATCAATAATTAATTAAATAAATTTAAAGAAATAAACAAATCATGGATAAAGGTTAGAGGTCCGACGGGTCGACCGGGACCCTAGTTTTTTACGCTGTGAAAGTCAATAGACGAACAATCTATAATTATATATTATCTATAACTATATATTATGAACCCCCCCCCCCCCTTTTTTTTAAGTGGAATATCCATTAGAAACGAGAAACGGTGAAAGTGGATAATCCCTTAATGGTTTTAGGGATTGCTATGATTTGTATTAAGGCTAATTCATTTAAAATCAAAATTTCTTTAAAGCACAGTGGGCTCCCCAGTCCCTGGCCATGTGAAAAGCATTGGTTGCTATAGTAACGCGTTCATGGTCACGTGAAAATACACAAATCATCCTTGCTATATATTTCGTAATGTCATCATAACGTCAACGCCCATAACGGCGATGCACCAGAGTGAGGCGGAATCCGTGACTGGCACAATCGTTGGAGGGCAGCAATAGTAACGATTGCTACAGAAAGTTCGTAACACTTGGGTTCTCTATAGTAGCCAAGCGTAGTTGGCTGGATTTTCTAGTTGTTTTTAAAGAGAAACTCATCAGTATTGTCGTTAACGAATCCCTATCCAATCTTTGTATCATTACTTACTTAGTTTACGAGATGAACCGCGTCTGTTTTGTGAAAATTCTCGACGTTTCGCATCGGCTTTAATGCCATTTTCAAAAGTTTAGCTCTTCACTCGGGGTCTCAATCTGCCTACTCCCCAAGGAGAGCTACGAGTCTTTGAATAAGACTGACCTTTCGTGTGACCTGCTTGGTCTTTTATAGGGCTGGAAATGAAAGTTTGTTTGGCGGGAGATGCGTTGGGTTTGGGAAATTTTGTAGGATTATTGCGTAATTGGTGGTGCGGGGTAATAAGGGATTTCCATAAGACGGGTAAACGTTGGTTGTCATCTCTTGTGTTGAGGCACTGTAAACGTTTTTCTATTTCAATTGCCTCATGTATTATTCTGCTGGTGAAATGGGAAATGGAGGCAATGGTTTTAGCCCCCAGGGCAAGTGCCGAACCATTATCGCCTTTCCGTACAGCCAGACAATGCTCATATATTCGGCTAGATATTTGCCGGTTTGTTTGACCTATGTAGGTCCTTTGGCAGTCTCCACAAGGTATTTCATACACTCCTTGGGATTCATTGAGGCAGTGAGGAATTTTGCAATCGAATGGATTTGGGCAGGGTAGTGTTTTGGTGGGATTTGGGATTTAGGTAGCGGTTAGTGTGAGTGGGTTTTCTGTAGACACTGTAAGAAAAGCTGTCATTAGAAGGATTTCTCGTTATGGGAGTATCTAGGAAGGGAAAGGAATTGTCACAAAGAGAACATTCCTTTACGCCCTATAGTTAGTGCGTTCGGTTCTCCCACCCACACCCTAGCCAAATACCTTGCCAAGACTCTCCAACCTCTCACAGAGCAGGCATCATCCTACGTCGTCCGAAACTCCTATAATTTTCTAGAAATACTGAAAACGTTCCCTAAACGCATCCAGTGGTAGAGTAGATGGTAAAGAGTGACTCATCCGACCAAACGACATGTTGCCAGTCCTTAAACATCTAGTTTTTTTGGGCATTGCATCATGTATATTGCCTTTCAGCATTAGAGTCTGTTATTAGGGGCTTGGCACTAGCAACACGTTCATGGATACCTGTTTTATGCAATTTCTGCCTCACTGTTTTGGATGATATCGGGAGGTTTAGGTGCTAATTAGGTACGGTAGTCACTTTCTGCAGTTTCGTCTTTTAACCAACTTCTGACTCGAGTCCTGGATATTATTCCACACTATAGTAATTATCCCAATATAATTTTAGTCACTCAGATCTTCATCTTTATGGCTCTGAAAAAAGTGTGATAAAATTTTTTCTTGTCTACCTATACAGTTACATGTAAGGTAGTGTTCTGTTTTCAAGTAGCTTTATGAAGTGGTTACTGGTGAAATTACTATAACGTACATGGTTCCATTCTTTTTTACAGCTAATACATAAAACTTGATGTAAAGGAAACCCCCTCTCCCTCACAGGGTTAGTCATACATAACTTGAATTATTCCGATCTCACAATCCTTGGCACCCAAATTTTTTAATGTTTTTAATCACACTGTCGGAGTGATTAAGTAAAATTCTCCCTGTCTCATTTTTAGTCCATTCAAAGCATTCAAGTTACTGCAAAGGACCTTTTAAAGTTCATATCTATCAATGATTTATGGTTTGTGATACGAGAAGGTTCATCTTTAGAACTTTCGCTAGACCATATACATAATGTGTTTAGTTATGATTATAGAACTTTATACATGCTATGGCTCTTAAAAAAATACATATAAACCATTATTGATGACTAAAGGCCGAATTTTGGCTATTTCGCCTGTTTATTTTGCTAATAGATAATGATATTTTAATAAACTATAAATTCGTTTTCAGCTATGGGGATGCTTCTACAGACAATTTATTTTGCCGAAAATTTTCCTAAATCGACAATTTATAACAATTTGTGTTTTTTTCCGGTATGTAAATACAATTTTTAGAAAATTAAAGACGCAAAATTTTTTCTTGGATTTTTAAAACAGGCTAATAGGTACATTGTTCACAAGCGGGAACGTGCTTTTCTACTGCCTTCTTAGGCGTGAGTCACTAATGACGGAAACCGATAAGCCGAAGATCATTGTTTTCATAAAGTAGAAATTTCTTTCAAGAAGTGCTAGATCTCTTCCAAACAGAAATCCGCATGCCAAAGTTAATTTTGCGTTCTGCCGTATTTGTGTGTGTAACCCTGTATCAAGCAGTGCGGTTTGTTTAAGTGACTGTTAAGAATTTCTGTTTTGTCTTTAATCGCATTTCTTTGTGATGTATTTTTTGTCAAATAATGTCGAAAGTGAAAGAAAGCCGTCGTTCGTATCTGAGACAATGGATTTCTGGAAATAATGTCTACACAACTGACAGAAAAATTATTTTTTGTAAAGTCTGTAGTAAAGAGGTAAGTGTAAATTTACATTTTTTTAATTCTGATTTTCACTTGCAGTTTTTGATTATTCTAAAATAAGCAAGCACCATATTAATTAATTAAGTAAGCATTTCATTAATTTGTTTGTTATTTCAGATTGCATGTAAAGAAAAAGTATCACGTAGGTCAACATTCAGGTTCGGACGGGCATCTGAAACCAACTAAAGATGCAGGGACCGCGAAAAAGCTAGCACAAGCGCTTTTGACTACTATGCAAGAAAAATCATTGGATCAGCATACATTTTCAAGAAATCTTTGCGTGGCATTGGTACCTGCCAATATTCCATGGTCGAAGTTGTCAAACTCCGTATTTCACAATTTTTTAACTTCGGAAAAATTACCTTGAAAATATGTACGAACAGTAAGTAAATAAATAACGTGTTTTAATATAAAAGATAGCACTAAATACAATTTTTTCCTAAAAAATTCAGGTAATAACATCCATCCGAGAGGAAGTAGGTGAAAATTCTTTTTGGTTTTCGATTTATTAGAGCACGGATGCTCTTGGGCGATATGTTGTAAATTCTGTGGTTGGTGGCCTTTCTCCAGATGGTACAAAGTCTCGTCTTATTTTATCAAAATGTTTGCATGCTGCAAATCATGCCTCGACAGTCGGTACAGTAAAAGTGGCATTAAGTAAGTAGATTTCAAAAGAACTAACTATACAGATTTAATTTACTCCTTCCGTTTAATTTTAATAGAAATCTTATGGCCTTCTGAAGACCGGGACCTTCCGCCTCTTGCTGCGGGTAACAGATGCAGCCCGTACATGCTAAAAGCAGGTAATGCTTTTTTATTAAAAATTATACACTTAACGTGCTTAGCCCATGGCATGCATCGCGTGGTGGAAGAAATTAGAAATCTTTTCTCCGATGTCAATATTCTAATTTCAGCAGTTAAGAAAATCTTTTTAAAAGCCCCCAGTAGGTGAATTACTTTTAAAAATATGCTTCCCAAGACTTTTCTTCCTCCAGCTCCCGTCATCGCTGGTTGTGGGACTTGGTTGGAAGCGGCTCTATATTACAACAAGAATTTTGGAAAGATTTAAAAAATGCACATTAAAATTCTTTTTTAAGTTAATGTTAGATCTGTCTAATTCAAAACCTTAATTGTTTTTATTTGCTTCACAGATTGCAAATCACTTGTGTGAGTAAAAGGAAGGGATGAAAAGACATAGGCATAATTCTAAAAGATACCAAAGCTGCTTTTCTTCTGATTCTGTAGTGGCTGATTTAGGCTACATTGGAGCCGATTTTAACCATCTTCCAGATTTAATCAAGCAAGTGGAAGATCCATCCTTAACCTTCACGGAGAGCACAAAGTTAGTGAATCAACCTCCATTGAAGTTTCCTGGAAACAAGGGTGAGAAAATTCGTCAGAAAATTGTTATGGTTCTGGAAGAAAATCCGGGTTGGAAAAAAATTAACATTAAAAATGGCCTTGAAGGAGAGGGTGTAGGAATAATGAATATGTTGTTCCCTAAAGAAGTATCCTGTTTTAAATACGCACCCATCACTTCTTGTAACGTGGGATGTTCATTTTCAGGACATAAACACATGTTGACTGATAGAAGAACGAATTTTACAGAAAATAATTTAGAGAAATACATAATAGCACAATCTTTTTAAGTGTAAATAAACATAGTATAAATAAAATTTCCAAAAGTATTTATTTCTTTGCTTCAGGATATTAATCAGATTGTTTTTGCCTGAAAGTGCCCGTTATAATTTTGCGTAATTTCATATTTTATTTTGCTTGAAAAGTCTGATCGATCATGTAAATCTCCTCGTAATGTTCATAAAATTTCATTACATGACGTCAAATTTTCTGCTATTCGGTTAACTATCCATAGTATTTTTACAATATCGATTACTAACGTCGCGATTAAAGTTGAACTCAGTAGAATTGTTGCACGCGTTTGTCTAAAAAATGCTTCAAGTGGTGTTTGAAACTTTTAAAGTTTTGGTTTACTTGCTAGAGAATATCTTGCAATATACATACTTTTTTTCTTTTCAGCTCTTCTATATTTTTCATTTTAGTCCTTTTCTGCTTTAATTCCTTTACATCTTCTTCTCAGTATTTTATTTATTTATTTTTTATTAAATGTCTTTTTCCTGGACATTTTTGACATTATAATTTGATCATAACATTGATCAATGAATAATTGGTTTGTAACTTAAACTGCTACAGGTTGAAACTTAACTAAGGATCTGCACATTAGTTCACCTCAGGTTCTGATAATTAAACTACACTAATTTTAACGTGTAACTACCGCACAAGTACTCTGCTTTTCATTCATTTCACTATACTAGTTCGTAGGGTTTAGTCCTCTTCAGTCTTTTTGTCAGATTGGTGTTGTCGAAGAGCTGGAGTGCTTCAGCACTCACGTGTTGGAGAAGTCGTTGTTCGTGACGTCTTGCGATTTTGGGAATGGTTTGATTAACTGTCTTTATTTCAAGGTCCTTATGAATGCCACAGTTGCGGAAGTACCAAGGTGCATCGACCATAACTCTCAGTACTTTGTTTTGTAGTCGTTGAATGATTTGGATATTGCTTTTGCTAGCACAGCCCCAAAGCTATAGGCCATATGTCCATACTGGTTTTATAACTTGCTTATAAAGAAGCAATTTATTGTGAATGGATAACTTGGAGTTCCTTCCTAGTAACCAATACATTTTTCTATATTTTAGGTTAAACTCTTCTTTTTTTTTTCACGTGGGCTTTCCAGCGTAGCCTTGCATCTAAGGTCATGCCCAAGTATTTCGCCGAATCAGCGTGTGGAATCTGGACATCGTTGATTCTAATGGGTATGTGCTGCTTTAATTTACTGGTGAAGTCTACATGTACGGACTTGCTCTCGTTGAGCTTGATAGGCCAAGTTCTGGTCCAGGTGTTTATTCTATCCATGGAGGATTGTAGCTTTTCAGCAGCCTCTTCATGATTTTTTCCTATTGTCATAATGGCTGTATCATCTGCAAACGTTGCAATGGTGTTCTGTTCAAGATCAGGAATGTCACTATTGTATAGCAGGTAGAGTACTGGACCTAGTATACTACCTTGCGGCACTCCAGTCTTAATTTCTCTTAATTCAGAATAGTCCTCTTCCTGCTTTATTCTAAAATATCTTCCTGAAAGGTATGATTTTAACAATTGAGAGTGTTGTCGTGGCAAAGTTTTGTTCAATTTGTGGAATAAACCTTCGTGCCAGATTTTATCGAAAGCCTGGGCAACATCCAGAAATATTGCCGTGCAGACTTTCTTTTCCTCCAAAGACTTCTGTAATTCTGTGTACCTGATCTATTGTAGAATGGCTTTCTCCGAACCCAAACTGATGCGAAGGGATTAGGTTCTTTTCCTCTATTATCGGTTTTAATCTTTTAAGAAGTAACTTTTCAAATAGTCTTTTCAAATAGTAATATTCGTTTTGATTTCTTCCAAAACTTCTTTTGGAGTGGTGAGTGGAATCTCGACGTCCTCTTGTCTTGGTTCAGTTCAATCTTGGGGGTCTTCTTCTGCATTTGGTTGGAAGATCTGTTCCAAGTGTTCTGCAAATCTAGTTGCTTTTTGTAGGTTATTCCGGGCCCAACTTCCATCTGCCCTTCTGATTGGTGGGTTTTGAAGAGTAGGTCGTTTTAGGTGTTTGGTGGCTTTCCACAAGGAATAGTCAGTTTTATTGTCATTAGTTAATTCTCGCAGATAGCTTTCAATTGAGTCTTCTTTGATGCATTGTATTTCTCTCTTTAGTTGTTGGGTGGCGTTGTTCAGGGTGGTTTTATCTACTGGTGCCCTTGTTTGGTGCCATTTTCTTCTTAATTTCCTTTTTTCAGATACAAGTTCCCTAATTTCTTTAGGGTAATTATTACCCTTGACTCTAGTTTTAATCTCAGGGGTATTTTCCCATGCTGCCAGTTCTACTTCTGTATCTAACTGTTCTTCAGTTCTTATTGGCACAAAAAGATTTATAGAGTTCTCAAGTTTGATTTTGAAACTTTTCCAGTCAGTCCTTTTATTAACTAATCTATCTGGGAGTTCTTTCTGAATTACGGCGTCATTTAAGGTGAGAAGTATGGGAGAGTGATCTGAGCTCATATCCCATGCTTCTTCAACCTGAATGTAATTCGACGAGATATTCCTGACAATGAAAAAGTCTATTAGGTCAGGAACTTTACCCAAATCTGTTGGCCAATATGTTGGTTTACCAGTCGATAGTATTTCGCAGTTCAATCGGTTACATGCTCTCAAAAGTTCTTTACCCTAGATCCCCACTGGGTGTTCTTTGCATTGAGATCACCTCCCAAAATGAATCTATATCCTTGTTTTTTAAGAAAGTTAAGGTAGTGTTCTTCCTTGATGTTATGTCTTGGTGAATGGTGTGATATACAGTATTCTATTTGACTGGATCGCATGCATCTTATGGCTGAGCAGTAACATTTACCTCTTCGTTTTTTATGTATCTATCGACACCATATCTACTTTGCGTTTTTTGTTAAAAAAAATTTAAAATACTTTTTCCTTATTGGTAAGCAAAATTCACAAATCCTTTAGTGTACGTAAGTAGGCGTATGTCTGCAAGTAAATATTTTCCATATAGGGCGAATCTGCTCAAACAGGACAATAAACAATTAAGAAAAATTTTTGTTCTATGAAAACTATTTGATATAATTATGTTAGTTCTAATGTAGTATTACGACGAAAGATTTTCGTCAATACCCGGAAATTGTATTATCAGTCGAATATTCACGCTTCTGCTTCAAACGTTAAATGGGCGAGAATTACCGATTTTGATGTAAATGCGGTTTTTAACACCTGACATTGAAATGCCATCGTAGATGCCGTAGAACCTTAAGATGCAATACAATGTGTGCCTTTCTTCTTTAGTTGTTTTTATTTTTTAATTTAAAATATTAGAAACGTATGTTTTAGGCTAGACAGAAGATTTCTGGCTAATCGCAGCAATGGTTATTCTTCCCAGAAATAGAAATGGGTTAAGAAACTTGTTTCCATCTTACAAGAATTATTCTAAAGGCATGTATAGTATCCGACTATACTCGTTCGGTCCCTGGAACAACGTGCTCGTAGACGATTTTCATGCCAAGGTACGAGATGTTACTATTCTAATACTTAAATTTAAATATGCTCATTATTAAGAATTTTTACACACGGAGAACAGAAGGTAGTATTCGATATGTATTTTGATAAAAATTCTACTGATCGGTTGTGTGTGCTTTTTGAATTTGCATAATTTAAAAACTCACCGTAAGTGGCAGTCTAACTGGCACAGCCCACTGCACCCGAAAGAGGAGTTTTATGGGGTATTCGAAAATGTTTTAGGTTTGTCGTATGTGGGCGGCTCTTGTAGAGAAGGCCGTAGCTAAATTCTACGGCTGCTATGAAGCTTTATATGGAGGTGCATTCGTAGAATCTCTGAATTTATTAACGGATGCCCCATTTACTTGTACGACTCTTAGTGAAGAACTCAATATAACATTTACCCCAGACACGTCTGTTTTTCGTATGTTCGCTGTAGTTACAGATATTCTTTTTAGATTGGGATATTCATTGGATAAGAACTACTTCATTTTTTCTCAATCTGCCGGAAGCACGAAGTAAGCCAACGCCAATGTAGAGTTTGTTAATATAGGGTTACTAAAATTTCACGCGTACTGCGTGTTAAGTGTCAGGATTGTGCGTGAAAAACGGTTGATCAAACTCTTAAATCCAAACTGTAAGTTTATCCATTTTATTGAACGCTAGTGTAACTGTGTATATTCAGGTGTCGTAGAGTATAAAGGCCCCTAGAGCTACGAATATTTGAATGACGAAGCGGTCGGTGGAATATTTTGAAGGTGTTGGTATCTGTAAAATTAGAGATGATTACAACAAGCTTTTCGTTAATGGAGCTCTACATCCATTGTTGCTGCAAAATCCGTCTGATATTTATTTTACAATTAAAAAGAGAACGGTTGTAGATTTCGTTCTCCACCACGTACGTCTCTTTTACTTTTATTGAATTATAGCAATTACGTTACTTAAACTTAACGGAATTAGTACTAAGGTAGTAAAAACTAGTTTTACTAGTCAACTTTTGGCTAGGCAGCGGTATATTACTAAAGTTATTTACGAGCATATGTTGAATAAGTAGGAAAAGAACGCTGCTGTATACCTCAAGATACGAAACGTTTTTAAAATCTTTACAATTATTTTGAAAATGTTCGATGGCTAGATGTTATGTTTTGATTTAGAATTTAATAGTTTTTTTTTAAACCACGTTAATCTATTATTGCTTCAATTGTATTTGCTTTTTTCTTTTTGAGTGTTATACATTGGACAAATTACAACAGAATGGGAGATTTTAATCAGAAACAATTTTGCAGCTTTTCAATAACAGTAAAGCACCTCTTTTACCTCTAGCAATTTTGATTGTTTTGTTCTTAATACTCCTTTCAAGGATCACATTTGCACCTTGCATTATGGATAATACTTCTGCTTGATAGATTATAGTTAGCTTGCCTAATACTCTTGGAGGTTCAGATCATTTAAAAAGATACCTGATCCTGTACCCTCGCTCGTTTTAAATCAATCTGTAAAGATGGTTATATTTAGTTCGATTTCCTCTTTAGCATTCAGAAATATTCTGACGAACATTCTAAATTTACAGATAGGTAAAAGAGAACCCACTTTGCTGCCACAAAGCGAATCCATTGTACAGCGCCGCTTAAAATGCGAGGGTGTGTTTCTGTTACTCCTTTGTAGTTGTAAAGTTCCTTAGACTGCAGTCTTAAAGCTGATCTTAGTACTACGTCCTCCACATAGAGATCTAGTGGAAGGAGACTCAGGCATGCTCTTATAACTGCCACTGCAGTGGAACGCATTGCTCCCGTGATACTCATACACGCCAGTCTTTGAACGTGTGAGATCTTTGTTACTGGAATGACCTGTCTGGTTCTAGACCACCAGACCAGTGCACCATAACATAGCATAAGTCTAATTATGTCAGTGTGCAGCCATAGGACGGCCTGTTGTGAAGAGTCACACAGTAGTTCCCCTCCTTTGTTATTAATGGCAGCCACTGCCTCACCACTTATACCAAACCCTAGAAGTCTACCCATAGGTTCTTTTATTTTAGCATTGTGAAAGATGCACCACTCTCGGACCTTCGCCCAGAGGTTTTGCATTGCCAGCTTACAGGGAAAGAATTTGGCAACTGTCCATTTTTAACCACCGTAAAGCATGGTCATCTTCACAGCTGATTCTAACAATCTTCCTGAAATACTGCCATCTCCTAAAAGTGTTTCAACTTAACCGTTAGTTATTTTCCCGTGTGGGTTGACTAGGTCTATAATAGCTACCCAAAGGTGGCTTTTGAGAGCCTCTCTATAACCTGTATGAGGTTGTTGTTGACCTAATTGCTGTTTTGGCTTTTTTTAGGGTTGAAGATAACTGGTGAGCTTTCCTCCGAACGACTCTATTTACCCTTTATATCTGCAGAGGAAGCTAGCCGCCCTCTGGGCAGCAGTAGTGGTACCACTAGTCCTCTTCTTCCAAAAAGGTCGTGTTTGGTTTCTCTTACTCTTTTATACAGAGTCAGCTCTAGTATCCAGCTCTTGCAAAAACGTAGTGGTGGCAGTAATTACTGCTTACTGCTTTCTTTCACAGGTTTAGCTATAGTATCTACCACCTGCTTGGAGGTAGTAGGAGTTGGGGTGGTTTGCTTAACTGCTGCTGCAAGACGGGCTTTCTTACGTCTGTTCTGTTCAACCCTTTTTTGGAATGATCTGTTTTTGTTCTTGCTGTTGCTAAATTATAGGGGTATCCAAAGACGCTTCCTGTAAAGTGGTTTCCTATAAGGAACTCAGGTTGCCCAATAAGGAGATGTCGAACTTCGACATAAGACTACTAGAGATGTGTAGTTCCCGAGAATGCGTTACACACAAGTGAGTGACCCCACATCACTCGATCGTAGAGACCCACTGTATGGCCCATCACTTCCAAGGAGCTCACCCTGCCGGCGATCTGTTCCGATGGCGCAGCCGATTGATCAAGGTGGGTTAGTCTCGATCTACCGTCTAGGTAAAATTCAGGCCGAAGTGATGTGTTGCCGCACTCCAGAAAACTCACCCGTCCTAAAAGTGGCTCAATCACCAGGTTCCTTTCGCCCACCGATGCGGGTCGCCTTGCACGGTACAAACACGAGGGTGATCTGCTCCTGTGAAATCTACCGATCTATCACAAGAAGCCAGTAGAGATAGGGAATGGTCCGCGGTAAAAGCTATTACTTCACTACGCAGGTTCTCATGCCGGGGGTTTCATTACTAACTTGGCCCCAAAGACTCAATCATTTTCCTAGCCGCCACCTGGAAACGCGCTCGGTAGGTACCCCAACCCACGAATCAAAACCATGTGACGCAAGCTATTGTTTCATGTGCATATGTCAATTTTCTCCACATCTTCATCACAGACGACGGATGGACAGCGACTTCTTGCCTCATTGTGCACGCTAGTGCTTCCATTTTTAAACACGCGACATTATTAACATACGACACTTCCACTTATCACATTTGATTCATAAACGTTATACAGTTTGTGATAAATCGTAGCTACTGAAAGTCTTTTCGCACACAGAAATTGTATTACTTACGCATTTTAGATGTGGGCGGATTTTTAAAATAAATTCAAAATGCTCCAACATATACCGAAAATGAATACGATACATGGAAGATCATCATATAATCCATCGCATTTATCAAATAAAATAGAAAACGGATTTAGGAAATAGTTAAAAAAACAAATTTATCGTATGACCCTAATTTAAGAAGTAAAAAAAGGTCTTAGTGAATTAAAACACAAAGTAAGAAATATACTCAACATTAAAAATAAGCATATCAAGAAACCTTCAAGGAAGAATATTAAGTGAACCTGACGTGAAAATTATAACCATTCAAGGGCATACTGGAACGAACCATATGTTTACATTAAATGCAGCGGATCTCACGATACGAGAACTTGCACCAAACTAAAAAACAGCAGCTAAATGTATTGTGAAGAATTTTCAGACGCCCCCGTAACGCCTGCTTACCCATCACGCTCGAGCGGCGAACATAATGCTTTCAATGCGAGCAGCTGAGATGGGACCCAGAGTGCCTGCTTATTTCTAGGAACTCTTCAGACTTGTTATCTTTGCATTGCAGTTTATCACTCTACAGTGCCTTTTCGCTTTACTTCCTATAGTTTGATGTGTTGTTTTGTCTTTTCTATGATTTTTTTCATTCCTTCCATTCTTGAATCTTTTCATTTACTCAAGTTATCCTCACCTTTTTAAGTCGTTTATAACCTGATCTTTCCAACGGAATTTAGGTTTTCCTTACTATCGGATGTTGAGTGGGTTCCATTTCATGATTTTCTTTATTATCGCTTCCTTTACTTTTCTTTGTATATGTCCGTACCGTTTCATTCTCTTGACTTTTATTACACTCGTTACGATGTCATTTTCTAATATTCTGTTTATTTCAGAATTTATGAACCTTCTGTACTCTCTGTTTATTTTCTTAGAGTTGTTTTCTTCTTACTTATCTTTTACTTTTCATTATTTCTTTGTACTTATGAAGTGCGTTATGTTTTGCTTTTATTCTTTGCGTGACTTCTATGCCCCTATTAGTTTTATTATTTATCCTTATCCCCAAGTATCTGAAGTTTTGTACTACCTCGTATTTATGTTTCCCTATTTTAATGTCTTTTTTTCTATTTGTTCTCTTTTTCTTGCTATTTTCATATATTTTGTCTTTTGTTTGGTTTATTTTGAGTCCTCTTTTCTTGGCTGCTTTGTCGATTTCATCTATAATCTCTTCTAATCTTCTTTTATCGCTGGCCACTATTACTAGGTCGTCAGCATATGCGATTATTTGCACCATTTTTGAATAATCGATCCCTATACTTCACATTCGTTTATTATTCCTTCTACTGCTATATTAAATAAAGTTGCAGATAGTCCGTCTCCCGATCTCACTCCACGTTTTATATCTGTTTCTATTGTTATTTCTTCACTGGTTTGTACGACTGCTTTAGATTTGCCCATAGTTATTTTAATTAAATTTCTTAGTTTTTTGTGTTCTTTGCGTCTTTAATTAGTGTTTTCCTTTTTATGATGCCATCCAAAACTTATTTGAAGTCTATAAAATTTTTGTGTAATTCGTTAATTTTTTCGTATGTTTTTTCGATGTTTTAGTTAAGTATATAAATAACATCTATTGTTGACTTTCCTGGTCGAAATCCGCTTTGGTATTCACCAATGATCCTTTCGGTGTATTCCTTTAGTCTTGTTTCTATAATTGTTTTGAGTATCTTGTACATTGTGCTCGGTAGTGTTATTTTGCTATAATTATCGCAGTTCGTTAAATATCCTTTATTGGGTATTGGTACTATAATTCCTACTTTCCATACTTCCGACATTGCCTTTTTTTCCATACTTTACTTATTACTTCGTATATTCTTTCTCTCAGTTCTTCTCCTCCATATTTTCACATTTCATTAAATATATTATCTGTTCCTGTCGCTTTTCAATTTGCTTATTATTTCTTCTTTTTATGGTTTTCTTAAGTTAGTATTGTCTATCTCATTTTCCTCTTGTGATTCTTCATTATATTATTCTTCTTTTCTTGCTTCGTCTAATAAACGCTTCTGTCAGGTTATCTTATCTATATTTGCGGTTAGGTTCTTTCTCCTTTTTTGTCTTTTTAGGTGAATGATATAATTTGGTATTATTCTTGTTGCCTTTCTTTAAATCTTCCATTACTTTGTCTATATATTTACGTTTCTTTCCTGCCATTAGTTTGACTTCTTCTTTACTGATTTTCTTATAATTCTCGTGATGTCCTTGCTTGTTGGTTTCTATCCACTTCATTATTGGTTCCCTCTTTCTTTTTATTAGCTTTTTACATTCTCCATCAAACCATTCTATTTTTTTTATACTCGTTTTATTCTTATTACCTTCTTTATTGATTTCATAATAATTGTTTTAATTGCTTTCCATTATTCCTCTATGTTTTCTTTTTTATTTTCTTTTTGTAGTAAATTATTTATCTCATACTCGTATCTCGTCTTTCCTTCTTCTTTTTCTAAATTTCCCAGTTCTCATTTATTTTGTTTGCGTTTATTTTTATTTGATCATTCTTAATTTCATTTCCGTTATTACTAGGTTATAATAAGTTTCTACGCTTGTCCCTCTATATGATTATACATCATTTATCATGTGCTCTCTTTTCTTTTTAAGTAAAACATGGTATATTTGGTTGCTTTTATTTTTTTCCTGGCGTATTCCATGAATTTTTTTAAAATTTATTACCTATAATATATTGATCGGCTTGTGTTGCTAGGTGGCTTGGTCTCATATCGTCATCTGTTGTTATTTCATGGATTGTTTCTATTCCAACTACGTATTTTATGAAATTTTATCTTCCTATTTTTGCATTGAAGTCCCCTACTACTATTAATGTATCGTGCTTGGATATCTTCTCGCATGTTTTTTTCAGTTTATCGTAATAAGTTTTTTCTCTTTTACCGTTACTTTTTCTGTAGGTGCTTAGGCGTTTACTATGGATATATTTGCTATAGTATTTTTAATTCTGAATTATGATATTCTTCCGTCTATGCTTTTGTATTGTATTAATTCTTCCAGAAATTTTTATCTATCATTAATGCCGTCTCTTGCTGTCATAGTGTTTTGTTTCCTCGTAGAGTATTGAGTACTTTTCTTTGTCTATTCTTCTTTTACCTTCACATCTTATCTCTTGTAGTGCCATCAGGCTTATTTGGTATCGTTTCATTTCTCCTCCTATTTCTTTCATTTTACCTATTTCTAATAATAATTTATGTTCCATGTTTCTAGTCTTATCTTATATCACCTTTTTCGTTTTTTTTTGTTCTTTTCTCTTTTATATTTCCTGCAAATCGTCTCCTTGTCCATTGCCATGTCTGTCGTTATTTTTCTGTTTCTTATCTATTTCTATTAGTTGTTTTTGAAAGTTTGTATTGTTTTTTTATAGTTTTTCTTTGAGCTTATCACTTTCTGGATATCTTTCATTTACCGTTCCTCTCTAGCTGCTTCTTTCACTTGTGATTTCATTTACAATTTTCTCCTCTCTTTCATTGTCTTCTGCCTTGTAGTCATCGTTATTAATTATCAGTTTTTTGTATTTTACTTGGACTTTATGTTCTTTATTTCTCGCTTCCTTCATACGTAGTATTAGTCTTCTTCTTTCTTCTTGTACTCCTTTAGGGTGGTTTTCATTAATCCATATATCTGTACCCTTCAGAACTTTTGCATTTTTAAATATGTTTGATCGTGTTGACTTTATCCGTGATTTGTTTATTTCTTTAAATATGTTTAATTAATTATTGATTTTAGTTTAATACATTTTGCATTTATTTTATTTTATCCTGCTTTATTTATATTTCAGTTTATTCTTCAACGTATGGTGTGTTACCTATCCTAAAAATTATTGCACGTCTCTCGTTCAGTTATTTATATTTTCGTAATCATTTATCTATTATAACAGCATGCAATTTTTCTCTTTATTCATATATCATTTAAACTCAAAATAAATTCAATAAAATTAAAATGAAATATACATTTTATTCACTGTCGCGATGTAATGTATATATTCTATTTATGTTTAATACTCATTAAAACCTCTGCATGCACACACAACACATCCATGATGTGAATTATTATAAGGTATTAGCTGTGCGAATATTTATTGACGGCGTTAACCATTACACACACTGGAATTTAAAGTTGCTAAAAAGGCATTCAAGGGGTATGGCAATGCAAGAGGATTAGTTGCACATACCGAAAAACTGAATAAGGCACTTATTGAAAACTTAGCAGAAAAGGGTGCAAAGATATTTAGGAAAAGGAAAGACGATTACTCTACCGGAATTGTGAAACGATGGGGCGTGTCAGATGTCGGTGTAAGACGCGACAAAGAAATTCTGGGGTTCTCTCAGCATCAGAACTAAAACGGGTTAATGGGAAAAGGTTAATATCGATCCCTAATAGTGCAATTTGTGCCACGAAAATACGAAATGGAACTAGAATGCATAATTCCAATAGTGTTCATGTCGATCGACAAATAAATGAAAAATTATTATCGAAACATCCGGACCAATTCAAAATTTCGGACGGCAACGGGGGTTTCAGTAAAGGTTTATGGAGGTTTATTTCCTATAATTTTGCCAGGTAAAAGGAACCAAATGCCCAATTAATTTGGCACAGGATAATTGAAGTCTACGACTAAAACGCCCTAAAACCATTAAAAGTATGACCATTATAGAAAATATTTTATCGACCATTCGCTCGGTTACACCATTTTGTGGATAAATTTGTCTCCGTATTGTCTCTTTCCTTTTCTTTTGTTGGTCTATATATTTCTTTGTGTCTGGAGCATCTTAAATCTTCGATATTCATATGCGGTATTTGTTAGTAGTCTTTGCTTCCTTTGTGTGTATTGTCTTCCATCAGGCGGTCTATTATCGTTTTTAATAAAAGATAGTGTCCTACCCCGTGTCCTATTAACCTATCATTTTATTAACTATTTTTGTATTCTTTCTAGTTTAACATCTTTCTATAATATTATATCTTCAAAGCTTCTCTCGTCACTTATTAGGCTTGTCCAAATTGACAACCCATACATATAGTGTACTTTAAAGTTATTGGCGATCATTAGTAATTGCAAGTAATAGGATTGCAAAGCCAATTATACTTTACAATCGATGGCGAGTTATTTACCTAAACGCTCTGCATCAGGGGTTTAGAAAATTTTCTAATTAAGGCCTCCTTTTAAAAAGAATTTTGCTGCCGACCCTCCTTTCGTTCCACCAATCTCTTGTTCTCAACATATTTCATTGAGAAAACGCGAATGCGCCACCAAATGACTGGGAGCGTCTGTTCGCAAATAGTTCAATTTGTATCTTTGTTTCTGGTGCCATATCTCACCAGGTATTTTCTCAAATAAATCCAAAGTGGTCGTGGTAATTACAAATGAAGACCGAATTAGTTTTTAGGCAATTCCTTTTAACGTGCTGATGTTCCAAGGAACATTAATAGAAAACCGATTTAAATATCAAACGGTTGAAACCAAACTTATGTTATACCTCACATTCTAGTTTTAGACCAAAAGGATGCAAGAACACATCTAACCCACAAACGAACCCAATATTATATTTATGCGAGTTAGGAATAAAAGTGAGAAATCGACAAGAACTTTGAAAAGCTACTGGTTTCTGAAAAATACTTACATGTTTTGCGTTAATATTTTTTTTTACTTTTCAATTTGCTTTTCACGTATATAAAAATCGTAGGCGTTTTCGTTTGTTCCGTAACAGGAAGAGTAGTCATGATAATGTTCCTGAATTGGGTACAATATGTTCAGTAGTTAAAGCATCGTTTTTGTTTGTCATGAGAGACGGAACTAGATGTCTGAATATAACGTTTTCGATTTATTTCGGTAATTTCCTTGCGACTTCCTTGGTTTTTTAATACGCGCACCCCTAGTTTGGAAACTACCTGCTCTACAATATACTATTGCTTAACAGTCGCTAACGATTCTATAAAATCCAGTTGTCCATCTGGTGGACTTCTTAAGCGCATTGCAACTATATTTTTTTGACAGTTTTCCACAGGAAATATTTTGATGTGATATTTAAAAATAAATATATTGTATTACTATATACAATATTATTATAACTAGAATTAAATTAAGAATTTGTAGTTTTTAATTTTGAATTAAAAATATAATTAGATTTTTTTTCCTGGTAGTTAACCACACTAGTTGTATTATCGACGTTATTATTATATTCTAAAGATGTCGCCGCTGAAAGTATTCGTAGGAGGAATTAAAGGCAATTATCAGTAACATTAGTGCATTAAACGTCGGTGATTCTCTTCAAGTATTGCCTTGTGTTGGTGTGTATATTTGATCGAATTGATCGATAATGGCGGGTGCGGAGAACATTGACGAGCTGGTCGATGTGGATGCTGAAGACGAAGGAGAACGTAAGTAGGGGTCGATTTATTAATGACCTCTTTAACCTCAACAATAACGCTAATATAAACACCCGTTGCTTATCAACTTATAGAGAGTGTTCGTCGTCTGCAAGAGAGAGTTGTCCGTCGCAAGGGAAGAGGATTCCAGTCGGGCAGACGCCGCGAGCCCGAAGAAGTCGAGGGGTATGAAAGCTTGGGCGCCACCAGCAACGCGCAGACTGACGAATCGGAGCCGCAGAGATGTAAATTGCTGGTTCAATTGACAGGAGTTAGCTTAGCTGTTTGTTACTTAATTTTACAGCTGCTGGAGGTTGGGTTTTGTTTGTAACGTCCATTCATGAGGAAGCGTCTGAAGAGGACCTGACAGAAAAATTTTCTGAATTTGGCCCAATAACGCATATTTCGCTCAACTTGGACCGTCGCACTGGATACATAAAGGTGAGTCACGAGTGAGGTTAAAGTTCCTGCTGAAAAGTTTGTTCAATAGGGCTATGCCATGGTCGAGTACAGCACCTATGAACAGGCCAACGCAGCTCGGGAGGCCTTAGACGGGAGCGAGCTTCTTGGCCAAACGATCGGCGTTAATTGGTGTTTCGTGAAGGGGCCTGCGAAGTAAGTTTGCATATTTCTGATAGTTTTATTTAGTGTTGATGTGATTTTTTGCAGAAACAAGCACTCCAAGAGCAGCACTCTCGGTTAGGGTAGTGCTTAGCATTTATTTGTGTAATGTATTATTTTATCGATCTTTTCACTTTGGTGCCTGTCTGGCTGTTTGTTCATACATAAAGACTGTTTATAATGTAAACTAAAAGACTGTTAATAAAATGTATGTCTTGTAGTTGTGGTTTTTTAATTTATGATTGCAACCTTTTGATGAAATGAAAACGAAGATTGTTTTGTAAATGTCATTAATTTTATGATCTACTCTCCTGTAGATCTTGGGACCAGGACATTTGCATAATTCAAATGATGGAAGGCAGGATAATTATTTAAAACAATGAATGTGCCTAGAACATTTTCCATAGTAATTTATTCAGCATGGAAATGGTTAATATAGATTATAAAACGTAGATGTACCAGAGGGAAAGTGTTGCACTCAAAAAACGAGAAAAATTAAGGAAAACGTTCAATGGCTTATTACTTGTTTTAGAGCTTAAACAAAAAAGGCTCTTAGACGTTCATAAATGCAAAATCAGCCGCAGAGAAGCAGTTCATTTGCTGCACACACAAAATATTGGGACTAAAATACAAAAAAACATAAATAATGTGAATAGAAGAGAGGTTAGAAAACCCACAATCCCACCGTTTGTGCAACAAAAAGTCGTTTTGCGGCCACTTGACTACAATCCGGCCTCCTCAGTGAAAATAAGAAAGTAGTTTATATACTATGGATCTTTATTTGATACATATTTTGTTGAAAGTGTGATTGCTACTAGGAAAGCTTTAAGATATGGTGCAAGTGATGGTTGTACATTGTGACACGTTAAAATAGCCTTTAAACGTGGTTTACTCGCAGCGGACATTGATAATGGCATAATCCTCAGAATGGACATTTTAAAAACTTATGAATGTAAAGTGTACTTAGAACATAGTGCATTGAAGATAAAGCAAGAATAAGTTGTTCTCTGTGATCAAAATGAAGTCGTAGCACATGTGACAGTAGCTCAGGATACCATCCTCCTAGAACGTAGTAAATCGGTGGTGGATGCAAGAAAAGTCATCTTGATAGACCCAAGTAATGCTAAGAAGAGAACCTAAGAGATGATGCTAGTTGGAAGGACGCTAGTCCAAAGTGACAGCGTGATATCGCTCCACGCAATGAATGTTAATGTGTACCCTTGGACGTTAAAAGAAGACACAATGCTAGATCATTGTACCTGATGAACTGAAATCAGTAACCGCCACATCTTGGACGAGTCAACCAGATTTTTTTAAAAAGTATATTTCTATGTAATATTTTAAAATTTAATTGCTTTATTTCTATATTTGATAACATTGTAATCATAAATAAATGAAGGACTTATAAATTTTTGTAAATTTGAATAAAAAATGTATTTAGAAAAAATGTTTTCGGAAGTTAACTACTCTAGTTATACTATGACCTTATCATTATACTCCAAAGATGTCGTAATAGTAACCATAGGAAATAGTATTATCGTTAGTATGAGGCGTTGTTAGTAAATGAGTCATTCAGCATTTTCCGTTATTTCCAATACATTCATTTGATTGAATTAATCAAATTTCCTAGAGAATGGCAGGCACGCTGAACATTAACGACGCCGCGGATTTGCATTTTGAAGATGGAGAGCGTAAGTTAGAGTCGTTTTCGATTGGGGTCTTTAACCTTAAAATAACTAATTTTGCTTATCTTAGAAGGGGTAGTTGCCCGCCTTAAGCGCAACCACGAAAAGGTCGAGGGGTGTGATAGCGTGGATACCAACGAGCATGCCCACGAAGTTGAGCCGCAGAGATGTAAATTGTTAGTTCACTGACAGGGATTAACTATTTATGTTGCTTGGTTTTGCAGCTTCTGACAGTTGGACTATGTTCGTAATGTCCCTTCATAAGCAAGGGTCTGTGGAGGACGTGAGAAACCTTCTCCAAATTTGGCCCAATAAAGGAATTTTTGGTCAAGTTGGATCATTGCGCTGGATGTTTCAGGGTGAGTTATGAGTGAGGTTAAGTTTCTGCTGTAATGTTCTGTTTCATAGACCTTTGTCTGGTTCGAGTGTAGCACTTGCGAACAAGCAAAGTCAGCTTACCAGGCGTATCATTTGAACGAGATTTCTGAATATAATAAGCTAGGTGGTTGGATAGGGCGTTCGAATAATGCCGGACGTATGTCCGATCGTTCATATATACAGACTGTTTATAATGTAAACTAAAAGACCGTTAATAAAATCTAGGTCTTGTAGATGACTAGTTTTATGCTTTACTTTCGTGTAGATCTTAGGACCAGGACTTTTGCACAATTCAAATAGTGGATGGCAGTATTCGAACATTTGAAATCTGTAAAGGAATATTTGAATTTGGTATTTACTAATTATTTGAATATGAATTACAATCGTAATAGACACAGCAATTATCACTCGAGCTGCATGAATGATTAACTCATTATCATTGTGAGAACTTGCAACAAAAGTAAGGAAGATGGGCTTTAAATGAGTCGCACTTTTAACTGAACAGATGTGTGAATAGTAATAATTGTGACATTTGTAGAAGATAATTTGTGAGTGGTAAAATAAGAAGATAATTTATGTACTATGTATCTTTATTTTATACATATTTTGTTGAAAATATGCTCGCTACTAGGAAAGCTTTCAGATACGGTGCAAGTGATTGTACATTGTGACAAGTTCAAATAGCCTTACTGGTAGCAGACATTGAAAATGGCATATTCCTGTGAATGGGCATTTTAAAAATCCATAAATGTAAAGTGAACTGGGAACATAGTGTATTGAAGATAAAGGAAGAATAAGTTGTTCTTCATGATCAAAATGGAGTCGTAGCACAAATGAGAGTAGCTGAGGACACACAACATAGTAAATTGACGTTGGATGCAAAAAGTGTTGCAGGATTAAATTATTGGCAGTTCAAGAAACGAATCTAAAAGAAAAAGCAGAGGAAGAGTTGGGGGATTTTATATTTATGAATGGAGGGAGTTAGAACAGATTAGGGTCTAGATTCCTTATAGTGAAGTCAAGAATAGAGAACTTGCTAAATTTTACTGTAAAAAATAAAAAGATGATCTATTATATAATAATATAAGAGAAAAAGAAAATTAGTATTATAAATGTTCACTCACCAACAGTAAGGGCAGATGTTGAGGACATTAATACATTTTAGGAAGAACTAGAACAAATTTGTGCAAACATTCCGAAATATGATGTGAAAATGATAATTGGTAATTTCAGTGCAAACGTTGGCCAAGAAGCTCACTACAGGCCATACGTAGGAAGGAATCGCAAACTCAAATTAATGAACAATTGACAGTGACTACTTAACTTTGCAATAAGCAGATACCTCAGATTAATGTTTACAGTGAAACCAAACAAAGAGATACATAAAGGTACTTGGCAGTATCCTAACGGCAAAATGATCAATCAAATTGATCATCTGTTAAGAGAGATGAGGCATCAAAATATAGTTACCAACGTCAAGAGTCGAAGGGGAGTAGAAATATAACCCAATCACTTCCTCGTGAAGGCAACAATAAAAGCTCAGATATGTTACAAACCAAAAATCAATAGAACTGTGGGGAGAAAACTAGAAATTGAGCAATTAAATGAAGAAGAGATAGGGAGAAAACAACGAGAGAATTTAGAGAGGGAATTGAACTGTCTAGTTTGACTCGAAGATATAGATTAAAATCTGGGCAGCCTTGAAAACAGCAATTATGCAGACAGCGCAGGCAGACCTTTAGTGCACAGGAAAAAGTAATAACAAATGGTTTGATGATGAATGCGAGATGGTGTTGCAAATATTAAAAGAGGAAAACAAAAAATGTTAAATAAAAGCCCAGAAAAAACCGAAAATTTCAGGAAAAAGAAAATAAGAATTACTGACCCAGACATATTAGACTGAAAGATTACAATGGAGAGATTATTGCAGGAGAGGAGCATATAGCACAAAGATGGGGTGAATAATATAAAAATACTATGAATATAACAGGCGAAGATGCACACAGAGAGGAAGAAGTCATAGTGACAGAAACTGGAGCAATGTACAACACACCCACACTAGAAGAAATAAAAGGATGCATAAAGAAAATAAAGAGCAACAAAAGTCCTGGAACAGATATAATCCAAGCAGAGTTACTGAAATACGAAGTAGCCATCTTATAAAGCAAAACATTAGATCTTATTTCACAGATATGGACAACAGGCAGGATGCCATCAGAGTGGAATGACACTGTCCTTCCAGCACATAGTAAATTGGTGGTGGATGCAAAATGAGTCATCTTGCTGGAACCACGTAATGCTAAGAAGAAAACCTAAAAGAGGAAACCAAAGTGAAGTCCAAAGTGACAGCGTGATACTGGTCTGCGCAATGAATGTTAATGGGTATCCTTGGACTCTGAAAGAAGACACAATGCTTGGTCATTGTACTTCAGTTTCCTCAGCGGTTCGTCAAGTCGGCAACATCCCGGCAATATCAAGCCAGGTACCTGATGAACTGAAATCAGTAATCACCACATCTTGCAGTGGTTTGTGTCTTGACCAGCAGGTGAATGTTAAAGTTTTTGCACTGGAAACAAGACGTATTCCAATACTACAAGGGCAGGACAAATATTGTGTGACGAATATCGCTGAAAAGATCATCCAAATGGTTTTCCCAAAGATAGAGAACTTGCAGTCTTTTCGTTATTTGTTTTGTGATTGTCCACGTTTATACGCCATAAGCCATGACAAGGAAGACGCATATATAATATACCTTTGTTCTAAGACGCAAGGGATCTTCTTGTTTTTCATTATTTGTTTTAATTTTGTGAACGCTGTTCAAAATAACCTTCGTTTTGTCTCCATTTCTGTTTCTTTGTTTTCTTTACCTATTGACATAATTTGTCCTAGATATGTATATGTTGTAATATTTTCTATATTAGATCTTTTTCTGTTATTTCTGATCCTCCAGGGCACATTATCTTCGTTTTGTTCGGGTTTACTTTTAGTCCTTTTACCCCTCTGTTAACATTATTTTTAAATCTTCCGGGTTGGCAAATATCACAATATTATCCGCGTTATCCGCGAACTTTAGATGGCTTAGACGCTGTACATTTATGTTAACTTCTTCGTTTGTCCAATCTAGTTGTTTAAAGACTCCTTCCAAGGTCATTCCAAACAATCTCGGAAATATTGTATCTTATTGACTTACACATCTTTCGAGCGGAAATGGTCGTGTTGTTTCGTATACTTCTACCATGGATGTCCCTTGCTTGTATATAATCTTTAATAGTATAGTGTAGCTAAGTATATGCGGGCGTTATCAAGTTCTTTGATTATGGCTTGATGCTCTACAGAGTCGAAAGCCTTTTCGTAATCAACAGAGGCCATGTATAGTTCTAGGTTATATTATTTTGCATTTTCCAATAATATTTTCACTGTTAATAGATGGTCACAAGCGCCAAATACTCTTCGGAACGCTGCCTGTTCGACTGATTGATACTGTTCTAATTTTTATGTTAATCTATAATAGTTTTAGTTAAGCTTACTTTCGCTCTTACAAAGCGATAGGTTTAGGGCTGTTACATTTTGTATTATTGATTTTGAAGAACTAAGGACGTAGTATATCTTTTTATTGAAAAATGTGTTCATGACATATAATTGTTGTTCTTCTAAAAATTCTGGAAGCATATTTCCTCTTGGGTTTTTTTTAACTAATCTGTATTTTCCTATTCTCTTGGTTCTCCTAGGGTGGCATTAAAATCACCGACTATCAGGTGATGGTCACATTTTACATCATATCTTGCAACGTCCTTCATAGAATGACTCAACTTCCTCATCTTCATGGGTCATTGTAGGAGCAAAATTCTTGAATCGCCCTTCTTTTATAATTGTTGTTTATTCGTATAATTATGTATGCCACCCTATCTGAGATTCCTATGAAACTAATTATGTTTTCAAGGTAGCCATTCACATGGCGTAAATTAAGGTTATCGGTGATCATTGGTAATTGCAAAGGATAGTGACTGCGGAGCGATCTATACTTTATAATCAAGATCTACTTGAACGCTGTACATCTGCAGTTTTTAAGCTTTTAAAGTGCGACCTCTATGACAAGAATTTTGCTGACAATCTCTCTCATAGTCCTTAGTCCTTCTCAACTTTGTCCATAATGAAAAAGCGACTGTACAACCTGATTGGGAACATCTGTTAGTAACTTCTGGTAGGTTAGGAAATTCTTACTTGTAATTAATTTTTTACATCTCTTCTGTTTTTCCTGAAGTTTTCTTTTTCTGAGCTTTTACTTAACATTTTGCCTTTTTCTTTTTTTAACTTTGCAACTCTAACTCGCATTCATAATTAGAACATTTGTTATTATTTCTTCCTGCGCACTGAAGGTTTGCCTATGCTGTCTGTGTAATTACTATTTTCAGGATTACTCAGTTTTTATCTGTATCTGCGGGTCAAACTAGATAGTCTAAATTCTCTTGGTATTTTCTCCCTATCTCTTTTTCACTTAATTGCTCAATTTCTAGTTTTCTTCCCATAGTTCTGTTGATTTTTGGTTTGTGACCTACCTGAGCTTTTATTGTTGCCTTCATGAGGAAGTGATTGAATTCTGTTTCTGCTTCTCTTAGACTCTTGATATTGGTACCTATATTTTAATGTTTTATCTCTCTTAATAGATGATTAATTTGGTTGACTGTTTTGTCGTTGGGATGCTGCCAAATACCTTTTATGTATCTCCTTGTTAGGTTTATTATAGACTATGCGGTCGGAATAAGTGGATTGTATAGGTAATTTTGAATAAAGGACTTGAAACAAATCTAAAGTTAAAACAGTAACCTATGGAAACGGCACTTTCCCGCAGATATCGGTTCCCTGCTGTTGGTCCTGGAGCTAAGGATATGGATAAAAAATAAGATAAGTTACCCCAATCTTTACAGCGCAGACGAAACAGTAGCGTCTTTTCCGGCGCAAAAGGTTCCTTGGTCGAGCCAGATGAAAGAAAATGGACCCAGTTTTTTACCGGCAAAATTTCAACCCTGAAAAATTTGCCTTTAACAAAAGGCATGGCAGAAAATTAAAACTTCTGCTGCCAATTAAAGCCGCCGGCGAACTCTCGGTTAAACAGTGTGTTATTATTTTACAATTTTATTTTGAGGCCTTTAAATGTGAAACCACGAATCATCCAGGAAATATTCTTGAATATCGGCAACTCAATTGGCGACCAAGATCTGCCAACGATCGCCAGCCCAAAACAATCCCCGTATCGGAAAACGTGATGACTGGACACTATGATCCTGGACTGCAAAACCGGACAAGCACTTTCAATCAACTCTAACAACGACGAAGCCGCGTGTACTGGATATGGATAAAAAATAGTTCCTTCCTCTGCTTCATACAATTCATCTTCAGCTGCTCTGGTCTTTTTCCTAGCGATACGAGCTTGTTCTGAAACGTCAGAGCTGCGTTGGTCTGCCCGGCGAACGCGCTCGCGGTCGCACTCCTCGGCGAAACGCACGATTTCTGAGCCGAGTAAACATTCCATCGTCTCAAAAATCTTCAAAATAGGTCGCTGGCCTTCGTTGAACATGCACGCAGTAGTGCCAGTGGCAAATTCCAATATTTGTTTACCACAAACTCTCATTATTTTGTGTTGGAACCTAAACATCTTTCGAGAAGATCGTTTTGGCTCAGATCTGCATCTTTAAAACTCGTTGAGTATCTTCATCGAGAGCAGGGAGACGAGAATATCTCGTTCCCCTGGTTTTATGCTGTTGCCACTTATACCACGAGTCTTCACCTTTGGGACAAAGGTGATGTTGAGGCTTTTCGTCGGTAGAAATTTTGTGGTAAAATGTTGCCCATATTTCATTGGGCATGTCTTCCACGGAATCAGGATATCGTCGAATTGCTAACCCATAATATAATGATAAATGTGGCACAACTTTGTTAGTTAAAGTCGCGGTTTTCGGTTGCAGTGTAGATTTGCCTTTTTCAACCGTATCAGCTGTTTTTTAGCTTCTTTTGCTCGCCTATACATTTTTTTCTTTACATGAAACACATTCTTTTTTACGATGTCATCACCGTAAGGAGCAGATTCGAGTAAACTTTTGAAAGTTTTTGTATCTCCATCACCAATATAAAATGCACATTTTACATTGTGAAGATTGCTGAAACATTTGGATGGTGCCATCTACTTCTATTTTACCAATACTTCCCTAATGATTTGCTTGACATTCTTGTTCGTGAGCCTCGTACCAATCCTCGTATCCTTCCGTATCTTCTCTGCCTTGCCATCCAGTGCTTCACAAAAACTTGATTTCACGATGGTGTCTAGAATTATATATATAAAAAAAATTATGAGTGCTGCTGCTGCTGTCACACAGGTCAAAGGTCAAATCGTTCGTGCCTTCTCTGTGCCGACCCGAGCGCCTCCGAAGGACAAATCTCGGCTCGGCGGCAGGCGCGACCGAGGTAATATATTTCCGGAACCGCAAGCGATGGAAAATTTTCGTTTGAGAGCGGGTAATAAAGCACTTATATATAAAAAAAATTATGAGTGCTGTCACACAGGTCAAAGGTCAAAGTTCAACTCTAACTGGGTATACGTAAATGCGTTGTCATGGTAACGGCGTACGCCAATTATGTCAAACAGAGCTTTTTAATCGTGTTTTTATTTATTTTTAAAAACTACTATGCGAAGGACCGCTGCCAGGCCTCGTTTTATTAAAATATTTTCCAATCAAGGATATAACACCTAAAAGTGAAAAAATCCTCTTTTTGACCATGATCCATAGCCGGAAACAGACAGCTCGTTTTCTGGAAAGCCAACTTCCACATTCAATTTTTGTTCTTCTCGCATAGCTTTATTGATCACCATATTGTACACAGCGTTTAGACTTTCACTAATTGATTTCATGACATTATAATATAAATTGCTGTTGAAGCGTTTTCCTACATCCATATATCCACAAAAGGCGTTGATGCTGTATAAACCAACGCCGATCAATAGATTTTATAGGCATTATTTATCATGTGGCACGAATCTATGAATCTATCTTCACATTGGCACTGCACTTTAATTTTAAATCCAAGTCCACTTTCACCGTATCTAGAAAGTCATTTCCGAGTTATACTGACATTTCACGATTGCTTGCAAAGAGAAAGAGAAAATTGGATAAAACAGTAAATTAGCAAAATCATTTTGACCGACATTAAAACTGTCGTATTTTCTTTGTAGTATTCTTTTTTTTGCAGATATACTAGCAAAATCGCCTCCAACTTTATCTGAAAATTGGTTTCCACCGAATTTGCCTTTTTACTTTGATTTCAAAGGCGCCTAGACGCAGTTTCAGTTTGCTTTCTATCAATTTTCACGTGTTTACACTCTGAAAACGGATGCTCTTTTCACGGCGAAATCTTAAATAGTACTGGTCGTTTGGAGAGCGTTATATTTTGAAAAGGGACGCTTTCATTATACACTTATATAAAGACGAAGTTATAAACACGGAACAGCTGCTCCGAACGCCCATACTCCGTATACCTGCTCCGAAACTAGAGCGCGCTCCTACTTTGAAGCGCTATATCTAGTCAAAAAGGTAGGAATCGTCTACATCGACCATGGGATATTAAGTTTATGATTATAAACTGTGGAAGAATGCAGAAAATTGATTTTTTTACCCGTCACATCGGGTGATCCCCTTAATATAAATCAACGCAGCTGATAAGCAAATGTGAACACTCAAAGTTCATACAGTAATTTTGGTGTTCATTTGTATAGAACATTAAACTTGCTTTTTAATAAATCTAAAAATCGGTGATATCTCCCCAAACCCTATTGTTTATCGAAAATGTGCCAACTTTGTTAACTAAAAAAGAAATCAAAATAAATTTCTGGTTAAAAAATTACCCATCTTGAATGTTACCCGCTTAATTAATAAAAATAAGTTCTAATTCCTATATATGTGTTATACTTAATTCTGAGAAAATCTTTGAAGAAATCTGTGATTTTAAATCAATTTTTCACTTCATTATCCGGGTATAAAAGCGAGAGTGCAGCAAATATCCTACAGTGCTACAAGTACCAGCCATTTAGGAACACTAAAAATTAATGTGGAGCAAAACTACGTTACGTCAAATGTCTTGAAGATCATTTACACAAAGTACGCAAGAAAAACGACCTACCTAAATGCTACCAATTACAGTGGACATTCGAATCACCGACAATTACAAAAACAATAAACTCTAACTGGAAATCTTAGACTAATATCGAAACAGCACACAAATTCAACGAATTATCGACAAGCCGCACAATTAGACATTAATTCTACTAACTTAATCAGTCAGTCGTTCCAATCTTTTTTACGCGTAACTTACAAATCCTACAATTTATCAATGATTTTCATAATTTACTTCATGTCCCATATTAAGTTCCATCTGTTGACACTTATTTACCAAATATTCTCAATGGTTAATTTAAGATAATCGATTCGAATTTATCTACACTTAATTATTAATTTTCTTTAAAAAGACAAATATAGGAAAAGTTAAAATTACTTTTATCTTCATACAACCAAACACATTTTTTCTTGAACCTCATAGGAGGTCTTAATTATAAAACTACGCAATGAGGTTGTTGTGCAACCATTGCAAATTGTATCAAATTCAATAATTTTGCATCAAACTATCAAATCGTGCTCTTAATTATTACACACCCCACTTGTTCAACAGACAGTTACCTCGGACCATCTCCCAGTAATAATACTATTTACTGCTACATCAACATATACAGGAATATTAAATAGTCACATGAACTGGGAGGGTTCCAGGAACACGTACATTGTAATCCAACAACTCCTGAATATAATAAAAATATACGGAAAATAACATCCATAAATTTAATATATTACCAACAATAATAATACCTTATAATACACATGATTTCAACATAGATAAAAGGAATTTATTCGTCATTTAGAAAATGTCTGCACAAACCATTCCAAGATATAATAGGTTTTTTGAAGGATCAAAAGTGTCTTTGGAAACTTTGACATCCCGACAATTAATACTTTTACCAGCTGCTACCTGCAATTTCTACATTTTCTTTGTAGGACCTTTTGTTCTTAGGAAATCTGACCATTTTTTCTCCAACTACTCCAAAAAGGCTTCTCCGACCAAACTTTTATCTGATTCTTTTAGATTTTAAGCAAACATTCTAGCAGCATATTTATATTCAACGGATAAATTCCACAGTTTTTAAAACCAGATTTTAATGCTGTCCCATATTTAATTCCAACTGCTTTATTAATTCCTTTAACAACGTAGGAAAAACATTCTTAGAAATTGTCACGAATTTTGAACTATTCTTTCACTCCTTCCGCTTTGACAGGATTCCACGCCATATTTTCTTCATGGGGGCAAAAAAGGTCACATCCAAAGGCTGTGTAAGATGTGTAGTGTTAGGTGGTAAACCCACGAACCTTATGTTATGCAGTTCTAAGACTTGGATGTTAGTATGTGATGATAAATTGTCCCCAATCAATACCACTGGTCATTGCTCTTTTGACAGTGTGTAAAAAGAGAGTTTCAAACCAGTCTTCAAAAGTTATTGCATAGAACCATCCACTTTTAGTGCGATTGTAACGGGTATCTTTTGGGCCGCTTTTGAGTCCATGTAGTCCACATATGATCGCCCCTATAGACAACATAGTAGAGCTCATACTAAAGTTGCAAATTTTCTCGACGTACTTTGTGCATCCCTTTCAAATTACCTTTCGATTGCCAAGGTCATCGCTAATATTTGTAACTCCAAATACAGAACGGTGGAACATCCTTTAGAACGACACTCAAATTGTCCACGTATTAATTAAGTTGAACTTCACCAACATTAGCACGCACTTTCTTAATATTAGCACTGGTTATCATTGAAAGGACCGGATGCCTTTTCAAGAAACCTTGCGACCACTCGTAACCAGAATAATCTTTCATAAACTTGGCAATTGTAGCTCTTCTTCTGTCGAGATACTGCTTAACCATAATTTGAAAATCTGAAGCGACAACTAGAAATCCATAGTTCGACAATTTTATCGGATGTTGAAGAAACGCAGCTTCTTTTTCGACACTTAACACGCGAGAACCTCTCATCGGCTTGTTGTGTAGACCTTTCAAATTGTTCTTAATTGTTGATCTCGCAATATTGTAGCGTATTTCAACAGCTCGTTGAATTAGTTGCCCAGACCTAAGACTTTTCAAGCATTCTTGCAACACCTGCGGATTATAGTTCTTGTAGGAACCGAGCTGAACATTTTTTGTGGCTCCGTGACGTGGCTGTAAAGCAATCACAAGAACTTTTGCTAAAATTTTCAAAAAATAAGCATTTGGACACATGACGAGCATTATTACGAAAGAAAACAAAGAAAGTCAGATTGAGCCAATGTCACCCCAAATCGTGAGCCAAAGTCATACCAACTCATTAAATGTCTGTTAGTTCAAATAATGGTAGAATAATTTAAACTTTCCACATTATTTGCATGTTCTACAGGCATGTAAGTATCGAAAATTTCACTTATCGTGAATTAGACAAAATCAGGGCCAGGTGCACATGAGAGTTGGCGGGGTACGTTAGCCGCTTCAAAAATAAATGTTTGTTTAAGTGGCGCTGTAGGTCGTAGTTAAAATACGAACTAAATTAAATACCGATCACTTGAAAATATTGCTGTCATTTACCGTTTGCCACCAAAATTGATTAAATAAAGATATTTGCTAAACAGCACCACCGGAAACGAACATTTTTAGGACTTGGGCCACAGTCACCAGGCTTGGACCAATCTCACCCCAATTTAGGGTACATGTTTATAGATTTCTACAAATACATTTAAAAATGTTTGAATTGCTCACTTTACCAGCACAAGGGTGTAACATCCATCTCTGCGATAAGCAATATAAAATTCTTTATCTTTCACTGCTTTTTGTAGTCTCAAAACCATTATATAAACTGAAACAAGAATGTATCGATCAATTTATTAAAAGATAATACAAAATATTAGTCGTACACTTAAAAATCACATACAGCACGGTACAAATATTACAAAATATTCGAATATAATGTAATTTACTTTTACCAGAAGCGCAGGACTTTCCTAAAAGACAGTTTCGACAATTATTAGCTTGCATCTATCATAAAGGTGTTCTTGTAAATAATCGAAACTCACTTCGAATTAATTTATCTCAAGAAGATGACTATCGCACTCACACAGTTTTACAAAGCTAACGAAATTCCCTATTATACTTATTGAAATCCCAACTGCAAGCCACTATCAGTAATAATAAAAAATGTAGCGTTATCACTCACAACAGAAGAAATCAGCGAAGCCCTAAAAGCACTACCTATCATTAATGTAACACGATTGTTAACGAAGGACAAAAAACCATTATTAGTATGCGCAGTGGAACTAACGAATAATGACGAAGGAAAAGAATATTTAGTGTCAAACAAATATGTCACTCCATAGTCATGGTAGAATTGCAAAAAAGCGCCACAAATATACCCCAATGCTACAGATGCCAGAAATTTGGCCACACTAAGAATTATTGCACCCTCCGTACAAATGTGTCAAATGTGCAGGTTCCCATAATCACATCGAATGCAAAAAAACAACCAAAGAAAAACCGACATGCGCAAACTACGGTGGAGACCACGCAGCCAGTTATCGGGGATGCGGCCACCACAAAGAACTCCAACAGAAACGATTCTACAACAAGAACTCCAGTCAAATCAACCCTCACAACGATCCTTATAATGACAATCAAACGTATGCCAATCGTGTGAAAAACCTCCATATCTCCATATATCTCAGTTAACACATCACACCTACCGCCTGAAACTGCCTCTTCTAACAATCTCATCAAACTTCTGACAGACCTTATAACGCCATTCCTCCCCCAAATCAAAACCTTTATAATCAACACTATTTTACCCCTCTTCCTCAATGGATATCAACGTTTCAACAATCCTTAACTGGAACGCTAACGGCATAGCCTCTCAACTCTCTACATTTATAACCTTCCTAGCTAGGCACCAAGTCGATATAACTTGCGTCACAGAAACTCATTTGACTGAAGGCGAACCCTTCAAAATCCCAGGATATCGAGTCTATCGCAAAGATAGAGATGACCGAATAGCATATGGTGGAGTGGCAATTATCATTAAAAAGAACCCCTTCCACAATCCCATTGACGGTCCCCTTGATAACACACTAGAAACTACAGGAATTCAAGTCAAATTATGCGACACAAGTGAACTTACCATTATAAGTGCCTATAGCTAACCAAACAAAAAATTAATTGCAACCGACATCGGCACTCTATTCAGCACTTCTCAACCTACGCTGATGATAGGCGACCTAAACAGCAAACTTGTAAATTGGGATTGCCAAGCAACCAACCCAGCTGGTATTTTACTAGAACAATACTCAACAACCTACGGAGTACAAGTATTAATCCCAGAGAAATACACCTATTACTCGTATAGCTCCGACCATCAACCAGACATACTGGATATCATTCTTCAAAAAAATTTTACCAAACCCATTACACAAAGCTAAATTCCGATCATCTGCCCGTACTCATCTCCTTCGACAGTTCTCCTAAACCTAACTCTCTCCCCGCACGATTAACCAATGGACCAATAACATGGGATCTCTTCCAAGCATCACCGCCTTAACAAGATGCAACTCCTTTATAATCAAGAGGATATTGACACTGCAGGCTTGGAAATTACAAGGACGATTACCGACGCTGCCAGTAAGGCCTCCACAACCAAACCAGGACGTCCCAAACCCGATTACAATCTCCCTCCTCAATACATAATTAACCTAATCTAGCAACAAAGCCAAACCAGGAGACTTTGGCAACGTTCTAAAATCCCAGAAGTCAAGAGACAATTGAATAATCTAATTCAACTAAAGCGTGAACTGGACGAATGCAGAATTCAATTCTACCGCACCTACATCGCTGCAATCGGCCCCGGAGACCCAGTGATGTGGAAAACTACGAAGAAAATTCTAAAAGCTACACAAGAGATACCTCCCTCAAAACGGACAACACCACCTTATTGACCGATAATGGAAAAGCAACCGCATTTTCCAAACACCTCGAACGAACCTTCACGCCTGAAATATCCTGCACTCCAACCCAAATGTTACATATAATAAACTACATAGAAACACATGCCCCCATCTCTGCCGATTTTACTAATCCCACATCACCAAAAGAACTAGCTGAGATCATAAAGACGTTATCTAAACGTAAATAACCGGAACACGACCTAATATCCATTCCAGTCCTTCATCACTTAACAAGAAAATGTCTCTCCTACCTTACCTCTCTGATAAATGCATGCCTGCGCCTAGGCTACTTCCCTCAAAGCTGGAAGCATGCACATGTGTTCATGTTCGCTAAACCTGGGAAGAATAAAGAGCAGATGTCAAGTTACCGACCAATTAGTTTATTGACTACCCTCTCGAAACTTTTTGAAAAAGTCATTTATTTGCGCCTGCACCAAGCTACCATTACTCTCCACATTCTCCCTTCTTTCCAATTTGGCTTTAGAAAAGGGTACTCGGCTTGTCATCAATTACAGCGAGTCAGTGAACTCATCGAAACAGGTTTCGAAAACAAATGCTATACTGCCGCTATCTTTATGGATATCGCCCAGGCCTTCGACAAGGTTTGGATAGAGGGACTCATCATTTTCTCCTTTCTGGAAAATAGAATTTTGCCGTTAAAATATATACCACACTCTCCGAAATAAAACCCATACGAGCAGACGTACCACAAGGTAGTATCCTTGGGCCGCTCTTATTCAATATATACACCTCCAATATTCCTAAGATTCCCGCAACACTCGCCACGTTCGCCGACGATACAGCCATTATAACGCAAAAAGCAAACCTAGAACTAGCTATACAACATCTGCAAAATGCAACTGACACCTTCAATAAATGGCTCAAACACTGGAACAACAAACTCAACCCTACCAAATGTCAATGTAAGATCTTCACTTTGCGAAAAATAAATAACCCACCTTCTATTATTAACGATGGAATTGACATACCCTGGAATCCCAGAGACTCAGCTATAAAATATCTTCGATTGTACTTAAATGAAAGATTGACCTGGAGTTTCTACATAAATCAAAAATTAACCCAATCTCACACCAGACTCCGACAATTATATCCCATTTTAAATCAACCCGACTGCACCATCCTACTATATAAATCTCTCCTACGCCCTCTGGCACTCTAGAAGTTTATATATTCTTAAAAGAAATTTGAGAAACTATTTATACAAATCAGAAGCTTTGTAACATTTACCAAATCTAAATCTATATGGGCAAGACCAACGTTAAGACTGCAGCTTGCAATCTCTTGGCTGTCTATCCTAGATAAATCAGATTTAGCTTCACTATCTTTCACACTGTGGTCGGGAGGCTAAAAGCAATGAAATTAGAGTTGTGACAAAACCTTTAATTTATTCATGCGAATATGTTAATATAAATATTGAAATACCGAGTTATCACCATATAAACAATTACTTACCACGGAAGACCTGCATTTGCTGCAGCAATTCCTCATGTTCACAAAAAAATCAGGATACTTATAGTGCCTCCAAAGAACAAAGTCAAGGTAAAACAAGACAGAGAAAGAGTCTGTTTGACTTCCAAACGAAATGTAACGCGTAATTATCTGTCTAAAAAATTAAATTGCGGAGAAAATGCCCTAACACGACAGTGTCACGCATTTTCTCCAGATCAACAAGTAAAATGCATTGCTACGCAACAGACTGTTGTTTGAAATATTTTAATACACCCTGTATTAAAATTACCCATGCAACCAAACTAATGCGAGTAATACACTAACTCTTGACCAGGTATGTAATTTCTATTATTATAATTATTATAAAATTTATTTTTGTAAATTATTATTTTAACATCCAATGTGTTGTCATTTTTTTGGAATTTTTTAGTCCAAAAACTATTATTTTTTCTTTTTGTCCATTCATGTTATAATTTTAAAATAATAGTTATTTTTTGTAAAAGTGACAATTTTCATAAAATGGTAGATTGTTATATCAATTTTCGGTACGTTGACCTGATGTCATGAATGATGACAGGCTGTATAACCTAGAAACTTTAAGTTGCTAATATGCACCGTGTTCCGTTGTATTAAATAGTTATAACACGAAATGACTCGAAATATGATTTGCAATAGTTCTACCAGGTTTTAAAGAGATTTCTGAACAACTGCGAAAGGTTTGTTCTTTTTGTGTGGGGTGTCTTTATTTTTAAATTTCAGATGGTAATAGACAATATTGAACTTCGAGTTTCGATCCACTATTACTGTAAACGGAAACTGTCAACAAGATATGCTGCAAAGGAGATGGATTTACATTATATATGCAGGATCGTTTTCGCAAGACAATTATGAACGGAGCTTCTTGGAATGTATCATGCACTATGAAATAGCTTCAAATGTAAAAGCCTTAAATGAACTGCACAACGGGCAACTGGGAAGCATTTATGACGTCTTAAAGAAAAATCGTCATTGATTTCTACATAAAAGCCGTTGGAAGTGTTAAGCAACTTTTCACAACCTAGAAGTAAAGGTATAGTACAGGTGATGTTATGTATAATATTAAATCAAGTTTGCTTTGCAAATATATTTAACTACTTTGTAATACTACTTATGAGAAGATAAGAAACACTTTATTTTCTAAGAAGGTTGTTACCTTTTCATTTGGAAATTCTTAATAGTCTCGATAACTTTCTGATATTATTGTTAAATGCATGTCGGTTAGTAAAAAATTGCATGCACATGTTCTGCATACTCTCTGTTTTACTCCCATTACATTCATAATGGTGTATCCATTAAGTACTTATAAGTTTTAATTCAAATTTGGATAATTGGTTTATTTGCTGGTGCACATCTTTTTGGTATGTGTTTTCTGTAGATTTCAGAAGACATAACTACTCGGTTTGTTTTTAAAATTTATTTTAGGAATTTTTAATGTGTTGTGAGTTCTATTAAGCAAATGCCAATTAGGTATATTAGATGAATTTACATGATATATTAGTGGATTGATTTATTGTACCATTATTCACAATAATGCTTGTCATTTAGTCATCAACCAGTTTTAAAGATATCACCCAAATGTTTGCCCATACAAGTGATACACTCTTGCAGCCTCACTTTAAAGTACCGCATGGCTTGGCGAGTTATTTTTGCTTGTACTGCTGATATCACATTGTGAATAGCATTCTTTAATTCTTCAATAGTTGATAGCCTGTGTTGAAAGACTTCAGTTTCCAAGTGTCCCTACTGAAAGGAATTGTAAAGGGACCACTCTGATAACCTAGCCGGCTATGCGATGTCATCATGTAATGAAATGAGGCAGCCTGGGAACATTTGTTCTAGAACTTTTCAAATAATTCTTGGTGTGTGTGTAGTAACGGCATGATGTTGGAACCATAACATTATAACATATTGGGTAGATGTGACAGTCACTGCATATCTTGCTTCCTCAAAAATAGGGCCCTATGATGATGCTAAATTGCGTAATAGCATATCAAAAATTTAGATGCTGATTGTGAAGAGGCTGTTTATTGAGTTGTTGAGGATTTTATGGGACCAAACCTGCTTATTCACACAACTTGATATATGAAAATGAGCTTCATCACTGTTGAGCACAACAGCATCAGTTGGAATATTGTGCATGGCAGTCAATTCAAAAAGGAGAGATAATTCTTCTGGACCCTGTATAATGATTGAAACTCTATTTAAGGTGAGCAAGACTTGATGATAGGGTTATAGTGGACAGCACTGTCAAAAATGAAAAAGAAATGGTGAAAAATGTACCTCATAAGCACTAAGTATAGCCATGTCCATAAATTAAGGATCAAAATGAATTTGGGAGAATATTTCCATTCAGTCATGTGTCTAATCGGAAAGTAATTTTAAATATAGTGTTTACACGCTATGCTTAATGCTTTTGGAATTGTGTGGCAGTGTTATTGATGTAATAAAAATCAATTACTAGTTAGATAGCCCTCTGGGATGCCAAATAACATGTTTTGTATACGTCGTTGCTATGTATGCTGTTGTAAAAAATGGAATATAGTGTCTCTTATCCTTATAGATGTTTTATGTAGTCTCATTATTGTTCAATTTGAATTTGGTGTCACCCAACTGGTAGTACCAACTGGTAGAAGTTTCAAGTTCCACAAAGTATTCTACGAGGCTGTGACAGAGGTCCTGAGACATTAGAAATACGAAACTGGACAATAAGGAAGTACATAAAGAAAAGAAACATATGAAAGAAGACGGTAAAATTAGCAAAACAAAGAAGTGTGAAGGAGTTTGGAAGAGAATTAAATGAAACCAGAATTGGAAAGATGACTTCTAAAGATATGGGTACAAGGAAGCTGGGAGAACAAACCAAATACCTACAGACTACGAAAACATTATAATTTTGCCAACTGATTTAAAGGGAGACTCGCCAGAATGCAATAATTATAAAGCCCTATATCTGGCACCAGTGGCAATTACACAAATAATAGAAGAAAGTATAAAACAACAAATAAAGAATAAATTGGAAGAAGAACAATCTATATTTAGAAACTATAGACAAACGACAGACAATATACTTATTATAATAAATCTAATAGAATGACATAAATAAATGGAAGAGCAGCTTATTTTAGCATTTATAGATGTCAAAGGAGCTTTCACCACATCTCAAAAAGAAATAACATGCAGAGTAATGAAAATGTTAGAAATACATTAAAATATGATAATAAATGTAAGTAACATCTATGAAAATGTTAAAACACTATACAGATAAGTGAGAAAAGTCGAAGAAATTTTGTTTAAAGAAAAGCATTAAACAAAGAGACAGTCTCAGTCCATTGCTATTTACAATAATAACAGTGAAATTAGTAAAAAATGTAAGAAAAAGAGCATCAGAACTACGAATTCTGGTGGAGCACAGGAATATATTCCCCATAAAAGTAGGTTGTAATGTATGCGAATGGCAGATAGTTGCATACATGCCTAGTCATTGGCATGGTGTTTGTCATACAGGTGTGCAACACTTGGACAGCTTCATAATATTTTAAAAACACTTTCTGGTATAAGGATTGCCTGCATTAGATAAACATCATTAGTACTTTAAAACGCAATAGTTTTTATTTAAGTATGGTTTGTGAAATGTTACTGTAGGAAGTGAAAATAGCTGTTTGTTATTTTTTGTTATCTTATGTTTAAGTAACCTTTAAATGTCCCTACAAAAATCCATAATGATTTGAAATTTGTGAGTTAATTACTTCAATTCTTTAATGTATTTGTTTCAATCAATTCTACAATGCTTTGTTGGTAAATTAATGATAAAAAATTTCTATTTTATTATTTCAAGAATCTTAAACAATATTTTTAAATCAAGTAACACTTGAAAAAGTACATAATTCAATAAGTAAACGTCATGTTTTTTCTTCAATTTAAAATGCTATTGGTTTGTTCAGTTTTAAAAGTTACAGTTAAAAATTAGTTTAATTATGTCCACCTTGACGTTTTATTAATATGACAATATCATTTTTTCAAAAAAATTATTAATTATGATGACCATAATGTCAATCTTTCTTTGCATATAGTTCAATGAGTGTTCACATAATTGGTTTCAGTAGAGTATTCTCAGTCTATCTTTAAATTTTTCAATAGCCAATTCATTTGAAATTGTTGGCAGAGAGAGTATTGCTTGTCGTTATTAATAGATTTATTATTTGTACTAAATGTAAATCGAGTCACACAATTTCTTTAATTTTACTGTGTTAAAGGGATGTTTTATTTGCTATTTCATATTGTATGATGTTACCTTCAACTGATAAAAAACATTCATTTAAGTAACTCCATATTCAAATTAGTAAATTCTGTGAAATTGTTAAGGAAAATGCAAACTCAAGTTTCCAGTGGCAATTTGTTCTGTATTTTATAACAAATTTATGTTTTTTGTTTGTAGACTATGAACGGGTTTAACAAGAAACAAGATAGCTTCCTACAGGTCATGCCATAGGACCATAGCCACTCCGAGAAAAAGAAAATGCATTTCAAAAACGCAACAGATTATCAATGTAAAATTGCTTGTAATGAGTGTTAGCAACTTCAGTAATTTCATGTTATTATTTCACTTTTATGAATTTCTTTCACAAAGGCTCAATTTTTTGCGTGCAGTTATTATCTCATAAAGTGGATTCAATGTTCTTTTATATGTCAGTAGCATACTTGCTTCAATACATGGTAATAATTTTTTAATTAATGATATCTTCAGTTTGTTAAAGAGGTTTTATTGGCATTTTTAGAAAACTAGCCAAAAGTACTTTACTAGATATGCAATTGAAATTATTCAAAACTTCTTTAAGCAAGTAAGGATACCTAATCAAATGATCCAAGTAAAAATCCAGGCCACAGCTGATTGTTTTAATATCTTAAGTGATATTTATGTTTGTGCATGTTTAATGCATATATTAAGAATGTTTTACTTGTAGAAAGCATTTTTGACTTGGCTCGGCCAGTATTGTTCCATATTTCAATCGAAGAGTAGCCTAATGCCTTAGGTGTGAGTAAATTACTCCGCATTTTTATTTAGTACAGAATGGTAAATTTTTTTATATTGTAGTCAATTAGCTTATTATATAAATAATTATTTGATTTTTTTTTTATTTAAAATGTCAATGGTTTGAGTAGTTTCTAAGAATTACAATAAAAATTAGATCAACTATATCAAACCTTTATTATTCATTATAAATTTAATTAATGTGCAATTAGAGTGTTTTTTCATATTTTATTATAAAAATAATATCTACAGATTAAACAAATAAAAATGACAAAAAATAATAGCTAAGATAGAAAGTTGGTACTAGAAAAAGAAAATTATAAAGAAGAAATCTAACTTAAGGGGATTACACATATTTATAGAGGATGATTTAACACTAGATGAAGGAAACACGCAGAAAATGATTAGAAGGTGGTGCAACAGGACAGACAACAAGGAGTGCAAGTCAAAATAGGGTATCAAAAGCTAATCAGAAATTGCAAAGTATGGAACTAGGACTTTGTAGATTGTTAACTTTTAACAAAACTTAGGTCCCAAAAAACAAATAAAACCAAGGGATAAATATATTAGAACTTTAGCAATTGCGCAGCAAACCCAAATAAATTTTTTGAACTTGAGAGCTAAGCACAATAATGAAGTTTAATACTATCGACTGAATATAAACAAATAAAAAGAACAATTATAAAAGTAAGACAGTGGAATGTCTTTACATTATATCAAGAAGGAAAAATGGCGCAGTGATTAAGGAAAACCTTCTTTGTTTTTGAATGCTCATATGATTTATATCTAATTTTTTTTCCAAAGTTTATAGACTGTAGTAAAAGGACCGTTTTTTACTAAAATTCGCTCGTTGTTTTTCATATTATAGTTGTTATTCTTAAATTATTTCTGACATTATTTTACTTAACCCGGCGTCATGCAGATTGGGTCTGTGAGATCCGGCATATTTTATTATGCTTAAATTCGGTTAATACGCGTGCGACGTTGCTATTCTTCTCGGTAGCTGGAGCTGTTGAGTCGTTCTAAGTGTTGCAGGCAATAAATTAGTCGATTGGCGATCGCACTGGGAGTTACACGTGCTCAAAGTTAAAAAAGGTAAATCAGACCCATTCCCACATTTAATGTAACAATTTTGCAAACATATGATTTTAATTCCTTTAAATGTATTTATGCTTTTATATTAAGTTTTTTTATTATTATATATGATTTTTAGTTGCCAGTGTTATTTTTTTCATTTTATTTGTGTTTGTTTGTGGGTAGTTAAAAAAATCGATCAAGACAAGGCAGAACTACAGTGTATATTATTACTTTGCAAGAATCTGACTTGAATGTTACGCTGTCGGATCAGGAGTGTGATGAAGATTATGGGAATGAGCGTAGTCAACCTAGTGACACAGAGCAAGAAATCTCAGACTTTGATGATGATATGCCGCTGTCTATGTTGTTTGACAGAAATCGTTCGCCACTGTTGGGGGAGCATCCTATGTCTGGATCGGCTAGTTCTTCAAATTGTGAGTGTTCTTTGAGCCATTATTTTGACAAAAATGATACAATTTGGAATAAGACACTTTTTCGACATAATGTTAGAACTAGAGCCAAAAATATAATTCATCAATGGCCAGATGTAGTAGCAGAAGAAAGATATGCGATGTCTGAACTGAAATTTTGTTGGTGAGTGTTCAGGGGAGTCTCCGTCAAAGAAAGGTAATGTTCGCAAAAGATGCCAGGTGTGTCCAGCCAAGAAAGACCGTAAAACAATTTACACATGTGAGAGTTGCAACAAACATATTTGTCTAGAATATATCGTACCTTTCTGCGCTGACTGTAGCAACGATAATAATGTGGAGTGATAATTAATAATAATTAATTTTTTCTTAATTTTTTAAAAATCCTCAATTAATATAATTAAAACTTAATATTATATGATATTTTTCTTTTATTGCTTTACTTAAATACCTAAAAAGATGTACCCTAATAAATATTACTTGTTTATTAAAAGAGTACTGATGTAAGTCGTATCCAATAAGTGGGTCTGTAGGACCCACCCCAACTCCTGTGTAACACTTTTCCACCTCCATGACGCCGGGTTAAAATATCACTGCTGTATGCACTTTGAATATTCCTAGTAGTTTTAATTTTCAAATATCTTCTTATACTTTAGTCACATTCATTTTAGATGCAATAATACGAATAGTATCACACAAATTCGCTATTTGAAAGTTCCAAATGGATTGACTTATTAATTGACCACAAGCAATTACACAATGGCGTAGTGAAAAGCGTTCATGCTTTTAGCTAGTACTATGCAGCAGAGTGTGCATAATTCTGTTTTTCTACCATCTTATACACATTTAATATATGCACTATCAAAAATTTACACTTTTATTCATTACAGTAGCTTCATATGTTGGTTCTATTTTTACATTACAAGCCTAATAAATGTCTGATGATAATATTTATTATATAAAGACACTGTGAACAAAATAAACAAATACTTTACTGTTTCCACTATATATTACTATATTTACTATATATTACTATAATTAATTTATCTCGTGTTAGTAAATAAAGTTAAATAGTTAAATTTTATTTTTGAAAGTAATTCTTTAGACCGAACAACGCTATCAAAGTTTAATATCTTGAAGAATATGGACGAGAAGAACTGTTTCTTTTAGTACGTACTCCTCCATATGTCATCCCCCCTTTGTTTCTCTGTTTTTCATGGCTGTTCTGCCTACACAAAACGAATAGATATTAAGTGGAAAAATTTAATTTGGACATTTATTTACTTATCTCCATATTTTAATGATTTGAATTTGGCCTTTAGCAGAATAGGGTTGTAGCATCCATCTACGTGACGGGCAATATGAAACTGCACATGTTTTATTATTCTTTGTGGTCCAAAAACCATAGTATGAACTGAAATAAGAATTTATCAATCAATTCATTTAAAATTAACGCCCAATTTTTGGCATACACTAAAATATCAGACACCATTGTGTGAATATTAAAAAACATTGAAAAACAGCACAACTTACCTCTGCCAGGAGCGCAGGATTTTTCCCGAAAGAAACTCTGTAGAATTATTGCTTCGTTTTTATGACAAAGATGTTCTAAAAATGGTGAATACAAAACTCATTAATGAATAAAAAGAATCGTATACAAAAAAATTACCATAGTTGTATGAATAAATTATAATGGATTGACCATAATAATCAGCTGTGGCCTGGATTTCCATTTGATTCATATGAGGAATAATCATACACATTTTATTAGGGAAAATACGCAAATATTTATTTGCAGAGTTTTCAAAATGTTCTTTGTTCGCTGTCTAAAAGTACCAATACAACAGGCTTGTAAAAGTAGAGATCATCTTAGATAATACATTACATACCAAATAATTAAGAACTTGGTTACGAACCAGTCCAAAGTAACTTTCATCGTTATAGATAAGGTATGCCATCGCCCTATAAAAAGATATGGACTGTTTCGTAAGAGTTACTATTTTACAAGGTAATTTACATTGCAACTCTTTACAGAAGTTCATATCCTCCTAAAAGGAATTTGGAAAATTATGCATGTAATTCAGAAGGTAATATTTACCGTAACCAAATCTACATAGATAGGGCCATCAACAAGAGTGTCACTTGCAGGCTCTTGGCTCTCTACACCAGTTGAAGCAGCTGGGTGAGATTGAGTCCGACTCTGTTCCTCATCGTTGAAGATGCTGCGCACCTCTGACACAGATTTTGTTTTTTGCGGTTCTGGCGTGATCTCAACTTGTTGGTGGCCTATAATTAATAAAAACAATATTTTTAACAAAATCTTCATTTTATTAGGGCTAATTAGCTTTAATTAATACATAAGTATTGACCAATGTACATATAAAATGAAATATTAAATTATCAAAATATAAACACTACTTACGCCTACAGAGATAGGACCAACCTCGAGACTGCCACATGCAGTTTCTAGATTCTCTAAATTGGAGAGAGCAGAATGGTAAGATTCAGTCTCGCTATCTTCCACATTACTCTAAAATCAATGAAAGTAGAATTATAGCAAAACCCTTGGTTTGTTAATGCCAATTTGTTTTAATGAATACAATAAGTATCTGTTAATACAAATATTCAAATACCCAAGTTATCACCATATATATAATTACTTACCACGCAGGGCATGCACTTGCTGCAGCAGCTGCCCATGTTAAAAAAAATCAAGCTACTTGAAGTGTTTCCAAAGAACAAGCTAGACGAAGAGTCACTTTGACTTCCAAACGAAAGGCAATGCTCTTTAGAAAAGTAAATTAGAGCGGAAATGCACTAATATCGCAATGTCGCGTATTTTTCGCCGACCGACAGCTACAATTGACAAGTAAAATAGGTTGCTACGCAACAGACTGTTACAGACATGCGCAGTTGTTTGACATATTTTAGCACACCTTGTATTACAATTACCTATGCAGTCGAAATAATGCAAATACTACATTGATTATTTGTTAGATATCTCATTTTTATTATTGTAATGATTATAAAATTATTACAAATTTCCTGACCAATTTATTATTGTAAATTGTTATGTTAATTCCCGTTGCGTCAACATTTTTATCGTATTTTTGCTTTTACGTTTGGTAGTTATTGCAAAATATTTTTTATCATAAAATAATTTTTTATTTTTTTAATCTATTGTCCTGATAATTTAAAAATAATAATTACTTTTTTGCAATATTAAAAATTGGCTTAATGTTCGTGAGTTGGTAGACGGTTTTGGTACATTTTTATTATGTTGGTATGACGGCCTTTTAATTGTGACAAGGTAGATGATTTCTCGTATTATAAATATTACACAGTATAACCTAGAAATTATTAAGTTGTTAATATGCGGTGTCTTGTTGTATTAAATATTTATAATGCCGAATGGCTCGAAATATGATTGCATTAATTCAACTAAGTTGTAAACGAGGATCCTTAACAACTGCGAAAGGTTTGTTTTCTTGTTTTTCGTGTGTATTGTATAATGACTATATCTTTGAATTTCAGATGGCAATTGACAAAATTGGACTGAGTTTTGATCAACTGTTACTGTAAATGGGAAGTCAGCAGGAGATGCTGCAAAGGAGATGGATTTACATTGTTGATCGTGAACACCTAAGCGCTGCGCTCCTTGTGGCCTAAATGCGTCGACAGTTTCTCTACAGGACTGTTTTGGAAAAACAGTTACGATCTGAATTTTTTGGAATGCTGATGGTATCGTGCACTTTGAAATTACTTCAAATGTAAAAACCGTAAATGAGGAGCTGCACAGCAAGCAACTGGGAAGCATTTATGATGGTCTTAAAGCAAAATTGATATTGATGTACACATAAAAGCCAATTGTTTGGAAGTGTTAAGGAACTTTTTTAGAACTTAAATATTATTGTCAAATGCTTGTTAATTAGTAAAAGATTGTACGCACTGTTCTGTGTACCTTTTACTTCTGCACGTTTATAGTGGTGGATCTATTAATTATTTATAAGGCTAGATTCAAATTTGGAGAATTGGTTTATTTGCTGGTGCACATCTGTTTGGTGGTTTTTGTTTCTGTAAATTTCAGATTTCAGAAGAGATTTATAACTGCATCTTGGTTTGGTAATAAAATTGTTTTATGAATTTCTGTTGTGAGTGTTGTTAAGCAAACGTTAATTACATTAGATAAATTTACATGTTGAATATATAAATGGAGCATTTTCTTAAAAATCAGTTATGTAATTATTAAGTGGCAAAGCGAAGCGGAGTCACTAACTTCATGTTGTCTGTCTGTCCGTCCAAGCAAAAACTCGAGAACGGCTGGGAATTTCCAAATTTCAACTAGAGGGTTCTCAAATTTGGGAGACTGCTTCACCACTTCGCTATGCGTGTCAAGATTTGCAGGTTTATTAACTATCTTATAGATGCGTGTGGTGCGTGAAAAGTGTAATATGTGAAAGACAACAGCCAATTTAATGTTATTTTTATGTTTAATTTTTTCCATCGTGTAGTTTGATAGTTATAGGGGAAATGAGTGAAACAAAGGTGCGCCTATTGGTATAATCATTGAGGATCTGTTTATGGTAAGAGAGACGTAAGTAGGTATGTAGTGGACAGTGCTGTTGAAAAACAAAATTGACGGGTGGACAATGTATCTGAAAAGCAGAAAGTATACTCATGTCCATAAATTTAAAATCAAATAAAACATGGAGAAAAATATCTACTTGGTTATGTGTAATCTGAAAGTGTTCTCAGATAATGTAATGTGTTAGGTTTAACACTTTTTTGAAATACATGACGGTGCTAGTGGTGCCATAAAAGTCTGTCGGTAGTTTGATAGCAAAATATCTTGTCTGCGATTCCAAAGAACGTGTGTATTATATATGTTGTGAATGGTGGTTCAAGAAATGGAATGCAGTTCCTCTGTTTCATACGGATGGTTTATGAGTTCAGATTATTGGCAGATTTTAACTTAATGTTGCTTAACTGGTAGTGGTTTAAAAGCTTCACGTTTCACAAAATATTATAAGGCTGCGGTATAGGTTTTGAGATACTTCAAATGTTGCCCGATCATATAATGGAAGGTCTCTATGGAATATAACTGTATAATATGTATATATATATATATATTGTTTAAAATTATGTTTTAAATAAACTGCATAGTGCAGCAAGGAAGTTACCAAGTTACCAATATCCAGATAACTCAGCACTCTATCATTAAGTGTATTTGTGCGTCTGTGTGCACACAGAAGTGACAACATCTGCAAACAAAATCATTGAGAATGTGGTGGTATTCTGTTGGTTAGCCTTATACTAATTTCTTTTAAGTCTCTATGACATTAAATGTGCTTTTTTCAGTGTCTATACTTTTCGCCACTGAAAAATCAATGTTTTTTTTTTAAATTTAAATTAAACAGAAGTATAATAGCTAGTATAATAATGGCAAGGCTCTAACGACTCGCGTGGGAGCATGGCCTGCGAACTGAAAGGTTAAGGCTCTCATATGTTTGCCACTGTGCTCAGTCATTGTGCACCATTTCTATTGCGGGGTGATGAGGAAATACCGTGCTTTATATGACCGCCGTTATTACAACTTGTTCGAAGGAAATGCGGGTACTCAATATTTTTAGTGACTGAGTAGGCCACCCGCCAGGTATCAGAGAGCTCCGAGAATAAACCTGGGTTCGTCTGCACTGCAGCCGGACTACGCTGGTGATAACTGATAGTATACATATGAATAATAATATGGCTTAAAGATTATATTTGCACTCAAACATAATCTCTGTCTAGATAAACTATTTTAGAAGTTAAGGCCCGTTTAATTTCACCAGAGGTTTTCCACTTTGTTTATCTAGGGGCTGTTATTTCAAAGAAAGACCAAAGATATAGAGAGCTAACCAGCCGTTTCATCTTTTGAAAAGTAGAGGAAAGAAAAAGTACAGGAAAAATTGACAACTTGACCTACACACACACACACACACGCACCCCCCCTCCCACACACACACACGATGGCTGTCATCTCTTGTGTTGAGGCACTGTGGGCGTTTTTCTATTTCAATCGCCTCACGTATTCTGCTGGTGAAATGGGAAATGGAGGCAATGGTTTTAGCCCCAGAAAAATTAATTTTGTGGCCTGTTTCTTTGCTGTGTTTGGCAAGTGCCGAACCATTATCGCCTTTCCGTATGGCCAGAGAATGCTCGTATATTCGGCTAGATATTTGCCGATTTGTTTGATCTATGTAGGTCCTTCGGCAGTCTCCACAAGGTATTTCATACACTCCTTGGGATTCATTGGGGCAGTGATCCTTTGCCGAGCGAATGAGCCCAGATATTTGGTTGTTAGTCGTAAAGACCGTGTGGATATTTTGCCGTATTAGTATGCGCCTTATTCTATTGGTGATGCCTCTGATATAAGGTAGAAATGCTTTTTGTTGGTCAGGAGGGTTTTGGGATTGAGAACTAGTGTTTTATTTATATTTTTGATTATATGAGTTAAGTATTTGTTGGAATATCCATTTTGTAGTAGGGTGGCGGTAATGGATTTAATTTCTGTTTGGCGATTTTTCATATAGGAAAGTCTGATGGATCTGGTTATGAGGGATTTTACAACCGAATGGATTTGAGCAGGTTGGTGATGGGATTTGGCATTTAGGTAGCGGTTAGTGTGAGTGGGTTTTCTGTAGACAGTGTAATGAAAGCTGTCATTAGAGGGATTTCTTGTTATAAGACTATCTAGGAAGGGAAGGGAATTATTATGTTCAGTTTTCATGGTAACTTTGATATTGGTGTGGATTTGATTGAGGTGGGAAAGGAATTCTGGAAGGGTATCATGTCCATGAGGCCAGATAACAAAAGTGTCATCGACATATCGTATCCAACAGGTAGGTTTAAAGTGAAAGGAGGCGAGGGCTTTTGTTTCAAAATCGGTCATAAAAAGGTTAGCAATGACAGGTAAAAGAGGGGAACCCATGGGAGCACCATTAGTTTGGCGGTAAAATTAATTTTGAAGGTAAAGTAAGTATTGGATAGGCAATGGTTTATTAGGGAGAGGATATTGTTATTTATATTATACGTTGACTTTAATAACTGTAGGGTATCAGGAATTGGGATGTTTGTAAACAAAGAAACGAAATCAAAGCTGACCATGATGTCACCTTTGCGTATAGGGAAGGTTTTCAGTATTTTTAGGAAATGATAGGAGTTACGGACGTAGGATGATGCCTGCTCTGTGAGAGGTTGGAGAGTCTTGGCAAGGTATTTAGCTAGGTTGTGGGTGGGAGAACCAAACGCACTAACTATAGGGCGTAAAGGAATGTCCTCTTTGTGAATTTTTGGGAGATCATACAATTTGGGAATTCTGGAAGATTTTTCTCGGGGTATGAGGAGTTTCTTGGTATCGGATGATAGGTTGGAGTTAGTAATGAGGGTTTTGGTTTTCTTTTCGAGGTAGGTAGTGGGATTATTAGGTACATGGCGATAATCAGAGGATTTAAGTAAATTGTGCCATCTTACCGATATAGTCCGCTGTATTTAGGATCACTGCAGCGTTGCCCTTAGCTGCCTGTAAAATAGTAATATTATTATCTTCTTTTAGAGCTTTTAAGGCGCGTAATTCGGAGGCTTTGATATTTGGTTTTAGTAATTCGGCTGTACGTAGCACTTTGGCTACATCTTGCCTGGTTTCATTTGCCATATTTTCGGGAAGAGTGGAAATGGAGGATTCTATTTGGGATATAATTTGTTCAGTGGGAATGCGGTTTGGTGTTACAGCAAAGTTAAAACCCTTTTCCAGAGCCTGAATAGCTAGGTTGCTTACAGGGTAGTCAAAAAGGTTATGTACCGCCGTGTTGGTCAAGGATGGTTGGGTATTGGAAATTTTACTTTGGCACAACTTGGAAAGTTTGCGTTTCTGGGTGTCGGTTTTCTTTTCGGATATGCACGACGCTTTGTGGTGTATAATCCTAGAGAAAGCATCCCAGATAATAGGATGAATTTTGGAGGAACTTAATTTCTGGAAAAGGCCATAAAGTTCCAGATTGGTGTTGGCTAGGTTTTTACGGGTAGCGTGGATGGAGTTTCTAAGTAGAGATAGCTCTGCTTTTTTAAGGATACGGGAGATGGTGGATGATTTCTGGTGATATTTTAATCGCAAACCAACAGGTATCACCTGTTGGTCTCTGCAGGATTTTAAGAATGCAAGGTCACACAAAAGTTTGGCCTTACGCAATGTAAGCTTTGAATATAGCTTAGTTAAGTTTAAAGTTTCCTCCCCGTACAGCCGTATAAAATGTTCGCATATATATATACAAACTAAATATGAATGAAACAATATCTTCGCGCCAATTTCAAAATTATCTTTAATTTTGAATTTTAGTTCCTTCTTATACATAATTGGAATTTGTGGTATCGTCCGAATTTGTCCGAGCACGCGTTGCGTGATATATGGGCCGCCGGCCGCACTTGGCATTACTTCGGCCTTTTCGTTCGCGCGACACCACGCTTTTGCCTTTGTTCGTTTGCATTTGGTCTTTTTTGGCTATGTTCTCGCAGGCGTCGTTCTTTGAATTCAAGACGCGAACATTTTTAACCGAGAGTTTGTCGGCGGTTTTAATTGGCAGCAGAAGTTTTAATTTTCTGCCATGCCTTTTGTTAAAGGCTAATTTTCGGGGTTGAAATTTTTTCGGTAAAAAAACTCGGTCCATTTTCTTTCATCTGGCTCGACGAAGGAACTTTTTGCACCAGGAAAGATGCTGCCCTTCGGCATCGCTGTGAAGATTGAGGTAACTTGTCCTATTTTTTATCCATACCCTTATATCCTTAGCCCCAGGACCAACAGCAGGGAACCGATATCTGCGGGAAAGCACCGTTTCCATAGGTTAGTGTTTTAACTTTAGATTCGTTTCAAGTTCCTTTATTCAAAATTTGAAATTACCTATACAGTCCGTTTATTACGGCCGCACCATTTGGTCCTTCGAGCCGGATTTGAACCATTTTGTTCCAACCGAGCTAGCGGGTGCCGCGTTAGATAAGATAGATAGGTTCTAATAGCTTGACACAGACCTGTTTTGTGAAACCAAATTATCACCGTCGAATTAAATTGCTTGATATTTAATTTATTCAATTGCAAATTTAATTGATTGTTGGCCATTAAAAATTTATTATTGCAAAAATGACGGACAAAGGAAAGGTGGAAAATTTGTTGAAAATTTTAAATCCTAAAAAACAAACGATTTTCGCTCGTGTACAAAGATTGCACGATTTCGCAAAGAAAATTAATGAGGACAAAATCTCGCTTATTTCAAAATGGCCTTTACAATTCACGAGGATACGGTTAAAGAATTTAATAAGTTAGAATTTCGAATTAACGAAATTTGTTTAGATTTAGATCCAATTTTATTCCTAAATTTACGGCGATTGGGAATTTATTGGAGGTTATCGCGAGGGTTGCTTAACAAACTACGGAAAGCGTGACCACTTCAACAGCTCCTGTCCTGCCAAAGTCTGAAGCACTAAAACTTAACACGATAAATCTTCTTAGTTCTGATGGTTCGCCCCAAAATTGGCCAGTTTTTAGCGAGTTATTCACCACTTTGGTCTACAATCCAAATTTATCAGATTTAGAGAAGGTGACACTTTTGGTGTCAGAATTACAAGGTTCGGCTTTAAAGGTTTGCCGGGGGCTTATTGCGACAGCCAGTAATTATAAGGTCATTTGGGAAGCCTTATTTGATCGTTTTAATGATAAAAGGTCGTTGGAAAACAAATATGGTATTCAATTTTTAAACTACGTGCCGAATCTAGAGGAGGTTTAACAGCGGTTTGGAGGATATCGGAGATTTTGTGTTTTTGAATCGAGGGTTAGAAATTTTAGACCTAATAACAAGACGTTCCTTTGAAGAGGCACATCGCAACAAAGATATCCCCACCTATCAAGATTTTGTACAATTCTTACAAAAGCAAATAAAATCTATGCCGTTCGTTAATACCTTGGAAACTCCAAGACCCAAGACCCAGGAGAAGATTCCGCGTGTCACGCACAATTTTCTAGTGAATCCAAATTCTCGTATGAACGGGAAAATTTGTAAATTTTGCGAAGGAAAAGGTCATTCTCTCAACGATTGTCGTAAATTTTTAGAGTTATCCCCGTGGAAAAAGTTTGAATTTATAAAAGGTCATCATTGGTGTTTCCGGTGTTTCTCACCTGGTCACCGAGCTCCAGAATGTAGACAACGCATCTCCTGTAACAAATGTGACTTGCCTCATCACCCCCTCTTGCATTTTATATTTTCGAAAGGGAATAAACCCGTAGGCCGGTTGTCGGAGGTGAAAGAGACGGCTCTGTGTTCGCTGGAAAATCCGAAAAGGTCCACGATCGCAGAAAACAACGATTGTTGTCGGAAGGGTTTACAACAAGTCGGGGCATTTTAAGAATTTGAGATTTTTGTTAGATTCCGGAAGCCAGTCACATTTTCTAACTTCAAAGGCGTGTTGGCGTTTGAACTTGCCAATCGAACGTCTGAAGTCTTCGGTTTTAAGTCTTGGAGGAGCCCCGCATACAGTTTACGTGAAAACCAATTTGACTTTTCCGTCTCGGTTTGATTCCAGTATTTCGTTTACGATTGATCCCCTTATCGTAAAAAAGATCGTCGATAAACTACCGCCGGCGGAAGTTGATATTTCCCAGTTGGCTTATCTTCGAAATCTGGATTTGGCAGATGAATCTTTTCATATTCCGGGAGGAATCGACGGGATTTTAGGTGCTGAGTTTGTCAGCCAGATTCTTGGAAACACGACCATCAAAATTTCCGGTTGGTATTTCAAGCCCCTTTGGGTTTGTTCTTATAGGTAGGGTTCCGGTTGTGTTTAAGGAGACTAATCCCCATAAGTTTGGTTGCTATAAATAAACCGGTCGAGACGTTCCTTCAAAAGTTTTGGGAAGTTGAGGAAGTTCCTTCAACAACCCTAGTAAATCAAGAAAACAAGATTTGCGAGGAATTGTTTTTTTCGACGGTTAAAAGATCGAGTTCTGGAAAATTCATAGTCTCTTTACCTTTCAAGGAAGATCCACAAAAGTTATAAAACTCCTATAATCTGGCCCTTCGTTGGTTGTTAGACCTGGAGACGCGCTTTCGACGTTTTCCGGAGTTGAAAAGCCTCTATAAGGACGTCGTTTCGGATTATTTAGACAAAGGTCACATGCCAGTGACGGCCGACTCTAATCCTGATGTTGGCTATTTTATTCCTCATTTCGGTGTCTTTAAACCACCTACGCCACTTCGCGTAGTATTTGATGCGAGTGCGAAAACGAGCTCGGGAACATCACTTAATGATTTGCTTCACGTAGGGCCGAAGTTGCAAACTGATATATTTAATTTTTTAATAAATTTCCGTCTGTTTTCGGCTGCCATGTCCGCTGATATAAAACAAATGTATCGGCAAATTTGGGTACGAGCTGAAAACCAAAACTATCAAAAACTGCTATGGAGATCTCATCCGGAGGGTCCTGTAGAAGTGTTCCAATTGAATACAGTTTCCTTTGGTCTTTCGGTGTCTTCTATTTAGCATTGCGAACAATCCTTCAACTCGTGGACGAGGAAAAACAAAATTTTCCAATCGCGGACGAAATTATTTCCAGAGACATGTATATAGATGATCTGGTTACATCACGAGAAGACATAGATAAGGCTCGCGAGTTAAAAGTCCAATCATAACAGATGATGGCTGCTGGGGGATTCTCTTTGGTCAAATGGTCATCTAATGAACCCAAATTGGCAGGAAATACTCTGGTTAAGAGTTTGATTATGGAGATGCGTCGAACCCGGTATTAGGGTTACTTTGGAATCTCCAATCAGATTGTTTTGGGTTTCGAATTGGAGCGGAGTATCGAAGTTGTATTAAACGACATATGTTGTCTACAATTGCTCGTATGTTTGATCCTTTGGGAATTTTAGCTTCGACTATTTTAATGGTTAAGATATTTATTAAGCAGTTGTGACATGCTCAAATTGATTCGGACGATCCCCCTCCCCACCAAATTGCTGATCACTGGCATACTTTTAAAGAAGAATTACCGTTTTTGTCAAATATAAAAATTTCTAGATGGTTGAGTATCGGAAAAAGCGGGTTGGTAATGCTGATTGGGTTTCCGATGCTTGTCAGGAATCGTATGGTGCAGTAATATACGCGAGTGTTGATATAAGCGACAAGTTGGCTGTCCATCTCGTCTGTGCGAAGTCAAAAGATTCACCAACAAAGGTGTTATCCGTTCCGCAACTTAAATTGTGGGCGGCTACATTGTTGTCAAAACTGATTAAAAGGACCTATCCAATCCTACAATCTCGAACCACAGTGTCCAAGGTTATTGCGTTTTCTGATTCAGAGATCTCCTGAACTGGTTGAAGGCTCCTGCCGATCGTTGGCAGACCATTGTCGCCAATCGAGTAGCCGACATTCAGGAGAACTCTTTAGTTGATTCTTGGTTTCACATTGACGGCGTGGAAAATCCAGCGAATTGTCTATCAAGAGGATTGTCATCACAAGAATTATTTGAACATCACTTGTGGTGGAAAGGCCCACCTTGGCTGAGCGCTCCCGAAGGAACGTGGTCGATAAATCAAGTGTTGCACAGTCATGCCGAAACCGAGCTTCTAGAAGCTCGAAAGTTGACGTTACTTGTTTCCGAAGAACCCCGCCTCGAAAATCCTATAGTAGGGTTAATTGGTCGTTGTTTCTCTTATATGCGTTTGTTACGGGTGGTGGCATTGATCTTGAGGTTTGGAAAAAGGCTACCACCGAGGCAGGGTATTTCTGGTCAGGACTTAAATAAAGCGGAGCAGTGTTTATGTCTTGTGCAACGCTGTCATTTCGGCAAAGAGTTTCATGCGTTGGAAACTGGAAAACTTTGTTTCAATCAATTACAACGACTTGCCCCTTTTCTAGAACACGGCGTAATTCGTGTCGGAGGTCGGTTGAAAAATTCGGGGTTGCCCTTTGATCACCGTTACCCCATCGATTTGCCAAAAAAGGACGCTTTTGTAAAACTATTAATTAATCACTTCCACAGAGTGTGTCCGTGCTTATAATAGGTGTTTTAGAGTTCGTCCAAATAATTGGTCAACTATGATGGGAGATTTGCCACATGGTCGGGTTTCAGAGACAAAGGTATTTCTAGAGACAGGTGTCGATTACGCAGGACCGTTAAAAATTTCTTTGGGAAAGGGTGGAAACCCTGTCCTTCGTAAAGCATATATTTGTTTATTTAATTATTTAGCCACCAAAGCGGTCCACATTGAATTGGTTACAGAATTGACAACTCCTATGTTTTTAGCAGCGTTCAAAGAATTTTTGGCCAGACGCGGATGTTGTCACACGAGTTTTTCTGATCGAGGTACCAACTTTGTAGGTGCAAAGGCCGAGTTGGAAGAAATAGCACAGTTTTAGAGTCCGACGAACATCGGCGATCCCTACGTGACGGCTTAGCCAATCATCGGATAAAGTGGAAATTTTCACCTCTCAGTGCGATTTATGGGAATCTAATATTAAATCCGTCGAGGCTCATTTGTCACGAGTAATTGGTGATCAGATTTTGAGCTTAATACGGTTTTAACTCAAATCGAGTCTTTGCTGAATTTACGACCCCTTTTCCCACTGAGTTCTGATCCGTCGGATCTTCAGGTTTTGACTCCGGCTCACTTTATTAACCTGAAACCTGCAGAAAATTTACCGCAGAGCTCGTCATCCACACCCCCCTGAATCGATTAAGCCGATTTCAGTTGTTGGATCGAGTTGTACAAGATTTTTGGAAGCGTTGGAGGCGAGAATATTTACATGCAGGTCCGACGGAAGAGGAAAAAACCAACTGCACCTTTGAAACCGGGTACCTTGGTTTTAATCGACCAAAACAACTGCCCCCCCCCCTTTAAAATGGCCTTTGGGGATGGCCGATGAGGTGTTTCCTGGAAAAGATGGGGTGGTTCGAACTTTAGGGGGAGTTTATACTCGACCAACGGTGAATCTATTCCCACTTCTTTGTACATAGTTGTATGTATAGTTTGTATATAATTTGTATGGAGTTATACAAGATGTTTGTTTGTTTAATTTTGGGAGAGACCAGGTTGGTGTGTATTAGCCTATCGCGTTTGTTGTACTGCAATTTTGTTGGGTTCAACCTCGGAGTTTGATCCGTCCCTTGCAGTAGTTGTTGGCGCTGAAGGCGGTGGCTTCGGGGGCGGGGGAATGTTCGCGCCAAACTCAAAATTATCTTTAATTTTGAATTTTTAAATTAGGCCCGGCTATATTTTGGTTCCCTCTTATACATATTTGGAATTTGTGGTATCGTCCGAATTTGTCCGAGCACTCGTTGCGCGATATATGGGCCGCGGTTTCGGCCGCGGGCCGCACTTGGCACTGTGACTTCGGCCTTTTCGCTCGCGCGGCACCACGCTTTTGCCTTTGTTTTGGCCTTTTTTGACTATGTTCTCGCAGCGTCGTTCTTTGAATTCAATTTGCGATAGAAATTTTCCGTAAGACGAGAACATTTTTAACCGAGAGTTCGCCGGCGGCTTTAATTGGAAGCAGAAGTTTTAATTTTCTGCCATGCCTTTTTCGCTAAAAAAACTCGGTTAATTTTCTTTCATCTGGCTCGACGAAGGAACCTTTTGCACCAGGAAAGACGCTGCCTTTCGGCCTCGCTGTGGAGATTGGGGTAACTTGTCCTATTTTTTTATCCATCCCCTTATATCCTTAGCCCCAGGACCAACAGCAGGGAACGATATCTGCGGGAAAGCACCGTTTTCACATGTTAGTGTTTTAACTTTAGATTCGTTTCAAGTTCCTTTATTCAAAATTTAAAATTACCTATACAGTCTACTTATTCCGGCCGCATCACAATACATAAATTAATCAAAGAACCAAAAATAAGAGAATCCAAAATAAATTTAAAAATCAAATAAAACATACGAAATGTTGCAGGAAAGAGTAAATTGGAACCAATAAAATAGGAACATATCATGTTAAATATGTTTAGTGTTATAAATCCTTAGGTAGGCTAATAACACAGACAAACGAAAGGAATATAGATATTTAACATGAGATTCAAGCGAAAATCGAGAAAATTCTAAATACAAAGGAATGTTGAAAAACAATAATAAAAACACAAAGACTAAAATGAAAATATATAACAATATGCACCATTATTACTGGTGTGGCGGCCTTTTCGCCTGTGTATCGTGGCGGTATTCTGGTGGCTTTGATATCTGCCGCCACGTTTTGCTATCACACACAAAACGGCATATGGGCTTTAGCTCAGCTGGCGAGTCTGCATACGCCGTCGGCGGCACCCTTTGAGACGCAAAGTGCTGTCGAATTAAGATTTCCCGCAAATGATCTACCGCTAAGCCAGGTGCGAAGCCCGGCGGTCGTGTTTAACCAACCCGCAAGACAGATTCGATCCGTATCGCGGCCAATTCGGTCGTGTTTATTTTACCCACATTTAACCACCCCGCAAGACTTTCGCAACGCATCCTGGCCAGTGCGGTCGTGTTCCAGGCACGAAGACATCGCAACAAGGTGGCCACCGTGAAACCAACGCCGCCGAAGCCGAAGCCTATTACAGGTGAGCGATTTGGCAATTACTCATCGGTTGATATCGGTAGCCGCCACCATCCGCTTTCGCGCCGGCCGTTTAAGGGACGATTTGGACCTCAACGTTCTACTTTTCAAAACGGGCCGTACTTAGTTCCCCACACCGCACCACGAGGGCACGGCTATTTACACGCCTGCCTCTCCAATCACATATATATGAGAAGCAATGAGTTTTACAAAATATAAAGAAGGAGAATTAAAGGCACTTGAAAAGAAGAATTTATGAACCAAAAAAAAATCAAGAAGAATATAGAAAACTAATGAACTATGAAATAGAAGGAATATTAAAATGAGAAGACATACAGGGTGGTATCCAAAAGCAGTAGGACTGACTTTTTAAAAAAAAAATTATTGAACATTTTGGTACATCGACTTAATACTCTTCAAAATAGGCCCCTTGGGCATCCACGTACTTCTGGTAGCGAGCCTTCCAGGTCGCGAAGACCTTCTGGAAGTCGTCCTCCGGGATGCTGTTCAGCGCCCTCCTCGTTGCCGCTTGGACTGCTTCCACCGAGTCGAAACGATGCCCCTTGAGCTGCCTCTTGATCCGGGGGAACAGGAAGAAGTCTGGTGGTGCCATATCAGGGCTGTAGGGGGGGTGAGGCAACGTGGAAACGCCGAATTTGGCCAGGAGATCCCTCACAATCCACGCGCCGTGGCACCGCGCGTTGTCATAGTGGAGCTTCCACTTCCCCACCAGGTCTGGTCGCACGCGTGTGATCCGATTTCGCAGCCGCGTGAGCACTTCCACGTAAAATCTTGCATACAGTCTGTCCAGGAGGTACAAACTCCTTATGGACAATGCCACGATGGTTAAAAAATGCAATTAACATCGATTTCACTTTCGATTTCGACATTCTGGCCTTCTTTTTACGGGGTGATTGTGCGGTGTGCCACTCTTCGCTCTGACATTTTGTTTCCGGGTCGTATTGGAAGACCCAGGTTTCATCTCCAAATTTCGCTCCATCGCAACTGACGACGGGGCGTCACAACAGGAGGTCACTAAAACAGTGGTCCACACTCAACTAACGCACGCAGGCGACTGCCGCAGGTCGAAACCTGTTCCCAAGGCTCCCCTCCATAACATCCGGCCTTGCAGACCCCCCTGTAGTAAGAAATATGAAAACATGGAGAATAATATGGTTTTGACACATTCACAGAAAAAAAGAATATAACGATAAAATAAGCCGTGAATTGAAATCTGCAGGAAAGGAAGACCAAAAATAAGATAGGAATATCGTACTAAATAAGATTTACAGAAAATTGAACTTAAAGGCTGGACATTAATAATAATGGGTAGGGAAAAAAGGTAGGGAATTCGCACAGAGAGTAAAAATCCACAAGTTATAAGAAAAAAAATAGACGAAAAACGCAGTGATTCACTAAGGAAATGAATCTATACATAACATTATTGTAATGAATTTTTAAATACTCCTCGTAGAGATATCGTCTTCCGCGGCCGACATAATGTCTTCTAAGAATCCAACAGCCGCTGGAACATGTGTGCGGATTCAAAGAAGGCGAATCTTTCTGAAGGTTTCACACCGAAGCTTCCAGGTGTTTTGTGACCCTGGTGACATAAAATCGCGGAGGGGGGCGGCAACGACATTCGAAGTGGCGACAGTAAAGCAAGTGAGTGCAAGCGCAGGTGCAACATAGTGTATAATTTTACGTTATCTATTATATGTGTTCTATATATAAATAGTGTTGTGATTCTGATCGCGAGTAAGTAAAATAAATCGTAGTTAAAGGAAATTTGCACGAGCAGAAACGTTACATTGTTATATTATTACTATACCCAACTGAAAAAGCTGAAGGAAGTAATCGGCACAAAACGCCTAGAATTAACGAACAGACAAGGCGTCGTTTTCCAACATGATGACACCAGACTATGCATCTTTTTATTTTTTAGATACAAATTGTTAACATTTGACTAGGATGCTCTACCTCATCCTCCATTTTCTTCTAATATTATCCTGTATAATTATTATTTATTTCTTTCGTTAAAAAATTATCTGCACAGTAAAAGGCTTAGTCTTTGCTAGAAAACTACATTCTTAAGTTGACAAAGCATTTTAAATTTTCTTGGCAATTTTTTTTATATAAATAAATGTTTTGTTTAGTTTTGTTATTTTCTTTTATCCTACTAATAAATTCCTAACTTGTTTAATTTGGTTATAATAAATGAAGAATATCCAATAAACCGTTACTTATCATGCTGAGGTACATAGTTTAACCATCCTACTCTCTGTAATTTTATTAATTGTCAAGTATTTTAGTGGTAATATTTCATCAATTGTTCTTTACTTTCTCAGTTCACTAACCTTACTTATTTGTTAAAGTTATTATTCAACTTGAGACTTTTACCAAGTCAAAAATTTTACTGTTTAAAAATGCATTTCATTTAGGAATGGCTTATTTTGTTATAGTTGAAAATTATTGTTCTTTATTTGAAAATTTGTTGACTGGGGAGGGCAGAAGTTTGCTTTATATGTGAAATTTTGTATTTTTAATCAATATTGAAATATCAAAGTTGTCATCAAATCTTTTTAAATCCACAGATGTAATGAACTATTTACTCAAAGGGGAATTTAAGTGAAGTTTTTGCAAATAAATGAACTGTAATTACCTTACACAGGGCCCTACATATCGTTTATGTTGATAATAATGTTGCAACTTCCTATTTGAGTTAAATTTAATAGTTATGAATCTATGTCTGATGTCTGATTTCTCTTAAAATAACAATTGTTTGTATCTAAGTGACAAGAGAAGGGTTTTTTCATATGTTGTCTCCTGTGCTATTATACAGAGAATTTTTTCAGAAAAGTAATTGACTGGTCTTAGATCTAGTAGTTATGGACAGACAGTGTCAAGTTTTGTGTAAGGTAATGTTTCCATAATTTATGCATAATCATTGTTTTAGTTTAAAGTGAGTATATGTCATTTTAAAGGAGCACAAAATGTCACAGATATAAAAGGTATCCCAAAATTAACGCAAGATTTGAATTAAATAGAAAACACAGTTTTTAGTCATTTGATTGTAATTTTTTTATTGAATCATAAAGTACATAGGATAGGGTTATTTATGGAATAACACATCGGGCAAATGGCCTCCACGGCTTTGCATACACATACGCACTCGTTTGTCGAAATTTTCCATGACCATTCTGCATAAATGTGGCTGAATTTCATTGATGCAACGTTGAATCTCCTCCTTTAATGCACGCGTGGTTGTGGGCTTGTTGACATTTTGATTTTTGATTTTAAATTTTAAATAACCCCATAAAAAGAAATCTAATGGTGTTAAATCACACGATCTAGGGGGCCAATTCTAATCACCGAAACGAGAGAGTACACGACCTGGAAATGTCTCATGCAGTAATTGAAGTGTTTCACGGGCTGTATGGCATGTGGCACCGTCTTGTTGAAACCACATATTGGCCACATCAATATCATCCAATTTCGGCAAAAAGAACTGTTATCATGTCGCGATATCGAGCACCAGTAACAGTCACTGCTTGACCAGCCTCATTTTCAAAAAAGTACGGTCCAATTATGCCTCCAGCCCAAAATCCACACCAAACAGTGACACGTTGTGAATGCATTTGTTTTTAGACAATCACATGTGGGTTCTCAGAACCCCAAAAACGGCAATTTTGGCGATTAACATACCCATCAAGGTGAAAATGTGCTTCGTCGTTTAGGATGATTTTGCTCGAAAAATCAGCATCCATTTGTTGATGCTCAATAATCCATTCAACAAACTCTCTTCGCTGCGCATGGTCATTAGGCTTCAGTTGTTGTGTTAATTGAATTTTGTAAGCATGGAGACACATATCTTTAGTGAGTATACGCTGTAGAGAGCTTCTTGAAATTTGCAATTCTTGTCCACGACGCCGAATTGAGGTTCCTGGATTGTCACCGACACTCTCACGCACTGCTTCGATGTTGACAGTTGAACGGCTTGTTTTTGGACGACCAGTGTGTTTGGCGTCTCCAACGGATCCTGTCTCTCGGAATTTTTCAATTAATCTCTTCACAGTTGACAAAATTAAAACACAATTCCGACCATATTTTGTATGAAATTTTCGAACAGCGGCCGCCAAGCTTTCTTTATTTTTGAAATATTGTTCAATAATGAAGACACGTTGTTCTATCGTGTAACGCTCCATTTTTACCAACCCTAAGCTGCCAGCTGTCGATTTGTTTTTGTTTTAGGGTTGTCAACAGTTTACTGCATAAATGGCGGCAAATTTAAATCTTGCGTTAACTCTGGGACACCCTTTATCTCTTTTTCTGTAGTATCTTGCTACTACTTTGATACATTGTTAAATAGTTAAGAATTCTTGTTTTATTTTATTTATGATGGCATAATTTTGTGACAATCAAGGGTAAACAACTTTTATTGAGCACTTTAAATAAAAATTATTCTTTGCTGGGGTATTCTGCAATCTTTGTACCAAATTATTTTATTTCTTAAAGACCGTGCCATTATATTAAATTTTAAAAGTTTTTATAATGAATTTTAATGTGCTGCATTATTTTTGTAGATAAAGTTTATTGTTGCTGTAACTACCTAGACTGGACATGTATCTAAGAAGATATAAGAAGTCTTATTTATTGAAGTTGTGAATGTTAACATTGTGTAAGAAGACATGCAGTTAGAGAATTTGTTTTTAAAACATTTATATGCAATATAATTTTAAATGGAATACTATGGGGAGTAACTGATAAGCATTATGATGTTTAATTTCTTGATTATTTAATATGGAAACAATTGTAGTGTCAGGTTACGGTATAAAGAGAAAGTTTACTTTTATCAATTAAATAACTTCCTAAGACTGATAGGAATAATGAGTTTTTGGAAAATCATAATCGGTTTCAAAGAACCACAAAATAAGTATACAGTCTGTTCGATGGTGTCTTATAGTATCTGAAAGTTATAGTACCTCAATTCATATTATATTTTGATTTTGCATTGTATTATATACATGTATGTTGTAATAATTTTATGTGATTAATAAATATTTATTAACTCTAAATATTGTATTGCTTTATATTTTTAATGTGTTTATTTAACATGTGAATATACACTCACCGGCATAGAAATCCGCCTACCCGGTTTCTCTCAGTAATATCCAGTTATCCATCCTATTGTTATGGTATTTTCTAATTGAAATTTTAAAAATTGCTAACTAAAGTGAATTTAGTACTAGTAGGTTATTTTTACTGCATTATTAGTCACACTTCTACTTAAACTATTCTTTGGTGTTCCGATAGTACTTTTCGATCGGACGATGTTGGTGCTGGTCTTCCTGGGAATCATAGGCTACGGTCACGTAGTTGTCCGAGGAGGCTCACGATTCGGCAAGATCTTATGCCTAGCGACAAGCACTGTTTGATGAGGGCCAAGGCTTTTAGACAGCGGCAAGGTCAGTTGAAAGGCTTTCGAGTAGCGACAACGAACTGAACTGGACTGGCGTGAGACACGCTTTTATCCCCCAGGGATTGTGAGTGAGGGGTGGCTCCTCCTAGAAAAGATCGCATGATTGGGCAGGCTTGCACCCCCAATTTCCGGTTTCTGGGAACGCTTCTCGGCTCGGAATTACGTTAATTTGTTTGCTTCGCGAAAACAATTTGCGTTCCCATATTATGTAGGCTAATTCTTTGGCACCTTCAAAGTATTATGCGTCCCAGAGACGGAGTCGTTGATTCTTGGAAACGGACTGGGGGGCGGCTGATTCTGCCTGATCGGATAGGTTGTTCTTCCTGATGTTTCGGTTTTTTGCTGTCGCCCTGGCCTTGCCCATCTGTTTCGATGTGTCTCTCAATGTACACCGGTTTACTTCTTAGGCGAACTCGAATTGTTGTTCTTGGTCTGTCGTGACGTATATTGGGGTTCCGAATCGGCAAATCCATTGGTTGAAGAATTTCTTCGCTATAGTTTCAGGTTCGATATTTTTTAAGGGATATGCTTCCGGCCAACGCGTGTATCTGTCCACATACGTTAGGATATATCTGTAACCTTCCGATATTGGTAGTGGGCCGACGATATCGACGTGAATGTGGTTGAATCTCTCCGACGTTGTTTCGAATCGTCCTGGTGGCGGCGTATTTTGTCGCGTGATTTTTTTTTTGCAGTTTATGCATTGCTTGGCTCAGCTCTTGCAGTCCTTGTTTATGTTCAGCCAAACGACTCTCTCACAGACCAGTGTCGTGGTTGCCCTCATTCCTGGGTACGATAAATTGGTGTAAGCTGTAGAAAGCTTGCTTCCGAAATTTGCTGGTTAGGAATATTCTGTGTACATGTTCGTAATTTACTCAGCTGGAAGCCTGCGTATTCATCGTGAGGTTCCGTTTTAGTTCTTGGTCCAACTTTTGGTCCGTTACAAACGCTCATAAATCTGTCCCTTTTATTACTTCATTGACCCTGGTGAGTGTGTCGGCTATGATGTTTTCTATCCTGCATTACGCTGTATGCCTGTCGAGTATTGTTCTATAAAATCGAAGTATCGGAATTTCCGTGGCGTGCATTTGTTTGGTTTTTGTTGGAAGACAAATGTCAAGGGCCTGTGATCGGTGTATATCTTGAATTGTCTACCTTATAGGATGTATTTGTATTGTTTTATGAAGAGGTAGATTTCCAGTAGCTTTCTGACGTACGTTTCTTATTTCTATTCTGTGGGCGTTAGTTTCTTCGAGAAAAACGCAAGGGGTTTCCATTCGTCTTTGTTTTGCTGTTGGATAACCCCTCCGTCGGCGTAGTCAGATGCGTCTGCTGTTATGGCGATGTTGCCGTTGATTTTTGGGTGTGCCAGCAGCGTCGTGTCGGTTATCTGTTGTTTGCATTATTCGAAGGCTTCCTCTGCTCCCGTCGTCCAATTGACGGGGTGGTTATCTTTTACGTTCTCCTTTAATAGGTCGTGTAGCGGTGCTTGCGTTACGGCAGCATTCGGGATGAACCAACGATAGTAATTTATCATATCCAATAGTCAGAACTTTTGCTGTTTTTGGATTGCTGATTTCCTCGATAGCATTCACTCTTTCGGGAAGTGGTTTGGTGACTTCCGGTGACTAGATACCCTAGGAAAAGTATTTCACCTTCCCCGAACATGCGCCCGTGCTTTCTCGTCCATAAATCGTTGAAAAGTTTGAGCCGCGTTCCTTAGGCTGAAGGTCACATACGTGTGTGTGTTTATATACATATACATATACATATACATATACATATACATATACATATACATATACATATACATATACATATATATACATATACATATACATATACATATATAATTCTTTGGTGTTACATAGAGATGACAAAATAAAGATAACAACAAAACATATACTTTATTTAATTTTAAAAAACTTAGCAAAACGTCAAAAACAACCATGGTGTAAAATTCTAATATTGCGTATTGCCTCCTCGTGCGCGAATCACTGCAGACATTTTGTAGATCAACTCCTGAATATCTTCTTGAGGGATCTGATCTCATTCTTCGAGTAAACCAATTCGGAGTTCGTTGAGATTATTTGAAGCAGTAGGTCTGGCTCCGAGGGGTCGTTCTAACATGTCCCAAAATGTTCTATAGGATTTAAATCGGGATTATTTGCCGGGCAATCCGTAATGAAAATCTGAACTTCATTAAGAAGGCAGTTATGATTTTTGTAGAATGTGGTCGAGTGTTATCATTTTTTAATATAACACCAATGGTGCTGATAATTAAAACTGATCTTTTAGATCAATCAGTTAATTTGTTTCTGATACATCTTAAAAACTAAATACTTAACAACTATAGTCCATCCATCAATGTACTGTAGATATTTCTGACTACTATACGCACTCTCACTCGCGCACTGTGCTCTGCTTTTATACAGTCACTTTACACAAGCTCAAATGGTTTGGTTCTCTTCAGTCTTCGGATTATATGTTGCCTATCCAGCAGCTGAAGGGCTTCTACGTTTTCGTGAAGGTGTAGCCTGGCTTCATGTTTCCCAGCGAACCTCTTAATCTCTTCAATAACTGTAGGGATGCCTAGGTCTCGATGCAAGTCAGCATTGCGTACGTACCAAGGTGCATCTACTATGTTGCGTAGTACCTTGTTCTGGAAAGTTTGTATGGTTTTGATATTGCTATCTTTGGTGCAACCCCATAGTTGTATACCATATAGCCAAACTGGCTTTAATATCTGGTTGTAGATCAAGATCTTACTATGTATCGGCAGCCTGGATTTTCTCCCAATAAGCGAATAGAGTTGTCCGTATTTTAGTCTTAGTTCGCTTATTTTCTTTTTCATATGTACTTTCCACCTAAGTTTGGCATCTAGCGTCATGCCTAGGTACTTGTCATTGTTATCATATGGCACAGTAGTACCATTTATATCTAAAGACGGTCTTCTGTTCGTGAAGTTGATATGAGTAGATTTTAGCTCATTAAACTTTATTTTCCATCTTTTAGTCAGTCAAGCATTCTGTTGCTGGCTTCTTGTAGTCTTTCAGTGGCTGAGTCTTCATCTGAGTCCACTACCAGTAGTGCAGTATCATCTGCAAACATAGCCACCGTGGTTCTCTCCAAATTGGGTATATCACAGGTATAAAGTAGATAAAGGATGGGCCCCAGTATACTACCCTGAGGTACTCCCGCATTTATCTCTTTTAGTTCCGAGTGTTCATCTTCTTGCTTGATCCTGAAAAGCCTGTCTGTTAAGTATGATGTTAGTATCTTTACTAGTTGCTATGGGAGCATTTTATTAAGTTTTTAAATCAATCCTTCGTGCCAGACTTTATCAAAAGCTTGCGCGACGTCCAGGAACACCGCGGAACAGATTTGCTTTTCCTCCAGGGCACCCTCTATTACATCCGTGATTCGGTGTACTTGATCTATGGTTGAGTGCTTTTGCCTAAATCTAAATTGGTAGTTCGGTATTAGGTTGCCATTTTCTATAAGCGGCTTAAGTCTCTTAAGGAGTAGTTTTTCGAATAACTTTGATACGATTGGTAACGGAGATAGGCCTATAGGCTTACCTGGTTTCGGTAGCATAATCACTTCTGCAACTTTCCAACTAGCGTGTTCATGTTGGAGCCTCAGTGCTGCATTGAAGAGATAAGTGAACATGCCTAGGCAAATGCTTCAGGATTTCGCCAGTGATCAAGTCGTATCCCGGTGCTTTTTTTGGATTTAGGTTTGTTTTTATTTCCATGGCTATTTCCTTTGGAGTGATGGGAGTGATGTTTTCTGTTCTTGAGTTAGCCATATTGTTCAAGGTGTTATTTACTTGCGTTTCATTAGGAGTGAAGATAGCTGCTAAATGTTCGGCAAACAAGTCAGCTTTTTGTTTATTGGTTTTGGCCCATGGACCATTTCCAATTCTAATTAGTGGTATTGACGATATAGGTCTTTTGATTCTCTTAGTAGCTCGCCAAAGCGAATAATTAATTTATTCATCTGCCGTTAGGTTTTCCAGATAAGAATTGAGAGTTTCTTCCTTTAGTTTCTGCATTTCTCTCTTGAGCTGTTGTATTTTATTATTTAGAATAGGTCTTATCTGAAGGATGTCGCGACTGTTGCCATTTTCCTCTGGCTCTTTTTTTTTCCTTGACTATTTGTCTGATTTCTACTGGATAATTTATTCCTTTGGTTTTATGCTTGATGTGTTATTGTATGCTGCTGCCTGAATAAGTTTGGTGAAGTTTTCAGTTTCGACCTCTAGTTCTTCATTTGTTTTTAAGCTAACTCTTAAGTCGATTTTGTTTTGTAGTTCCGTTTTAAAGCTTTCCCAGTCTGTGGTTTTATTCACTAGTGCTGGTCGTGTATCTTTCTTTATTATCTTCTCACTAGCGCCATAATAACTGCTGAGTGATCGGATTCCGAGTCGAAGTTTTCCCCGAGTTCCATGAAATTTGGAAAAACTTTTTGTGATATAAAGAAGTCCAACAAATCCGGGATTTTATTAATGTCAGTTGGCCAATAAGTCGGCGTACCTGTAGTATGATAATTACATCTTATTTTCTGAACAGCTTTTCTTAGCTCCCTACCCTTAGTAGTGGTTAATTGCGAGCCCCAGTCAACATGTTTGGCGTTTAGGTCACCGCCCATGATGAACCTTTCGCCTAGGTGCAGAAGGAGAGCTTTGTAATCTTGTTGTTTAAGATTGTGCTTTGGTGGACAGTAGATTGCTCCAACTGTGAGTTTTTGTTTGGTGGATTTGATCCCTACCACGGTAAGTTGCATATCAACACGTTGTAGATGGCATTCGTCGAAGTGGTTAATGGATTCTTTGATAATAATCGCACTTCCTCCTATTGCTTGGTTATCCGGATGGATTGTGTGGTAAGTTTTGTGTCCTTTTACCTTTAGATAACTTTGAGTTGTCATGTGTGTCTCTAAGATGAGATACACATCAATATTCTGTAGGTTAAGAAAGACTTCTAAGGAGTGTTTTTTGTTGAGAACGCCGTTGAAATTCCATGTGGCAGTTCGTAGATCTCCTTTGTCCATTATTTATTTCTGCTTAGGGATGGCACCAGTATTTCTGGCTTCTAGCTTATCAAGTCGATTGTTCACTTGATTTATAGATTTCATCATGTCCTGGAGCATTTCCATTATTGATGGTTCAGTTTTAAATGTAGATGGGGTAGGTTGTCCTCTTTGATTTTGTGCTATTTGTGAATACGGTACACCAGATTTAGTTTTGTTAGGGACGAATATTCTTGGTTGAGGTGTCGTTGAATTCTTTGCCTTTAAGGTATTGTACCTTCTTTTTTGCAGTTCTTTAGCCACTATGCATCTCCTATAGCTGGCAGGATGGGCCTCAGAGCAGTTTGTACAATTTGCAGGGGTATCTTTTGCCTTATTGCAATCCACTGTCAAATGATTTCCTGCGCACTTTACTCAGGAAGGAGTGCGCCTGCAGAATTTACGGGTATGCCCATATCTTTAACACCTTTTACATTGTGGTATGAGTTTGTTAATTTTTAGCGCTTCAATTTTTACCTTCATGTGATTTAGATATCGTATTTCAAATATTTTGTTTATGTCTTCTGTGTTTTCATACTCCAACATATACAACGACAAGCGAATATATTTCGTTCCGTTTTTTTTTCTGTTGTCTTTTTGAGTTTCTGGGTTACTCCTATTAATTTAAATCCTTTTTGTAATAGTTCTGACCCTATAGCTTCCACGTCGCATGAGTGGTGCAGGTTTCTCGCCATAACGCGTATAGACCTAGTGGCTTTATTTTCGTATGTATGCCACTCTAATTTAGTTTTATTCATTAATGATGTTAATTCTCTATATTCTGACGCAGTACTAACATTTACTTTGATCTGATTATTATTCAGCAAATTGATGTTATAGTTAAATTTATCAATTTGTAGTATGGTCTTGATCTCTTCATAATTTTTTACATTGCTTATTATGATCGGTGACGGTTTTACTGTTTTTGTTTTTTCAGTTTTTTCTGTTTTGGATTCTGGGCTGTTTTGTGGTTTTTCTGGCGACTCGTTCGCTTTATATTTTTTCTTATTTTTAGATTTGCTTAAAAGCCAATCCGTTTCTCTTTTAACGAGTTTCTCTTCCTCATCCGAATTTTCAGGGCTATAAGATATTTTTGTTGGAGTTTAAGCGTTATCATGCGTAAACAAAACATCTTTGCCAACGAAAGGAGCAAAAGGAATTACATGAGGTAATAGAATATCTTCTACATGTCTATCTGCCGTTAATGAACCTGCTTCGATACATACAAGCTCCGTTCGTGCATGAGCAGAAATCCCTGCCCACATCATAATTGAGTCTTCACAAAATCGTACCCTTTCCGAAAAATTACAAGGAGCAAATCTTTCTTTCCTTCTTCTCCATACTCGGTTTCTCTAAATTTTCTATGAACATCTATTAGCGTTGAACGAGGAATACTTAGCCGATTACAGACATAACGTTGACTGCGTCCGTCTTCAAATAATGCAGTTGCTTTAGCAACAGTTTCTACTGGCAAATATATAATTTGAATGCACTATAAACGAAAAACACTAGCAATAAAGGAATTAAACAAAAATTAACAAAAAAATTAACAGCGATTTAAAGAGAACACAAGAATAAACACAAAACTTTACGCAGCTCAAATTTAGAACGTAAATGCTTGTTTTGGTAATTTTTTTCTAACAGATGTGATCGTTATTATCATCAACTATGCCTACTAGTAAAATAGATACTATTTTCAATAGCGTACCTAATGATATTAATTAATAACTAGATATTATCGAGAAAAACCGGGGTGGGCGGATTTCTATGCTGGTGAGTGTACAAACAAAAGCTTATTGAAGAACAAGAGGTTTAGTAGAAGGACGAGAATTCAAGAATACAAAACAATGATACGACCAGTTGTAATGCACGCAGTAGAAATGGCAAGCTTGACAAGAAATGAAGAGAAACAATTAAAAATTTTTGAAAGGAAAATAATCAGAATAATCATGGGACCAAAAAGAAAACAGGAAGATGAGATAAGACCTCTACTGAATCACGAGATTGAAAAAATACTAAATGGAGAAAACATGGTAAGAGTACATAAGGCACAAAGAATTAGATGGTATGGACACTTGAGTGTATGATGTAGGGTTTTGTTATTTTATTGCACCATCAGTGCTCATAACAAATTACAGTTGATTAGAACTAACCTTTGGTCCTACATACTTATTTTATTTTTTCTTTGATTTTTATGTGCCAAGATGCATATTTATCAACAATAACTATAAGGAAGGATTTTATGCATTTGATGATTATTATGGGTGGTTTTGGTGGCTATTGATATTGTGCTGTTAGTTTAATCTCTTTGAATCGCTTTACCCGTGCGGGGTTGCTAGATCCCCCATCGGGCGCCTCCCCAGGTGGCGGATAGGGGAATGCCTTCCAGATATGGATGGTACCGGAGAAATAAAATATCCGGGGCGGATCAAAACTGGCATGACGTAGGGCAGCAGCTACGACATCACTGTGTTGTGACCACTGAAGAATGACTTCCTTAAGGGCCCAACAACAGAGACTTCTAGGCGACAATCACTTCAGATTAATCGGCTAGAAGACTGCGATGGGGAAGGCAACGGGAAACCACCCCATTATGTTTTCCCTAGTACAACTAACATAGCACAGACTCAAGATAATAGATTCGTTACTGATCATGGAGATCGGACTCTAAATCCGGCAGGAGAGGACATCCTTCAAAAAGTAGGGCCTCTCAGGTCGTCAGCACGCGAAATCCCTACACTTTCAATAAAAACACACCTGTCTTGAATACCTACAGACGAACTACTAAGATAGGTACATGGAATGTGAGAACCATGTACGAAGCTAGTAAAATACATAATACCATCAAGGAAATGACAAGGCTATCCGTAGATATTCTGGGGATCAGTGAGATGCGATGGACTGAATCAGGACAATGCTTAATAAACGAACAAAATATTTACTACTCAGGAAACACTAACGGTGAACATATACATGGAGTTGGCATTATCCTTAACAAAAAAATTAGCAGATATGTTACAAACTTTGTCCCAATCTCTGAGAGAATACTTCTAATTCAGATTAACACCTTCCCATCAAAACCAATATAATCCAAATATACGCACCAACGGCTGACAAATCCGACGATATAATTGAAACATTTTATGATGATCTGAATAACGTCATGAAGAAAGTAAAAAGAATGAACTGACATTAGTAATGGGCGACTTCAATGCCAAGATAGGCCAAGGAAGCTGTGGTGAAATCATAGGACCGTTTGGACTGGGAGAACGTAATGAACGAGGAAATCGATTAAGTATTTTGCAACAGAACAACAACTAGTCATCACCAACACGTTCTTCAAGTTACCACCAAGACGCCTATACACTTGGAGGTCCCCCCAAGATAACCCAGAACACGTCGTCAGAAATCAGATCGACTATATCTTGATCAATAAAAGATACAGAAATGCAATAACAGCAGTAAAGACATATCCAAGTGCGGATGCCAAATCTGACCATAACCCTCTTGTCGGCACGATAACACTCAAATTGAAGAAAGTTAAACAACAACAAGCGAAGAAATACGATTTGAGGAAACTGAAGGTTAAAGATATAAAACAAGAAATACAGCAGCATATTAAAGAAAAATCAAGAAACAGATATATCAGCCGACACAAAAGAGAAAATCCAGAAGCTTAAAGAGACAAATCAAGAAATTCTTGACATATATTTACGCCCAATGAGAGCGAAAAGAAGATGTGGATGACAGACGACATATTGAATATGATGGAGGAAAGACGGAAAAATAAGAACAAAGACAATACCAGATACACACAAATCGACAAAGAAATAAAGAAAAGATTAGAGACGCCAAAAACGCTTGGATGGAGGAAAAGTGCAAAGAGATTGAATCACTAGATGGTAAACATGACTCTTTCAATCTGCACAAAAAAGTGAAAGAAGCAGCAGGATTACAACGACCAAAGAACACCGGATGCTTACAAGATAATGAGGGCAATACAATATTAGATGTAAATGAAATAAAAACAGTTTGGAAAAACTATGTTGAGAAGACCTTCGAAGATAACAGAAACAACGATACACTAAAAACAGGGGACTCCATAGGTAACACAGGACCAGAAATTACTCAAGAAGAAGTGATAGCCGCAATAAAAGGAATAAAGGACGGAAAGGCGACGGGGCTAGACAATTTCCAAGCAGAAATTCTAAAAAACATGGAGAACGATGAAATTAAATGGCTCACGGCCATGTTTAATAACATATACGAAACAGGAGTAATCCCATTTGAATGGCTTAAATCCACATTTATAACCATACCGAAAAAACCGAATGCGAAAAAATGTGAAGACTATAGAATTATTAGTCTAATGAGCCACCTTCTTAAAATAATGCTAAAAATAATACATAGGAGGACATACAAAAAATGCAAAGCGCAACTAACTCGCACACAATTTGGCTTTCGAGACTCATTAGGTACAAGAGACGCTCTTTTCGCCATTCAAGTCCTCATACAAAGATGCAGAGACGTGAACTGTGACGTGTATATGTGTTTTGTAGACTATCAAAAGGCTTTCGATCGGATCAAACACGACGAGTGGCCTACAAGCCCTAATAACACGCGTAGCAGAATCAAGCCAAAAATATGGTCTAAACTTTAACATACAAAAAACTAAATACATGGTCATCAGCAAGAATCCAATACCACCGGGACGTCTAATAGTTAACCAACAACAGATAACACGAGTTGAGAAATACACATATCTAGGGACAAGTCTAAACGAACAATGGGATCACTCAACTGAAATAAAACAAAGAATTGAAAAAGCCAGGGCAGCGTTCATTAAAATGAACACAATATTCAAGAGCCACGACCTCTTAATACCAATAATAGTTCGTTTACTGAGATGCTACGTATTCGCAGTGCTCCTGTACAGGGCGGAATCTTGACGCTGACCGAGGCTACTACCAAGTTAGAGGCGTTCGAAATGTGGTGTTATAGACGCATCCTGAAAATCTCATGGGTCGCCCGGATTACAAATAGAGAAGTACTGCGTAGAATGCAGAAAGACTGTGAAATAATCATCACTGTCAAAAAATGTAAAATGGAATACCTGGGGCACATAATGCGTAACGAACATCGATATGGCCTACTGCAACTCATCTTGCAGGGGAAAGTGTACGGAAAACGAGGCCCAGGACGTAGAAGAATATCATGGCTACAGAACCTAAGGAAATGGTTCTCTTTAACAACAACTCAGCTTTTCCGTACAGCAGCCAATAAAGCTAGGATAGCCATGTTAATAGCCAACATCCGAAACGGATAGGCACTTCCAGAAGAAGAAGAATCGCTTTAATCCCAAGTTGAAAACTGCTGATCTGGAGATCTTTGGAGTTACAGATTTACCTAAGGATCTTTTTCTATACTGTGTAGAAATAGTATATATTGTTCTTTAAGAGCTTTGTCAAATATGGCTTCCGAGTACAGATTAAATAATAGTGGGGACAGCACACATCCCTGTCGTACGCCTCCCTGAATATGGGTGTCATCATAATATTTTGTGTTGGTATGTATGTTGCCTGGGGCCAGTATACGTTTTCTATACATCGATTGTGTTTTTCGGCTACGTCCGTGTTTCTCAGGATTTCCATGAGTTTCTTATGTTAAACGCGATCAAACGCTTTTTCATAGTCTATAAAACAAAGAAACACGTCTTTGTTTATGTATCGACAAATTTTGTACCAACATCTGTATCGCAAAGAGTGCTTCTTGAGTTTTCATCCTTCACTTAAAGCCAAACTGATTAGGGCTTATATTAGGCCCGCATTTAGAATAAATTCTGTTATGTAATATCTTTAAAAATATTTTGAGGGTGTGGTTCAATAAGCTTATTAGGCAATTTTTAGTTTTAAACTTGCTTGTAGAAGAACATGATCTGACGGAACGTCAGCACCTGAGTATGTAAGAGCTCTTATTACTGATATACTAAATCTTGTGTTTATGAGAATGAAGTCGATTTGATTTCGTACGACGTTTTAGTCTTTATCTTGAGAGGACCTCCACGTGTACAATCTTCTCGGTGATAAGGTGAACCGTGTGTTTGTGGATTTTAAATTGTTCCTCTTGACAAAATTTTATCAGTCTATCTCCTCTTCTTTTCCTTTCTCCTAAACCGAAAGGTCCTACTATACACTTCAGTATTTCTTCTTTACCTACTTTAACATTGAAATCACCTTATATGACGTTTAATTAATGTGGTTTGTTATATTTTAGTAGTTGTTTAATGTCGCTGTAGAAAACTTCTACTTTTTCATCTGGTTTGTCAGAGATTGGAGCATATGCCTGTATTATATTTATATTAACTGGTTTTACTTGGATTTTTAGTAGTATTACTCTATCAGAGTAAGGTATAAATTCTGGGACACTCTTATTTATATATTTTTCAACAATAATCCTAACTCCATGTCTATGATGTTCATCGTTTTCAGAATAACACAGGGTTGCAACATTAATAGTGTTACATTTCCCGCGCTGGGCGATCGTGCTTCACAAACTCCTAGAATTGACCTTTTGAGCTGCCGCATCTCCTTAACAGTAGTGGTCAGTTTCCCAGCTTCAAACAAGCTGCGGAAATTCTAAGTCCCAGTATTTATACAGTTTTTGGGAGTATTTATCCTCGTCTTCTTGACTTCATTCAAAACCGTTCTCCCCGAGAAATCTGATCGGGGAATTAGTTTTACCTCATTTTGAATTGAATGTAGTCATCATGTGGTTCTCTTGGGAAAAGAATGGAGGTAGTTTCCCGTTACCTTCTTTCATGATGTAGTATGGAGAAACGATATAGAAAAGGAGACATGAAGATGGGAGAAAGAAGCAGGTTGGACCTGATTTCTCCTAGAAGATGGGGATAGGAGCAAAACTAGTAACTGGTGTAAGGGCAGGATTTGCTGTAGTAGCCTATCCTCTACTGGGATCGCAGAAGAGTGATTTTCGCTACTCAATTATATTTTTTAGTTTCAATAAATTGCATTTCTTAACAAAATTTTTTTATTGTTTTTCGTCAGTCTTCTTCTTATTGCGTCGTCTCCTTACGAAGGTTGGCGATTCATATGGCTAATTTTGTTTTGGAAACTGCTGCTCTCAAAATGTCAATTGATTTGCAGTCAAGCCAGCGTCGGACATATTTTAACCAAGAGTTTTTCGGTCTCCCTACATTTTCCTTCAATAATTAAGCGGAGTCTTTCATATTTATTACCCCGCATGATATTGCATTTTATTTCCTTTAAAGTTAATAGAGGCTCTTTACCGGTATTTATTCATTGGAGCACTTTGGCATTTGTTGTTCTTTTTGTCCGAGATAAACGTTTTTGCGTCGGTACATGTACATTTCGAAGACTTCTATTTTTCTTTCTGTAGTGGGACCCAAAGTCCACCATTCGCATCCATATCGAAGGAAAACTTTTGCTTTTAAATGTTCTTTGAGCTTGTTCAATGCACGGTTTTTTCTGTTATCTCCATTTTCATTAACAAGGGTTCCTAGGTATTTTTTCTATGATGTTACCTTTTATTCGCAAAGTTACTCCGAATTTAGTTTTTGATAGATCCAATACTTTAGTTTTTGATATGTTCAAGGTTAAACCGTATTCTTCACTACACTCTACAAATTGATCAGCCATCATTTACAACTCCTACATTTGTTACCATTATAACTGCATCGTCTGCATAACAAAAATTTGTTACTCTGCAACCATTGATCACTGCTCTTCCAATGTTTTTGTCTAGAGATTCTCTAAATATAACCTCAGAATACAAATTAAAAAACAGCTAGAGTGTGCAACCTTGACGAACACCTTTTTCATGAGAATAGATTCTGAAGTTTCTTGCTCTACTTTAATTTCAGTTGACTGTTGCTAATACAATGCTTCCATTATACGAATATCTCTGTTGTCTACTCTAGTTGACTGTAGTATTTCTATTAGTTTTTCATGATTAACGCAGTCGAAGGCTTTTCGGTGATCAATGAAATACGCATATATATGTACATTTATATCTCATTCGAGTTTTGAAGCTCAAGCAGTGCAGACGTGCGAATTCAGTGCTTTCTGCGTTTTTCTCGCGCGGTATCGGTGACCGCTCCGCGCTATCGGCCTCGCCACATACCTGCGATTAAATAGCGCTAGGAATAAACTCTATGCGCGTAACAGCATAATGAATCAGCAAATGTTAATTCAACGACCTCCAACACCAGCTGAGTTTGAATTATCCCAGCAAAACCAGATTCTCGTACAACAGAATCAATTAAAACTCAAAATGAATTAATTTATGGAATGCCTGGCAACAATCCTCGCAACCATTGAAACTCTAAAAGGAAATATCAACCAATTAATTCAAAGGGTAAATAGCCTCGAGAAACCAGTGGCGGTACCCAATGTAGAACAGGGAATAGAAAACAAAATAGAATATCACACCGATGAGGAAGAATTAGCAGAGAAACAGAGTGGATAGTTCAGCGATCAAAGAAAACAAATCTAAAAACGTAAAGCGTCTGGAACACCTGAAACCTCTCACAAGCGTCGACCTCTAAACAAACAGACAACAGGGTTAAAAAAAGAAAATACCCTTACCGCCGCCGGTAAATTTGGTGAACGTAAAAGAATACCAAACTGTGCATGAAATATTGAATCAGCAAAAATAGCATATAAAGTAACTGCTATGAATAATGATGTGTTTAAAATCAACGTTCCGGACGAAATACAATACCGGAAGCTAATAAGCACAGTACGTGACTATGAAATTGAATACTATACTTACGAAGATAAGCAAAATAGACCATAAAGGTTATGGCATACACCCAACGTGCTCAATAAAATTGATTACAGAAGACCTACTAGCAAAGGTTTTAAAATTGAAAACGTTACCAACATCATGAAGAAATTAAAAAGGATAATGTCACTACTATGAAGCCTCTACCGCTACATATGTTATCCTTTAACAAATCAGTAGAATTAAAGATATCTTCGCGATTGATTTAATTGGGGATTAAAAGTAAAAATAGAACCTTTACGCAAAAATACAGCCCTTATTCCACAATGCAAAAGTGGCATTCGGACACACCCAGTCCTTCTGCAATAAAGAAGCTAGATTGTCAAGTGTGCAGGACGCCATTTAACTAAAGATTGTAGGTCAGCTAGACTTACAAAATCCAAGTGTATCAACTGGGAGAAGCTCACCCAGCTAACTACCGCGGCTGTGTAATTGCAAAAGAGCTACAAAAGCGAAGAGAAAAACTCTAAAAGAGAAAAAGAACTACAAGAACAGATAACGAACAAGTAGCAAGAGCAGTAGAAAAAACCCAACAGAATTTTCCTACTTTACCAAACACTGTTCCAGTAAAACAACGCAACCCAACAGGGGTAATTACGCACAAATGGTTGAAGGCAAGTCACAACAAAACACTCTGAGGAAACAAAACTAGATGCAATAAACAACACTTTGCAAACAATTCTAGGAAAATTGATAAGCAAGATGAAGCTATCAAAGCAATTTTAAGCAGAGCCAAAAGCTTGAAACCAGCAAAAGGCAGCTGCCAAAAGCAAAAAAAAAATGGCGTCAATTAGAATAGTAGCCTGGAATGCAAATGGGCTTCTTCAGTACGCCCATGAATTAGAACTATTCCTCTAGGACCAAAAAATAGATATCTGTCTAATATCAGAAACACACTTTACTAAAGAGAACTACCTAAAAATAAAAGGTTACAAATTATACCACACCATCCATCCAAACAACACAGCTAGAGGAGGATCAGCGGTAATAATAAAGGAGAATATCAAATACTATGAAGATTCTAACTACGAAACTTGTGAGATACAAGCAACAGCTGTAAAAGTCTTTACAAAATCCAAAGACTATACTGTTGTTGCAATATACTGTCTACCTAGGTACGCGTTAGAAAAAGAATATTACTTCAGGCTCTTCCGAACATTAGGAGATTACTTCATAATTGGAGGAGATTTTAATACTAAACATACCTTCTGGGGTTCGAGACTCATCACCACCAAAGGTAATCAATTGTTCGATGCAATTAAGCAAGCTAAATATAAATGTCAGTCTACTGGTAACCCAACTTATTGGCCATCAGATGGCAACAAAATACCAGATCTAATTGACTTCTTTATACTGAAAAACATATCATCTAATTACATCAGTATTGAAGACAATTACGACCTGTCATCAGATCACTCTCCGATTATCTTGATGTTAAGTGAGACGATCATCAATAAGTCACATCCACCATCATTAACAAACAAAAGGACAGACTGGGACGTATTCAGAACAGAAGAAAGAACGTGTCCAACTAAATGTCCCACTAAAACAACCGATCAATTAGACGCGGAAGCAGAACTGCTCATTGCTAATCTACAACAAGCAGCATGGAACAATACTGGACGCCAAAACAGAAAACAACTGGGCTAAACTACCCAAAACAAATTAGAGATCTCGTATCAGCGAAACGTAAAGCACGGAAAAATGGCAACAAAGCAGAGCACCTGCAGGTAAAACAATGCTAAATCGACTAAGCCAGCAACTCAAACAGAAATGACCGTAAAATGAAACATTTTCTGAATTCCTAAGAGGTTTATCAGACGACAAAGATACTGAGTACTCTTATGGAAGGCGACTAAGAGGTTAAACCGACCAAAACAAAATCCACCTATTCGCAAAGAAAACGGTGAATGGGTAAGGAAAGATAATAAAGGCGGAATTATTTGCTGAGCACTTAGAATACCTTCCAACCCACTTGCTAATGACAACGTGACCCGCGATAGACACCTGGGAAAATAGGTCAATGATCCAATAACCCGAATGAAATTGCCACGGAGATTCGAAAGAACCTCAGCGCCAAAAAGCATCTGGCTATGATCTAATTAGTGCAGTGCTTAAAGAACTACCAAGAAAGGGCATAATGAAACTTACGCACCTTTTCAACGCTGTCTGCGATTACAATATGTACCGATGCAGTGGAAGGTAGCGGAAGTTATTTGATCCCAAACCAGGGAAACCACCCAACGAGAAAACATCATACCGTCCAATCTGTATTAAATCGTATCCAAATTGTTCGAGAAGCTGCTTTAAAACGCCTCAAACCAATTATTGAGGAAGCAACTTATCCCGAATCATCAATTTGGATTTCGAAACAAGCATTCGACAATCGACCAAGTGCATCGCATCACTGATGTAATTGAAAATCAGGAAAAAGAAATTTGTTCAGCAATATTTCTAGACGTAAAGCTTTTGATAAAGTGTGGCACGAGGGTCTGCAATATAAGATGGAAAAGAATCTACCCATGTAAATGAGTCAGATTCTCAAATCATACGTATTTGTTCTGGAGTATTTCTATTTCTTGGCATTTTTTCGCCACACACCGTTTTTTAGCGTCTCTACATTTTTGTTGAATTAGTTTGTTTATCTGTTTGTATTTATTTGCATTCTTGGTCTTATATTTTCTTTTTTCGTTTATGATTTAGTATTTGGTTAGTCATCCATTGTTATTTTTTGGCATTCTTTGCTGTTCCTATTATGTTATACTGAATGTCTACAATGTTATTCTTTATAAAATCCCAGGTTCTTTCAACTTCAATTTTAGTTGCGTTTTTTGTTTTGTTGGGATTTTTATTTATTGCAATATTAAATTTGTCCTCTAACTTCTTCTTCACTTCTTCTTTGATCTCCGATATATTGGTTTTTCGTATATCTATTCTCTTGGTTATAGGTGCTGCCTTGACTTTTAGAAATCGGTGCATTTTGAAGTCTATAATTACTAGATTATGATCCGATCCCGCGTCTGCGCCCGGGTAGGTGTTTATTGCTGTAACGTATTTTCTCAATTCTTTCTTAATTATGATAAAATCTATTTGGTTTCTCACAATGTTTTTTTTCTGTCTGCCGACGATTTCCACGTATATAAACGCCTTGGGGGCAGTTTGAAGAAAGTATTGGCTACAAGAAGCTGTTCATTGCAAAATTCGACGAGTGCGTCTCTTTTTAAATGTCGTATACCTAGGTAGACCATATTTTCCTACTACATCATCTTTCTCTCCAACTTCTATTTTCGAGTTGAAATTACCTATAATTATTGTTAGTTCACCTTTTTTTTAGTAATTTTTAGGGTATTATGTAGGTCACTGTAAAATTTTATAACTTCGTCATCTGCAGGCTTCTCGTTTGTTGATGCGTAAACTTGGATAATATTCATAATCCTGTGGGAGGTCTGTAATCTTAATAATATAATTCGTTCGTCGATGGGAATAAAAGTGATAACTGATTTTGCTATTTGAAGTGATACCATTATCGTGACTCCTTTTTCGTGTTTTGAGTCGTTACGCTCGGAATAGCAAATAGTGCCATTTTGTGATTTGTTTGCCCGCTCCGGGCCATCTAATTTCGTTGAGGCCTTTTTTTTTTATTTTCAACTAAATTTACAATTTGTTTCTATAAAACAATAAGTAAATGTTATAACAAGACTTACATTCTAAATAAATATAATCTAAGGTTGACATGGTAAGGATAATCCACTGATAATCCTCTTGCTTGTAGAAATTAGCCAAAAGATAGGTAATTCGTATAACAAACCAACAAGACCATTACAAACACAACGCGTGAAGTATTTAGTAGAGCGGCAGTACTTAATTAAATCGATTTTCTAAATTCGATGGTTTAAAGCGTTTTAGTCTTCGTATTTCATCACTATCGTCCAATAGTTTGTTGGCTACCTCGTTAGGGTGTACCTCCAATCGATCACGATATTTAATATATTTTTGTTTAATTTCTTCCCGCACTGTTTTAATTTTAAAATCACTGTGTAACACAAAATTAGGCACATAGTAGGGAGCGTCAGCTATAGTTCTGAGCGTTTTATTTTGGAATCGCTGCAAGATCTCGATATTGGAGATACTAGCAGTACCCCATAGTTGCAAGCCGTAAGTCCATATAGGTTTTAGAATAGACTTGTAGAGTAATAACTTGTTCTCGAGCGTAAGTTGGGATTGTTTACCTATCAGCCAGTACATTTGACGAAATTTGAGGCCCAGTTGTTTCCTTTTAGTAAATATGTGTCTACGCCACGTGAGTCGTCGGTCTAGATGGATTCCTAGGTATTTAACGTCTAGGGTTTGCGGAATTTCAATATTATTTAAGGTTACTGCTAGGCAAATGCTTCTATTGGTAGTAAATGTGACGTGTGAGGATTTAGATTCATTAATTTGGATTCTCCATTTGTACAGCCAATTTTCAATTAGTGTGAGAGCTCGTTTCAAATTTTTAGATGCCATGATAGGATCAGCAAAAGTTGCCATTGTCGTGAGTGCTGTGGTTGGTATATCAGCTGTGAAGAGTGAGTAGAGCACAGGTCCCAATACGCTACCCTGGGGAACGCCGGATTGGATAGGATGGAGATTCGAGTATTCGTCACACAGTTTGACCGTAAACCATCTGTATTCAAGAAAAGATCGCAAGACTTCATAGAAGTGATGTGGTAACACTTGCTTGAGTTTGTAGTATAAGCCTATGTGCCAAACCTTGTCAAAGGCTTGTTTGACATCGAGAAATACCGCAGAGCAGTAGCGTTTTCGTTCAAAATCATTGCTTACTTTTTTAACAATTCGATGTTCTTGTTCGATGGTGCTATGGTGGGTTCGAAAGCCAAATTGATGGTTTGGTATTCGTTGAGGCCTAAAATGTCAATATTTAATCTGCATCTTTCTAAATCCACGTTTGAAAGTTTTTTTGCCATATACAGGCTGCATATATCCATGTGGCAATTCGTACAATGTTGTTATAGATTTGTAGTTTGTTCATATCTTTATTGGTAAACGACGGGGGGATTCTTCGCACCCTCTCCTCACTTAAGATGTGCTCTGGACTAAGGGTCAATTTTGTATTTTTGTTAGCCATAAAAATAGATAATAATAATAGTAGTACAGTAGTAATTTCGTTTCCCTTATGTATCGCAGTACGGAAGCCATTGATGCTGTTACAGCTGTCTTCCGCTATTTAACACTACGCTGTTTCGAAATCATTCTTCCCACACTGTAGCTTCATTTTGATGAAACTGCTGCCTTTCGCCTTTCAACTGGAAGTATCAGAAATTAAGCCTTTAGGGAAGTAATTCTTCGATAGCCTCGATTCAGTAGAGGCATAAGTGCTGCCTTATGCCTTTTTAGACTAATGAATCCAATCTGACCCTGTTGAATCAGCCGCCCATTCTGAGTCAGACTATGTTGCTAGTTTTATTTAGCCCAGGGTATTTTATTTCCCGGTACCCACCATATCTGGTGAGCATTTCCCTATCCGCCACCTGGGGAGGCGCCCGATGAGGGATTAGCAAACTCGCACGGGCATCAAAGCCTAGCTTACCCTAACTTAGTTTAAATTAAATTGCTGATCGTTTAGCCAGTTAACCTGTTTTTTACACCGTCCATGGATCTAAATTTCGTTTGCCTTTTCGTTGGCTGTTAAACATACGACTCAAACGGGGATAGGGTCTTTTACTTATTAAGCAACCTTGTAATACTAATTAATGGTAGATTATACGTAGCTAGTTCTTTCTCAATTTCCTGCTCTGTTAATGAAAGCGGTACGTTTCTTATGACTACTGATAGCGATTTTTCGCTCGTATTTTAGAAAGTGTGGAATGCTATCTTATTCGATAGGTAATATTTGACTAAAGCTCGATAGTCGTTCTGGCAAGACAGATTAATTTTTAACGATGTACCACTGAGGTTAGTACTAACATTTTTTTTAACAAGCTCTTTGATATCAGTAATTACTTGCTTGTGATTAACTGGCCCATGTAGAAATATTGGCGGTATTTTAACTTTGTTCGCGTCACTTGTAATTTCAGATGTTGTTGCGTTATTATTTGTTGTCGAGTTGTCTGCAGATGGGTCGAGATGTGCTGGTAGACAGTATTTATTTTGTTCTAATAAAGATGTTGGCTTCCATAAATGCTTTTTTTGCAATTCACTTATAGGAGGTGATAAATGATCAGCATTCCGCTTAGTAGTTGACATTGTTCTACCCCCACAGGGGAGCAGAAAATATAAGCTTGATTATTTCAAAAATAATATAAATACCTGAGTTGACGATTAAATTATTATAAAAAGTATAAATGGCTCTTGGGCTGATAAAATGCTCGGGTCGTACTATCACTGAGGTCAGTGTTCGCACATACGACTGCTTAGCTAAAATGCTCGCACCGAATCGATATCATATGTAAAATTTTCTACATTTGCTTTAGAACACAATAGTGCTGCTAAATTTGTTGATATTTCTAAACTTATCGCTCATTTTCAATGGAAATAAGGTTATTTTCGTCTCGCAAAAAGTTTTGCCTTTACAGTATACATACAACTGGCTATACATTCCATCTGGAATAGTAGCCGCTCAGAGTGAGCTCAGAAACTCATTTATCGTGGTGAGTTACTCCACTTCTAATCTAATTTATTATTTGACTTTGCTTCTTCCGTTACTTTCTTCCAGACGTCCCGGTCCTGCACCTTCCTTCTCCAGTTTTGAATACTTAGGGTAGTTATATCCTTTATCACCTGATCCTTCCATCTACTCTTTGGTCTTCCTCTTCTTCTGTTATTATTTGGTCTCCAAATTGTTATCTTCTTCACATCTGAATTATTTCCCATTCTTTTAATGTGACCATACCAGCGCATTCTCTGAACCTTTATTAATTTTACGATGTCCTTTCGTTCTAGTATATCCTTTATTTCCATGTTCATTAGTTTCCGATGCTCCCCTTCAGCAATTTTCTTAGGGCCGAAGATTCTCCTTATGACAAATCTTTCGAAAATTTTCAATTTTTCTTGTTCTACTTGTGATAAGTTCATTGTTTCTGCTCCATACATGACTACTGGCCTGATAGCTGCCTTGTAAACCTTCATTTTCGTGCTCCTGCTTATTTTTTTGTCAATCATGATGCTTTTATACCTGTGGAACGTTCTATATCCCGCCTGTATTCTTTGTTCAATCTCTTGCTCTCTATTGTTTCTGTTATTAATCATTACACCCAAGTATTTGAAATTTTCCACTTCCTCGAAATTAAAGTTTCCTATCCTTACGTACTTGCCAGTACCTTGCTTACTTTCCTGTTTTATCTCCATGTATTTTGTTTTCTTCATTAATTTTAGACCTCTTTTATGCGCTGCCTGCTCAATTTTCTGTACTGCTTGCTCTAGCTGTCTTCTGCTCCGTGTTATCACCGCAAGGTCGTCAGCATATGCTACTAATTCCTCCGCTTTGTTAATAATTGTGCCAAAGATTTTGCATTCTTTGATAATCGCTTGTAACGATATGATAAATAAGGTGGTTGACAGTCCATCACCCTGCCTTACTCCCAGGTTGATTTCAAATTCTTCTGACAATCCATATTCGGTGCACACTGCTGCTCTTGAATGCTTCATTGTCATTTCAGTTAATCCTATTATTATTTTCTCCGATATTCCCATTGCTCTCATATCCTTTATCAGTGCTTCACGCTTTAGACTGTCGAATGCTTGCTTAAAGTCAATGTACAGAATTTGTATTCCCATATCGTATTCATACGCTTTCTCTACTATTGCATCTATTGTAGATCTGCCTTTCCTGAAACCTTTCTGATAATCCCCTATTACAGTTTCTGCGTACTCCAATAATCGTTTGTTTATTAAATTGGTCAGGATTTTATATGCCACGTTTAGGAGACTAATTTCTATAATTAGCAATATCATTGGATCACCTTTTTAATATTGGCAATATCACTCCTTTTCCATTCGCTAGGCATAATTTCAGTCTGCCATATCAGAACTATTAGCTCCAATCTTTCCTGTAACTTTCCTCCTCCATGTTTGATCATTTCATTAATAATATTATCACTTCCTCCTGGTTTGTTTGATTTTAGATTTGCAATTACTTTTTGAAACTCATCCTTAGTTGGCAGCATTTGATCTAGGCTTCCTTCATCATTGCTGCCTCTCCGTTCCACTGGTTGTTTTCTGTTCTGTGCTCAATAAATCTTGAAAGTATCTATGCCAGTCTTCCTTATCTATATTTGCCATCTTTGCTACTTTGCTTTGTGCTTTAATGTACTTGTAGATTTTTATATTGCTTCTATGCTCCTTTTCCATCTTTTCCAATATTTCTTCGATCCATTTTTCCCTTTTTCTTTTTATCATATTCGTGCTTTCTTTCCTAATTGATTGGTAGATTTTATAGTCCTCTTCTCTTCCTGATCTTAGCCATATTGTTCTTGCTTTCTTCTTGTGCTTTATTGCATCCTCGCAGACTTTATCAAACCAGCTATTCCTTTTTCCTGTTACAGTATATATCTCCAAAATAGATATGCCTATATTTAATGCTCTACAAAATACCTTGCACTATCAAGTCATAAACTACGTTCTATAACAAAATTTAAAAAGTTTCATAAACATTGCCCCAAACGAACGGATGACTTGCACCAATCAAATAACTTACTCCACCACAAAGAAAAATCTCAATTGTGAAACTATTTTGATTACGAGTCTCGTAACAAAAATCAAATATATTGTAATAGTAAAAAATAGCATAATTTAAGTGAGGATAACGGAAATAAACGTCAGAATTCGCTTTAACATCACCGCACTACCACTATATCACCTAAGATTTTCTAGTAAGTCTCTTCAGTCTGGAGCAGGGGTCGGCAACCTTTTGAAACGGAGGAGCCAAAAGTTACAATTTTCGAAATTTCTTAGTTTTTAAAGAGCCAGTAAAAATTTTCGTTTTAATATTATAGTATTTGCTTATATATATTTGATTTTTGATTTAAAATAAACGGCTTTAAATACGAAATAATATAATAATATAATATAAATAATATAATATATAAAACAATATAATAACACAAATGTACACATCAATGGGAGCATTGGCTTTGCATGTCTTTTGAAAGTTTTATTAAGTCTGGCTTATAACTTGTTGTTTTAAGTTTCAAGCAGGACTCTAGATTTAGATTTGTTAGTTGACTTCTAACTTTACTTTTTATTATATTCATGCAAGAGAACGCTGTCACGAATATGTCGACCCGAAGATCGTGAGCACTCCATACGCCAACTTCTTCACCTCACTGTAGCATTCTGGAAGACTATTCCATGCGCCGAATATGAAGGCCTCAACTCGCTGCATTTCTGGACCTCCAACTCTTCCAACTTGCTCTTGAGTTCTGTGAACTTGCCACTCCACAAATCTTTGGTTTTCAAATCCAGCAATTGCATTTGAAGTGATCCAGCATCATCTTGAAATGGCTCAATGTTGATTTCATTTGTATTTGTGTTGAGAGGATTTACTATGAACGCGAGAGTACTTTTGTTTGTTTTGAATTGCTCGAATCTTTCAGCGAATCCATCCTTCATTTTTTTTATAGCTATGCTGAAATAATTCGTGTCAATAGATGCATTGGTCTCATCGCGATATTGCTTCAAATGTTTAAAATGAAGTAATTTACCGCTCTCGATGTCTTCAACAAAAAGAAGTAATTTCTTTTCGAAACAAGCTACTTCTTCAAGCAAGGCGTAGGCTGGGTTGCCCTTTCTTTGCAGTTTTAAATTTAATTCATTTAGTTTCATTGTGGTATCTACCATGAAGTATAATTTTTGCAGCCATTTGTCTTCTTCCAATTCGGGATGGTAAATACTTTTTTCATTAAGGAATGTTTTTATATCACTCAAGCACAAAGCAAAACGTTGCAATACGTTACCTCTGGACAGCCATCGAACTTTATTGTGCACAAGTAGGTCAGAATACTGGCTATCTATTTCTGCAAGGAAATCTTTAAACTGGCGATGGTAGAGTGCTTTTGCCAAGATGCTGTTAATGATCTTAATTACTAAGTTCATGACCTCAACTATTTCGGCCGTAAATGTTTGGGCACAAAGCGCTTCTTGATGAATTATGCAGTGAAATGTTAGAATTTCGTGGTTTATTTTTTTCTGAAGAATTGATGTTACCCCTCTCTGTATTCCTGTCATACTTCTGGCTCCATCAGTTGCTATAGAAACGATTTTATTTATATCGATTCCATTGTCTTCCAATCGTTTTTGCACAGCATTTGCTATATCTTCTCCACGAGTCTGCCCTGAGAGCGGTAGCAATCCTAGCAGTTCTTCTTTTGGACCTTAGGACGACATACACCTGACAAAAAGGGTAACTTGTGCCGTGTCTTTTATGTCGCAAGGCTCATCTATAGCAAGTGATAAAGCAGAAGCCAGTTGAATGTCTTCCACTTGCATATGTGTTACATTTGAAGACATTTTAGAAGTTCTATCTTGTACTGTTTTAGCAGATAATGGCAAATCAGTAATTTTTTCATGACTTCTGCTTTGTTTTTACAATCACGAAACAGTTCTTCAGATGCACGTATAAAACAATCTTTCACGTACTCACCATCTGTAAATGGTTTTCCTCTTTTTGCAATTTCTAATAATACTGCAAAGCTTGCCAAATTTACATTATTGGAAGATTGTGACCACTTCCTTAACATGGAACTTGACTGTGTTTGATTTTTTTGGAGCTCTTCAACAGCTTTTTTTCGTGCGTCACCGGCTGGATATTTACCAGCAAACTGGGTATGTTTTATAATGAAGTGTCTCTCCAAATTTGACTTTTTATTGTGTGCGAATTTTTCGTGGCAAATGAGACAAGTCGGAAGGCCATCTGTGTTGCATATGAACGCAAACGACTCCGTCCAAACCTGATTGAATTCTCGGTTTTCTTCTTCAGTTCTTCTCTTTTTTTTACCAGATGCCATGCTGGCAGCGGAGCTGAAAAAATGATTTTTTAAAATTTTACTTAACTATCTAAAACGGCCAATTTATTAACCATTATTACTACGTTGACACAATCCCCAGATATATAATTCAATTCTGTTACTGACTTACATACCTTTGAGAAGATAATACGCTTCTAAATCGAATTCTTCTTGAAACAACAAGTGAATAAACCTGCAAAAACCGCAAGCGATTAAATTAACACACATGCAACGCAGTGGCGGATTTAGGTCAGTTGAGGCCCCGAAAGCAGAAAAAATATTGGGTCCCCAATAAAACGAGAAAGACACGGAAAATAAAAATACGTGTTAACCATATTAAAAAATATTAAGTACTATTAATGTTAAGTGTAAAGTCAGGTTTTTGCGGAGCTCCGTGGAGGTCGGGGCCTCGGGCGCGCGCCCGCCCTTATATCCGCCTCTGAGTATTTCGATATGGCGGAAAACCGTCCTCTGTGCCAGCGTTCCAAAATTCTCTTTTCCAATATATTTCTATTCCTTATCAAAACTCAAGGTCTTAAAACTTTAAAACGTGAAAATGGGATAATATTTACAGCATAGAACGTGTAATGTGTGGACGTTGTCATGTCATTCCGCGTGTTTACTCGTGCAGTTTTACCCGACGTAAAACTGCCAGAAAAGAACGATGTGTGTATTGGGCCTACATTATAACTTAAAAACAAATGATAAAAATAATTACCTTATGTTTCCTTCAAAATTTTACAGTGAGAAATAAATAAAATTAAAGCACTTAAACGACATACACAAACGATAAAACACTATGATACAGACTACCCTTAAAGTTTACACTTTGTACTAATACTGATTCTATCGGCGACGTACCTGAATATTAACACAAAGTGGCCAATTCCAGGAAATACATTATAATAGAGCTACCAGAGAAATTTCATTAACCCCATTCGAAGAATTTAAGTTATAAATGGGGGGCAATAAATGTGTCAAAATGTATGACTGACCAGCCAATCGAACAAAAGACAGACCAGACCCACCCCGATGAATAGAAGAAATGAATGAATGAACAATCCAGTACCAACACGACGCCAGCCTGTCTTAAAAATATACTTTCTTATTTTTTAAAATTTTGATAATAAATTATTAATTTTTTACGTATGGAACTGGAGAGCCGCAACTTTATATCAAAAGAGCCGCATGCAACCGCAGGTTGCCGACCCCTGGTCTGGAGGATTCAAGAAAGTAACATCCGGCAATTTGCGTCGATATTACAATTTCGTTTACTAAGACGAGTGACTAGTATGAGTGTGCGATAATATTTATTTTATATACATTTCACCGATTCTATAGCCTTATACTTTAGTGATAGCTTCAGTTTATAGGAAGGAATGTTAAATAAATAAGTATTCTTATATTTTATGTTATAATTATACGCTTATTTCATATTACGCTAATAAAGGACAATTAAGCATTCACAGAGTAACTTAAAATTGAAATATTGCTGGTTTGACGTTTTTATATGTAACCGATACTTTTATTTGTTTTCCTAGTTTGTAGTTGTTATTCTTACATTACATTTTCACATATATACATCCTACTTAACTGAAATTAACACAACATTAGCTACATTTGTGGATGAAACGACCATCTTCACAGTATTAACATTACTACAAGTTAAAAATCAGCTTTTCCAATGACTACAAGTGTTCGCGCCAATCTCCTAATTATATTTATTTTTGAAATTTTAAATTAGGGCCGGGTATAATTTTATTCCCTCTCGTGTATATATATATATATATATATATATATATATATATATATATATATATATATTTTTTTATTAGAAAAATATATCAACGATCAGAACTATGTACATATTTATACTTAAAATATAAGACGCATTAGTTCTATGAACTGATTTGCTGACAAGAGGCTTGAGGGATTTAACCTATTGGTATTACCCTGGAGACGTTATTGGTTGAGTAGGTCACAAGGCCATTTCTTATTGAGTCTTTTGAAGGCTGGTTCTTCCAGTAAAGGTTTGAATGATGGGTTTGGATGTACTAGGAGACGGGCATGGTGTTTCACTGCACGTTGATGAGTTTCCTCTTTTACAGTTGGCATATCTAAGTCCGTATGTAGAGTTAGATTGGTGACATACCATGGGGCACCTGCGATCTGTCTAAGAGCTTAGATTGGAATCTCTGTATAATTTTTAAGTTGGACATGCTAGAGCATCCCCATAGTTCCAGTCCGTAAGCCCATATGGGATTAATTATTACCTTATAGAGAAGCCGTTTGTTATCGAGGGAAAGTGGAGATTTTTTGCCGATTAGCCAAGCCATTTGTTTAAAGAGGTCCATTTGAATCCTTTTCTTTGTAATGTGCGATTTCCAGGTTAGCTTTCTGTCTAGATGTAGTCTTAGGTAACGAGTTTCGGTAGCGTGTGGTATTTCGACAGTGTTAATATAAACAGGAGGACACTGTTGTCTTCTTAATGAGAAAGTTACGTGAGCAGATTTGCTTTCATTAACTTTAATTCGCCATTGGTTCAGCCAATCCTCCAGGAGGTTTAAATAGTTTTGTAGCTGCTGAGACGCCAGAGCTGGATCTTTATGTGTCGTCCGCAAATGTTCCTACTTCAACATCCGGGACTGTAGGCAGATCAGCAGTGTAGATTAGATATAGGAGCGGACCTAAAACGCTACCTTGACGGACGCCTGCGGAGATAGGAAATATCTCTGATAGTTCTTCGCCATGTTTGACTTGATATGTACGATGTAGTAAATAAGATCTTAGTAATTCGTAGTAGTTATGCGGAAACACAAGCTTGAATTTATATAGGAGTCTCTTATTCCAAACTTTGTCGAAAGCTTCCTTCACATCTAAAAAGACAGATGAGCAGTAATTTTTTTCTTCAAAGGCTGTATAAATAATATTCGTCAAACGATGACACTGCTGAATAGTCGAGTGATTACGACGAAACCCAAACTGGTGGTCAGGTAAGTGATCCGCTAGCAAGTCATCTTCGTTTATTCGCTTCAAAATCAGCTTTTCCAGAAGTTTTGATATCACCGGCAAAAGGCTTATAGGTCGATAAGAAGTTAGTTCCGTTGGTGGTTTACCTGGTTTAGGTATTAATATGATGTGTGCATGTTTAAATTGGGTGGGCCAGTAGCTCACATGTAAGGTGGAGTTAAATAAGGTTTTTATTAACAATAATCCGGAGTAGGGTAGTTCAGATAGTACTTTTCCGGTAATTAGATCAAATCCAGGCGACTTATTCTTTTTTAAATATTTTATTTCATGTTCTACTTCTTGTACAGTGAAAGCTTTAATCGGTGGAGACAGCTGAAGAGGAGCATCTAGGAAATCTTCTACTTCTGGGTTTGGATTATTATTGTGGGGTTGTAAGATTTGTGCAAGATATTCCGCAAATGCTGCCGCCTTTTCTTGATCATACCTGACCCAGGTACCATCAGGCTTACGAAGTGGTGATATGGTAGGGGTAGGACGTTTAAACCCTTTTGTTGCTCTCCAGATTGTATCGTCTTTGGTACTTAGGTTCTCCACATAGGCTGTGAAAGTGTTGTTTTTGAACTCTCGTAACTTGGTCTTTAGTTTGATCATAAGCCTGTTATAGGTATTTTTATCAATGGGATGTCGACTTCTTTGCCATCTGGATCGTGCTTTTCTTTTTTCTTTAACCAGTTCTATTATTTCCATGGGCATATTTTGCGTCTGCCGTTTTTCTAGTTTATATGTAGGAGTCGCTTCTTGGACAGTAGTGATGAGAAAGTTTGTCACTTCCTCGATATCAAATTCTGTTTCTATACGCACCGAGTACATGGATATTTTATGATCAATTCCTTGAATAGATCCCAATTAGTGGTCTTATTATGCAATGTTGGCTTGCTTTTCTTTTTTATTACTGATGTGCTGATGGTGGCGATGACAGGTGTGTGGTCCGAGTTCAGATCGAAGTTAGGTCTAACCTCCGTGAAGTTGATCGAAATTCCATTTAGTATGTAGAAATCTAGAAGATCAGGTACTTGATCCAAGTCTGTGGGCCAATAAGTTGGCTCGCCCGTGGATAAAATGAGATACTGTTTTTCGGTAATAAGTTTATAGAGTACTCGTCCCTTCGTAATTGTTAATCGTGATCCCCAGTTAGTGTGCTTGGCATTGAAATCCCCGCCAACAATAAAGCGTTGGCCTAGGGATTCAAAGAACGGTTGAATGTGGTCCTTGGTGATGTTGTGTCTTGGAGAACAGTATACGGCTGATATTGTTGTCGGTATGTCTTGCATAGTTAATTGGATTGTTGTTGCCTGCAGGAAATCTTTGTCGCACTTTGGTAATTCATGATGGGCTATAGATTCGCGGACAATGATAGCTGATCCACCGTGTGCGGTCCCATCCGGATGCTGGGTGTGATATAGTATATAATTAGGTATTCTCATATATGATATCTCAGTGAAGTGAGTTTCTGATACCAGCAATGCATCTATGTTATGTAGTTTTAAAAATAATTCGATTTCAGATTTTTTTGACTGGAGCCCATTGGCATTCCATAGAGCTATTATTAAGAACTTAGCCATTATGGATCTCGTAATGACAGTTGACAACATATTAAGTATCATGTTGTTTTGGTTAAGTAGTTGTGTAAACATTCCTTTAAATTATTCCAAAAAGTGGGAAAGGGTTATATCTTAATTGTTTTGATGGGTTTCTTCATTGTTTTTAGTCACTTGTGCGTAGGTAGTTTGGTTACTGAATTGTCTGTAGTCAGTTATGCGTTTGCGTGATTGACCTTGTCCCAAACGATATTTATTTTGTAGCTCGCGGTATACTTGACATCCTTTATAGTTGGCTGGATGTGCGCCATCGCATAAGATACATTTTGCTGGGGCATTCGGGGTTTTCTTGCAAGTTTTTGTGTCATGGGCTCCGCCGCACTTTACACAGGCGTATGGCCGACAACAGTAGCTTTTAGTGTGGTTGTACTGCTGACATCGTGTGCATTGCACTAATTTAGTGCTTTTTCTCGCAGGCTCTACCGCGATTACTTTATTTTGAAGATATTTTAGGTTGTTATGTCTAGCCGGCTCTAAATCCACAAAAAACATTGGAAATTGAGTTTTCGTAGTTATTTGTCTAATGCTAATTATGTTTCTGACAGGAAATCCCTCGCGTTCGAGATCTTCTTTTATATCTTGAACTAAAGTTGTAGGATGCAAATGTTTGATTACAACTCTATATGGCTTTTCTTCCTTCAGTTGGTATGTATGATAAATAATATTCTGATTTTGCATGAATTTAACAAGTTTTTTGTATAAATCAGATGTTTTTACGGTAATTTTTACAACGTTGTTGGATAAACATTTAGTGATTAGATGTTCTTCTTCTGTTATATTAGCTAGAGTTCTTAGCATTTTGTCAAGATTAGTCACTCCATGGACAAAAATAGGAGGTGGTTTAGGTGGTGTTATTGTTGGAGGTGTACTTGACTGTTGCATACTGTCAATGTTTGTTTGGGGAGTATTATTCGCTTCTAGCTGCCTGAGAGGTGCAAATCTATTTGTTTGGTTATCTGCAGCGGCATTTTCTCCAGGTGCTCGCCTGGAGATGCGCTTTCTTTTGTTGCTGTGTACGACTTGCCAGGAATACTTATTACTGCTTCCGTCATCTTTTTAGCTGGTTTCGATTAAGTAAGCATTTTGGGGTTCAGTGACTTTAGTGGTTGCACTTTCGGGTTGCTTATAATTTGGGAGGATGGCGTATAAAATTGTTGCATACCTGCATTGCAGTTATTTTGTTGAAAAGGCAGCTGTTGTTGTTGATCTTGGCTCGAAAAGATTGGAGTAGCGAAGTTTGGCTATGGTAGATAACTTATCGGCTGCGATGAGTGGCCGATAGGTCCCGTTCCACTAAACATTATTTAACACTTGGCCTTGCGGCCGCACTTTCAATAAAGTCCGTAACTCTCACCGGCAAACAACCTTACTCGTTGAAAGTCAAACGAGGAATGACCCCCTCTCGTATATGTGAAATTTGTTATATCGGCCCAATTGAGTGCAAACACGCGTGGTGATTAAGGCCGCGATGTAGGCCGCGAGCCGCACTCGTGCAATTGGCTTTTAGCACTTGCTTTGGCACGTTGGTTTCGTTTAGTTCGCGCGACATTAAGCCTTTGCTTTATTCATTTTAAACTGGCCATTTCAATGACGTTAAGTTCACGCGACTTTATACTTTTGCTTTATTAAAACCTGCATTTCTCATTTTTGTTCGCGGCATTACACATTTGCCTTTGTTCGCGCTTTTGCCTTTGGCATTTTTTCGCTGTGCTCGCACCGACAAATTATCAGCTCGACGAGGGAACCTTTACACCAGGAAGACGCCCCCGTTTCGTTTGCTGTGAAGATTGGGGTAACTTGTCCTAATTTTTATCCATATCCTTCTCCTTTTCTTCTGGAAGCCCCAGGACCAACAGCAGAGAACCGATATCTGCGGGAAGCGCCGTTTCCACAGGTTAGTGTTTTTAATTTTAGAGTTGTTTGAAGTGCTTTATTCAAAATTGAAAATTACCTATACCGCCCACTTATTCCGGCCATACCAACAAGAGTATTTATATAAATACTACATTTTATTAAAGGAACAGTAACAAAAAAGTGATATTAATTATACTTTCAAAAAAATTTATAAATATAACACAATTACAGTTTATTGTGCAATTAAATGGTATTGAACATTAACACATTAATTAAATTAAATATAACAGCATAAAGATCAATCATTTGAAGAATTCCTCCACAAAGAGTGATCTGGGATCGAAAAATCAGAACAGTATCTAGCGAGTTTCACCAGATACTTCTTTAGGTGCAGCAGTTCTTCATCTGTAGAATCCGGAGAGTAGAAATACTTTTTAATCAGCACACCATTGGCACAATTTAAATAAATTTGTGTTTCCTGATCATCAACAATTATTGTATTGTGACGCCCATACTGCTTAAGCCGTTGCCAAACCTGAGATAGCACCTTACCCTTAAAAATAAAATCAATATCATAGGCTAACAAAAAATTTAATTTTACCCGTATGAACCCCCTTTCCGGATCATTTACGTAACTGCAAGCCGTCTTGTCCATAAACCACATAATATTATAATTTGGGTTATTAATCATGCCGAGTATTTTGGCCTTTGCTACAATAACCTTCATATCTGTGTTCGACCAAAGCATAATATCATAGTACTGGTACATACGTCGTAAGAATTTTTGTAAATGAGGACGTATGCCCAAATGACGATTTAAAGAATAGAAAAGAGCTGTGTCAAACAAGGTGTGGTCAATATCCAACACCAGGAGGCATTTGTTAAAACGTGGAAAATCTAAGGTCCTTATGCCTTGCGTTTTATATTGGACCATGAATTTGTAAAAAGGGTTATTATTTAAAAAGACTTGTCTTGATTGAATTTGGTTGTAGACTCCAGTTCTTTCTATGACCAACACTAACGGAGTCGAATGAAATTCTTTAAGTAGTATTACATCCAATAATTTAAACTTGTTTTCGTCCCTGTCTAATACAAACAAAGAATTTTACAATTTTTGTTAAAAAGGAACTTGGTTTCACTTACCTCCAAAATTAATGTTAATGATCTGTTGCTGTTGCACCTGGACGCCTGTCCTTGCAGCTACATAACTCTTGACGTCTTTAACGGTGGTGTTTTCGTTCATAAGAATTGCATAGTTCTTTCGTCCATAACCGACATACACAACCTGCTCCATTATCTGTCTTTTAAAAAAATTGTCTGTTATGTATAATTTTTTCACGCTACATCAAGCGAAAAATTCGCGGGAACTTTGCGTCTTTTTTGGTTTTTTGTTTCTGCACAAATTTTTGACATATATGACACCTACATACCGTTACTAAGTTACCAGTAAATAAAATGCAGTACTACCAACTTAGCTTAAGTTGCACATAAAATGTTCCTAACATTTTACGAATATGGAGGAGGGTGTATATACAACTTTAAAATAATATAACCTTCTGAATAAAACATATAATAAACAGTAAATTACTAATAAAACATAATAAAAATGTATGCGTTAAATTATAAGTCGAAGTCTATTATAATTCTAGTCAAATGTTTGGATTTTAGAAATGCTCTATTTTGATATTTTTAAAATTATCATAAAGACAAAAAAAGCAACGTTATTATGAAATAACAAACATTTTCTAAATAGAATTATAATCTTTAATTACGAATGATAGAAATAATGGCGCTTATTTTGAAATAACGAAATTTATACTTCTAGCATTTTGGATAAATCAAAATATTTTTTAAATAGTGCTTATTGTAAGATTGCACTTCAAGAAGCAATATTTCAGATCAAACTTGTTCTAACTGTCGTAAAAGACATTATATAATATAAATCCAAGAACAGATTTTTGTGACATCCCGTGCGTTAATAGTCGTGGTCTCTTTTTCGTTGAGATGTATCTATCTATATGTGCAAAGTATGATAGCATCATTCTTATTGGGTAATTATTAATATGTTGTCTACACGATATCTATTGTGAAAACTAACAAAAACAAACGATTAATGTTTGAAACTGTTTTATTGTTTTTCAAAATACATTGTTGCATACGCTGGAACCAATTTTCATAGCATTTTATCATAGCGAATCAGGTACCTCCGAAACATGGGTTTTAAATGCATTCATCGCTTCTTCCGGCTTCGAAAATTGTTGTCCACGCAGTTTGTTCTTCACGTGCTGGAATAAAAAGAAATGGTTAAGGGCCAACTCAGAATTGTACGTGGAAGACCCATCAATTTGACGGTTTGAGTGCTCAAAAAGTCGGTAGTTTGCGTCGATATGTGTGAGCTCTCATCGCCATGGTGAAGAACGATTTAGCATCGCGCGTTGGTTTTTCGGTCAAAATCTTTATTATAATTCTAGTCAAAATTTTGAATTATAGAAGTGCTCTATGTTAATATTTTTAAATTAATATGAAAACAATAATAAATGCAATTTTTAATAATTAAACCAACTTCAACAAAGTAACAAAGTAAATTAAAAAAAGTAAAAAATAAACCCGTGTGGGGTTTCCAGTCCCCCATCGGGCGCCTCCCCAGGTGGCGGATAGGGGAATGCCCACTAGATATGGTGGGTACCAGGGAAATCAAATACCTGGGGTGGACCAAAACTGGCTGACAATAGCCATCGGTGTTGTTAGTACCGAAATAAGGCTACTGCAAGATTATCTTCCTTAAAGGCTTATTATCGGAAACCTATGGGCAAAGCATTATGTAAATGCTATCCAGTCATAGCACCGCGGCGCAGAAAGCAAGGAGAAACTACTGCGCTACTTTCTCAAGTTCCAACAATCATGGCAACACAAAACCCGAATTTGGCCCCTAGTCCGTGGCAGGTTTTAAATAACCAAGGGGTGCTAAGAATCCCCACGTTAAAACAAGATAGGCACCACCCAAATGTGGATAAAAAACAGAAAAAAAACACTAAAATTGGAACATGGAACGTAAGGAGTCTTCATATGGCTGGGAAGACACGCAACATAATTCAAGAAATGACTAGATTAAACATAGAAATTCTAGGAATATCAGAAACAAGATGGCCGGGATGTGGAAAAAGTGAAATTGGTGACCATGTCATATACTATGCAGGTAACAATGACACAAATCATCCGAATGGTGTTGCAATTATAGTCAACAAGGACATAAACAAATCTATAATCAACTGCATACCCTTTTCAGATCGTATAATATTACTACAACTAAAAGCGTCACCAAAGAATATTAACATCTTCCAAATATATGCCCCGACAATGGAAAAACCAGATGCAGAAATAGAACAACTGTACGTACACATAAATGAACTAAGAAAAAACATTAAAACAGACGAAGTAACTATTATTATGGGCGACTTCAATGCCAAAGTGGATCAAGGCAAAGTAGAAGACATTGTGGGAAATTTTGGCTTGGGCGAACAAAACGATAGAGGAGAACGACTAATACAATTTTGCCAAGAAGAAAACATGGTCATCATGAACACGTGGTTCAAGTTACCACCTAGGCGCCTCTATACATGGGCGTCTCCACAACACACCCCGGAACACATTATACGAAATCAAATAGATTATCTTCTAATTAACAAGAGATATAGAAATGGACTAACAGGCGTTAAAACATATCCCGGAAGTGATGTGGGCTCAGACCACAATCCTGTTGTAGGATACATTAACATACGTCTCAAAAAACTACGACAGCGATATGACAAGAAAATAGATTTACAGAAACTGAAAGAACCAGTCCACTGCATGCAGTTGGCTCAGACTCTAAACGAAAATATAAAAGAAAGTGGAATACACGAGTTAATAAATAATGTAATTACTGATGTAGACGATACAGACCGCACAGAGATTATCGACTCTATCTGGAACAAAATAAAACTAGCCATCACAAACACACAAAATACCATAACCGGACAAAATCGTAACAAAAATAAGAAACCATGGATGACATCAGAAATATTAACGTTAATGGACAACAGAAGAACATACAAAAACAAAAATCAACAACAATATAAACAACTAAATAAACTAATGCAAAAGAAGATAAGACAAGCGAAGGAACTATGGCTAAATGAGAAATGCAATGAAATAGAAGAATTAGAAAAGAGACACGATACTTTTAACCTACACAAAAAGATCAAAGAAACTATAGGAGGGACTAAGAAATATAACTACAACAAAATGTTAAATAACGACAACCAACTAATCACAAACCAAGAAGATCTAAAACAAGTATAGGAAGAATATATAAAACAGACCTTTGAAGATGTGAGAACTGAACAACATATAACAACAACGGAGCATGCACCAAATATATTACAAAGTGAAACAACAAGCGTAATACGAAATTCTAAAATGGCAAAGACTAGACCAGACCAGATTCATAACGAATTTTTGAAACTTCTAAATGAAGAAAACATAACATTACTTACTAATCTTTTTAATGCAATCTATCAAACTGGGAAAATGCCTTCTGATTGGATGACATCGGAGTTTATCACTATACCCAAAAAACCCAACGCAAATAAATGCGATGATTTTCGACTCATAAGCTTGATGAGCCACGTTCTCAAGTTATTTTCAAGTTTCTAAAAATTTTACACCGTAGGATATATCAGAAATGTGAAATAGATCTGAACGACTCCCAATTTGGATTTAGAAAAGGGTTTGGTACCAGAGAAGCGTTATTTAGCCTGTCAGTTCTGCTACAAAAATGCCGTGACCAACAAAAAGATATCTACGTGTGCTTCATCGACTATGAAAAAGCCTTCGACCGTGTAAAGCACGACGAACTATTGACAGTACTGACTGAGAAAGGACTTGATCAAGAAGACATAATAGCTATTAGAAACCTATACTGGAACCAAAACGCCACAGTGAGAACAGATAATGAAAATACGGAAGCTATCTCAATTAAAAGAGGAGTTAGGCAAGGTTGGATCCTCTCACCACTATTATTTAATATTTATTCAGAGACAGTTTTTGTCAAAGCCCTAGAAAACTCCGAAGACGGAATAAAAATAAACGGTAAACTTTTTAATAATATAAGGTACGCTGACGACACCGCAATAATCTCGGATAGCCTAGAAGGACTACAACGGCTGATGGATGCAGTAAGCCGTGAAGGAGACGCAATAGGGTTAAAGATAAATACTAAAAAGACAAAATACATGATTTTCAGCAAAACATCAATAGCACAAACACAACTTATAATATATAATCAAACAATAGAGAAAGTACAAAAATTCAAATACCTGGGAAGCTGGCTGACAGAAAATGGAGACCCAGAAACGAAAATAAAAATAAGAATAGAAACAGCAAGATCAGCATTCCAAAAACTCAAAAAACTACTTACCAACCGCAGTCTTCGTCTTACAACCAGATACAGATTTGTACAGTGCTACATATACTCAATACTATTATATGGTGCTGAAGCGTGGACCCTAAAGGCTAATACAGAAAAGAGAATACAAGCTTTTGAGTACTGGGTGTTTAGAAGAATGCTACGTATATCTTGGACAGAGCATATCACAAACGAAGAGGTCCTGAGACGAATGAATAGAAGAAATGAACTCCTATTAACTATTAAAAAAAGAAAAACAGCTTATCTTGGACATTTATATCGGAATGACAAATACAACACTTTGCAGCTCATTATGGAAGGAAAAGTTGAAGGCAAAAGAGGGCGAGGTCGCAGGAGATTCTCCTGGCTTAAGAACATTAGAGATTGGACCCACATGAGTACACATGAGTTGATAAGAGACACTAAAGATAGACAAAATTTTGCCTCGATTGTTGCCAACATTCAATAATGAATAAGGCACTTTAAGAAGAAGAAAAAATAAATTTACTTACTAAAAACTTCTTTAGCTAGGTAATCAGCAATTATTAAATATTTTATAATTTTGAAGTCGGTGTCAAGTAAAACAATAACTAGTAGTCCGTTGTACAATAAAATTAGTACGTTGTCGCCGAATACCTATAATCCATTCAGCGAATACATATAGTAATAAAACTGTCATAAATTCCCGCTCATTTTTAATAACTATACGTTATTGGCCTCTTTAAAAAAGTGCGGGTATTTCAGTAGTCAGGTATACACTGACCCATTTTTAGACACTCGTGTGTTAATGCTGCGGCTAACTTGTTGCGGTTAGAAGTGGCAATTTTATTTGTATCTCACTATTAATGATAATGTGTCTTGTAAAAGTGAGTGTTTAAATTTTGATCCATCTGTTTAACGCAAAGGGATAAATAGAAAATATTATTATAAATGCATTGTAAACCTGGCTTCGGCGCATATCTTTCTGCGTTTCAGAGGCGGTTCAGGGGTGTGTCATGATGATTTATTACTACATGTATTCGCTGAATCTATAATAGATGCTAATACTAGGTACAGTAGTTAGCAAGATTGATAATACATAGTTATTGTTTTACTAGGCACCGACTTCAGAATTATAAAATATTTAATAATTGCTGATTAACTAAACTAAAATAAGTATTAATTTGTAGTAAGTAAATTTATTTTTTACTTTTTTTAGTTGCTTTTTGTTACTTTTTTGAAGTTGGTTTTTTTGTTAAAAATTGTTTTTATTTTACAATTTTAAGTGATGAGTAGACCTAGCAAGGATGCTTCCCGAAAGAGGAGACGACGACTAGTTGAGATGGAAGATGATAGACGGAAACGTTTAGAAAAAAATAAAATCAGAAAAATTGAAAAAGAAAGAATTAGAGGCCACAGGAACGCAAAAAAATTGTCGAGTATGGGAGCTTATATGTTAAATAAATTAAGAAACGAAAGTCAAGAAGATCGAGACCATCGCTTTTCTATGATACGCAATAATTTAACAAATGAATCTGATGAACACCGTGCTCATCGGCTCAGTTTAATTCGCGAGAGATTATCAAATGAACCAGAGGAGGAATGTGCTCATCGGTTAAATTTGATTTATGAGCGGCTAGTCAATGAATCTACTGGACAGCGATCCCAACGATTAAGTGAATTACGTAATTATTCCGCACAGAGGGTGCTTAATGAAACTCTAGAAGAAAGGGCGAGTCGGTTGGCCAATCTAAAACATCGTTTATACAATATAAGACATCACTCAAGAATATATTGAAAGTTGAACAATTTCGATCAGCCATTAATGTTTTTGCAGATGTACGATGTGCTATATGATATAAATTATTTTATCCTCAACAGCATGTTAATTTGCAGACGGCAGCTTATAGCTCTATTTTACCTGTAGAATTAGTTGGAATTTATTGGAATAAAATGGTTTTTGCTACTATGCCACACCAGTTAGCCGATTTAACCGAAACTGAAAAACGATTTTTGTGTAGAGTAGTGCCATTTATTAAAATAATGAAACTACAAAACCGTTTTAGCCAAGATTGGCGTAGAGGTCAAGTTGTCTTATTTCTCAACAAAAATAATTTTAATTAATGATTTTAAAAGTTTTTCACTTTTTTGTTATGAAAAAAGCTTTATGCACTTACGCGTGTGGGACTGATAAGTCTATTAACCTTACACATTAAAACTCCATACTTCGCCTTCATATCTGCACTGTGCCTAGGAACTTCGGCAAGGTAGTAGAGGTATTTTATTCTATTGATGTTTTATGCATATATTATCTTTTATTATATTTTATATTTGAGTACTCAGACTTTCATGAAATAAAGACGTGTCGATCGCCGCTCTCTTATCTCTAAGTGCCGTCTGAGTGATTAAAGCTAAATGTTCACCGCTAATACCGCCGCTACGGTTCAACTAAGTTTATATTTATATTATTCAGGTTTTACCGCAGAAATACAAACTTACATGTGAATGTATGCAGCCGGGATTATATCCGGACCACCCAACAATTTCCAAAATAACTGGAATAAATTTCAACCGATGTCAGTAATTCAAAGTCAGCCACCGTAAGTACCAATCCACGTAAACCAGATAAGTCAAACTCAATCTGCTCATCAATTAATGCCCCAAATGTACCAATATCATCATCAATATGCGTCATCCCAATCCTATCAACAGTACCCATCTCTAATACCTAATACAAATATCCCCAACACTATTAATAACTACACAGCTACGTACTCTCAGTCTGTACAATTTTGCTCCAACATTGACACCGACGAAGACGAAAACATGAACGGCAAGCAAGAATCTACTACTACCAAACATCCCTGGCGAACTATCATCAAAAAAAAAGGAAAAGAACTACACGAACATCAAATGATAATGCACCTTCAATAATTTCAGTCACTGACTGAAAACGAATGCAACGATTCAACTAATGGAAGCATCATAAATGCTAACGAAACCACCTCAACAACTCAATCTTCAGATCTCAACCCTCCCCCCGTGTTCATTTACGGAGTTACAAATTTTAAAGCTATGATTAAAAGTCTAAATATCGTCATCTGAAATGAAAGATTTTATGCCAAGTCGTTATCAAACAATACCGTAAAAATAAACACGAGAACTAATTTTCCATTTACGTGACGAAAACATTGTGCATCACACCTATCAAATCAAACAAGAACGAGCCTACAGGGTCGTCATACGTGACCTTCATCACTCAATTTCTCTCCAAGATATCAAAGACGAGCTACAAAAATCAGGCCATACAGTACGAAACCTAATAAATATCCAGCATAGGGTAACCAAAGACCAACTGTCGATGTTCTTCATAGATCTTGAACCCCATGCTAACAACAAAAATATATATAAAATAGAATTCATACAAAATACAAAAATTAGAGTAGAAACACCTCGAATAAAAAGTCATCAAATTCACACGGTGTTAGAACTACGGGCACTCCAAAAGCTACTGCACTAAGCTTTATAACTGTATCAATTCTGGAGGACCTCGCGCCAGTACAACTTGCAAAAAGACCAGAAACACGCCAGCCTCGTGTGTAGTATGCAACGGCAACCATCCTGCCAATTATAAAGGATGTACCGTGTACAAAGAACTAAAAAACAGAAATCTGCCTTAAAAGTCAAATTCAAATTTATCCAGAAAAACCAATTCTCTTTCACATACATCAGCGACTTACTACCCTTCCCAATCTATTCCCAACTCGCACTCCACTACTTATCCTCAAATCTTAACTAGAAAATTCAGCTCCAATGATGATATTATAGACAAACTCACCACCTTTCTGAATGAATTTAAAAATATGTTTTCTCAGTTACTCAATCAGAACAGTATAATACTGTTTATGCTCACCACAGTCCTAAATAAAATAATGCAATAACGGCTACCTCGTTATGTACTAAAAAATCATATTTCCGAAGTAATATTATTTCTAAACTTTAATAAAATAGACATATTACTTATATCTGAAAGCCACTCTACAATTACCACTGGAGAGGCAGGCGTGTAAATAGCCGCTCTCGTGGTGCGGTGTGGAAACGTAGTACGCCCCGTTTGGAACGTCAACCGAGAAGGCCCAAATCGTCCCTTAAACGGCCGTCGCGTAAGCGGATGGGGGCGGCTACCGATATCAACCAACGAGTATTGCCAAATCGCTCACCTGAATCGGCTTCGGCTTCGGCTTCGTCGGCGATTCCAAGGTGGCCACCTCTGCGCTGCGGATCTGGTATCTGCGGGATGATAAGACGCGACCGAATTGGCCGCGCTGCGGGGTGCGAACGTTTCTTGCGGGTGAAGACACGACCGAACTGGTCGCGCTGCGGATGGCGAGTGTTTCTTGCGGGGTGAAGACACGACCAAATTGGCCGAGCTGCAATGTGTGAATGTTGCCGGGCTTCGCGCCTGGCTTGGCGGTAGGTCTTTGCGGGCAATTTTCATTCGACAGCACCTTTCATATCAAAAGGTGCCGCCGACGGCGTATGCAGAGTTGTCGGTTGAGCAAAAGCCCATATGCCGTTTTGTGTGCGATGGCAAAACGTGCAGATATCAAAGGCCCGCATGCCGCCGCGATATAAAGCGGTTCAAGGGCGAAAAGGCCGCCACACCAACCACTAACATAAAAATACCACACTACAATATCTACTATAAAATCATCCTGATGGTACTGCTGACGCAGATGCAGCCATTATAATCAAATCAGCAATCGATCATTATCTATTACCGGGGTTTTCAACAAACAAAATCCAATGCGCTCTAGTTAAAGTTAACTTATTCCCCTAGCCACTGACAGTAGGAGTTGTATATTGTCCACCTAGACATGCCATCAGTACTGAAAAATTTGAAGATCTCTTACTTCCACTTGATTTTCGCTTCTTAGTGGCAGGTGACTGGAACGCCAAGCACACTGCCTGGGGATCTAGGCACATATCACCTAAGGGAGGAACACTATTCCGTACTACCGAGAAGAACAACCTAAGCTACATGTCAACTGGTGAACCAACCTATTGGCCAACCGACTTTGCGATCACTAAAGGCATTTCTATTGTCTATAGCAAAACAAAAAGCAACTTTGACTTAAGTTCGGATCATTCCCCAATAATACTAACTGAGCACAACCCTCATTTGGACAGCTCCACAACCAAACTTATGCACTGCCAAAACAGATTGGGATCAATTCAAGCTCTATATCAACGACAACATTAACTTAAGATACCGAATGCACACCCCTAGTGAAATAGACGATGTAGTAGAGCACATTACAACACTCGTATAAGAGACTACTTTGCAAGCTACTCCAATCGAACACAAAATGGCACCCAAAATTCATAATATATCGCTTCATATAAGGCAGCTTGTAACGAAAAAACGCAGAGGCCGTGCCAAATGGCAAAGATCTAGAAACCCTCGGAATAAGACTGCTCTGAATGCTGCAACTCACAGACTTAGTAACGCTATTTACAATAACAGAAATGCAACATTCAACTACTACCTCTCCAATCTATCGCCCGACAATCGCACTATCTGGAAAGCTACTAAAAAGTTCAAACGGCCTATTACACCAACACCACCATTAAGAAAACCTGATGAAAGTTGGGCTCGATTCAATGTCGAAAAAACTAATACTCTTGCAGAGCATCTCGAACAAGTCTTTATTCCTTTACATTCTAATAATATTAGTTTTGACGTAGAAATCAAGGAATATCTCATCTCCCCTGGACAACTTTCTCTACCCTTGAAACCAATTTCCCCTACAGAAGTGCGTAGAAAAACTCTTTTAAAGCTCCTGGTTACGACCTCATCACAGGTAATATTCTAAAGCATCTTCCTAAGAAAGCTGTAACGCTCATGACTACAATTTATAATCTTATGCTCGCCCTCTCTCATTTTCCTATCCAATTAAAATTCTCACTAATAGCTATAATTCCAAAACCAGGTAAACCTCCGCAAGAACCCACTTCTTATCGACCGATAAGCTTATTGCTTCTTCTCTCAAACATCTTCGAACGCTTAATACTCCACCGTATCATTGAAGAAACTCCTATTGAGGAGATACTCTCTACTCACCAATTTGGTTTTCGAGAATGTCAGTCTACAATCCAGCGATGCCATCGCATAGTTAACTACATCAAAGCAACGCTTGAGAGAAAACGAATGTGTTTGGTACTCTAGATTGCTTTATAAAATCAAGAAAAAGCTTTCTCATCCAATTTTTCTCCTTCTTAAATCCTACATAACCCAAAGATACTAACAAGTCCAATACCAAGCACATTGACAAATTATCATCCTATCAAATCTGGTGTTCCGCAAGGCAGTGTCCTTGGTCTCTTCCTTTATCTGCTCTACACTAAAAACATATCAACAACAGACAATATCCTTATTGCTACCTTCGCTGACGACACAGCAATTCTATCAACTGATAATAATGCTATTTAGGCAACTGAAAACATTCAGATCCACTCAAATCTCCTGCAAAGCTGGTTTGATCGCTGGAGGATTAAAGTAAATAACGCAAAATTTTCACAAATCACCTTTACTTATCATTAGCAATATCCTTATTGCTACCTTCGCTGACGACACAGCAATTCTATCAACTGATAATAATGCTATTTAGGCAACTGAAAACATTCAGATCCACTCAAATCTCCTGCAAAGCTGGTTTGATTGCTGGAAGATTAAAGTAAATAACGCAAAATTTTCACAAATCACCTTTACTTCTAAACACTCCACCTGCTCTCCAGTCATCATCTATGACCAACCATCTCTATAACAACGGAAGTAAAATATCTTGGACTTCACTTAGACCTGGAAAGCTCACATCAAAGCCAAATGACAACAATTAAATATAAAGACTAAAAATATGTATTAGGTGCTTTGACGCACATTCTCATTGTCCATAGAAAACATGCTTTTGCTCTATAAAGTCATCCTTGCACCTATATGGTTCTATGGCATCGAACTTTGGGAATGCAGTAAACCATCTACTAATCTAAACCCCTTCGTACTATAGCCAACGCCCCTGGTATGTGAGCAATCGACCTCCAAATTTCCTTCCTCACTGAAGTCATCAGAAATTCGGCTGCCAAAAATAAAGCACGTTCTTTGGGACATCCTAGTCACCTTATTGCTGATCTCTACTCCCAATAGCCTGAAGCTAGAAGATTAAACAGATTTCGGCCTGAAGACCTCACTGTGTGAATCCTGGTGACCCGTCGCTGGATGGTGCCTTCCTCACGTCAATATCTACTTGGTCATATTATTTACTTATTACTCACTACAGAGTAGATTGTAAATTAGCAATTGGAAATAAAAAATAAAAATAAAAATATATTTGCCATCTTCTTGCAACCATACCAAGAAGTTAGTAATGCTAACTTTGTCTGTTAGAGTATGCTATCCATTATTAGCTAATATTCAGGTAAATATAGTATGCTTAGCCAAGTCTTCTTTTTTGGACAGATTTTTATGCATTCTGTATAAATCAAAACCAAAACATTTGCTTTCATAATACCTAGAACAGTTTTTAATAAAAATTTCACATCTGCCGTTGCACAATTGTCATATAGTTTTCCATTTCGTTAAGTATTTGTTTTTTCGGTTCTTTTATATCCTTTATCTTTTTGATGCGACTGTGTAAATTCTGTATTATTTCTTGTAACATACTTTTGTAATGTTTCTGTCCGAGTTGTTGTCTCCACATTGAGATTAACGAACCTTGTCAAAATATGATGTTTGTTTATTCTAGCTTTTAGTGTGTTTAATATTATTCCAGCTGTAGCCACGAGGGCCTTATTAATTTTTTCTCGTAATTTTTTAATATCCATAGTTATGTTGGAATATTTATTAATGGCGACTTTTATATATTTTAATGCATGCTGCCCAGGAATTGTATCTTATTCATTGTTTATTCTAATTTCAAAAATTTTCCTTCTTCCAATTATAAGTATTATTTTTGTATTTTTAGGCTTATTTACTTTTGTGATTGTGCACATGAAACGCTTTTCTAGTAAACCTCTTTTTCTTTTAATTTATTTGCCAGTTCAATAATAATTTACAATGTTATTATAGTAGTAATATAAGTTATAATTTATGGGAATTGATAGTTCCCTTACAGATTTGATTAACAGTTGCTTACAGGCTAATCACTTTCCGGTTCGGTTACGTATAAATCTTGTGGTAGCTTACGTTTTAGTGTTTTATGAGTATTTTGTCTGCCTATGTTATAGTGAACAACACCGTGGTGAATGAACCAAGGGGCGTAAGATGCGTAAGATTTTATTTTGGAGTCTTTGTATCTTTTCCAAGTTAGTCTTCGCTGTGTTACTCCATATTGGCGATGCGTAGAGCACCAGCGGTCGAATTAACGATTTATACATCATGATGGTGCATTTTGGCTTGAGCGATGATTTTCTAGTAATGAGGGAGTAGAACTGTGCCAAGCTCGCATATCCTTTAATTTGTGGTTTACATGGAGTTTTCAGGTGAGCCGTGTATCGAGTAGCACTCCTAGGTACTTTATGGTAGCGTCAGCTGGTTTCCAAGGTACAATGTTGTTGTTTAATACTATGGTGGGAGGATTTGTGATTCTTCTTAAGAAGAATATTTTTGCTTGGCACTTGGCAGTGTTAATTTGGATATTCCATCTGGTGTACCATGAGTATATTTGATGTATTGCTATCTGCAGTTTCTCTATGGCTTGGTTGAGATCGGTGTGTTGAGCCAGAATTGCAGTATCGTCCGCGAAGGTCGCTAAAGTTGCCTCTGTAATGGGGATGTCTGATGTAAATATATTAAATACCACCGGTCCGAGCACACTTCCTTACGGTACCCCTGTGCGAATGGTCTTTGTTTCTGATATGGTGATGTTGATACGTACTGCAAAAGTTCGGTTGTCAAGGAAGGAGAAGATTATCGCTTTGAGGTAGTTGGCTACTCTGATCTTGATTATTTTGCTTTTTAAGCCTTCGAACCAGACCTTGTCGAAAACCTGGGCGACATAAGCGACGGTGTAACTTTTGTTTTCGAATCGCTCTTCTATTTTTTCGGAAATTTGTTGTAGCTGATGTAGCGTTGCATATGATTTCCTGAAGCCAAACTGGAATGGTGGTAGTACATTGAGTGGCGTTAGTTCCTTCATTAACTGACAGAGGATGGTCTTCTCTATAACTTTTGAGAGTGCGGTCAACAGGCTTATTCGCTTGTAACTGTTTATCAGTTTTTTATCTTTGCCCGGCTTGGGAAAGACCAGTATGTGAGAGTGCTTCCATGCTTTGGGCAGTATCCTTGTCGGAGACATGCATTATATAGAGTAGCGAGGTAGGCTAGGGATTTATTGGTAAGGTGAGTTAATACTAAGTTAGTTATGAGCTCGTGTCCAGGGGTTTTTTTCTTTGGGAGTTTGTTTATTATGTCTTTGATTTCTTGGGAGGTTGTAGGGATTATTGGTTTAGATATCACTGGTTGGTTGGTTTCAATGTGGTTGATTATGTATACTGCTTCGTGCGGAGCACAGGTATATTTTGGAGTAAAAACTTTCTTATAATAAGCTGCAAAGGCTGCTACTTTTTCTTGGTCGGTGGCAAGGGGTACATTATCTACGCTTAGTGTTGGAATTTCCTCGCGTTGTTTTAGTATCGCTTGGTGGCTCTCCACATACCGATGTCACCTGGTTGAAGGTCTTCGATGTACTTCTGGTATGAGTTGATTCTCAACTCATCCAGTTCTCGTTTTAGGCTGTATGTTAACTTGTTCAGTAGACGTTTTGCTTCCGGATTTCTGGTTCTTTACCATTCTCGTCTGGTTTGGCTTTTTCTTTCTAGATAATGATGCTTAGGGTTTCTTGTAGTTTTGGAAGCAATGGTTGCCTTTTGTATACTGTTGGTTATTGATGTTGTTAGCTTGGATACTGCGATATTTATGTCTTCGTTATTGTTTAAGTTGGTTGGGAACTTCAGCTGGTTATCCAGTTTGGTTTGAAAGTTGTCCCAGTTTATTACCCCGTTTATAAGTCTAGGAGTTGGCTGTGCCATTTGCGGAGTGCTGATAAATGATATAATTACAGGTCAGTGCTCTGAGTCAAGATCCTCTACTACCTTTTGAAATATCGGTTTTGTGAAGTTCTTTTGTAATACAATGTCCAGTATGTCTGGCAGGTGATCGCTACGCTATGGATAGTAGGTGTATTTTTGGGAGCTATTACTTGGAAGAAATAGTTGGTTGCGTAACCTTCCATCTTAATTCCCCTCAGGATTATTAGGTCTGCATCTCCATAATTGATTCTTGGAGTTGAAATCTCCAATCATTAAGAGTGGTTCGGCAGTATTGAATGTAGCTTTGAGATCTTCCTCTACTAGTTTCTTGTTTGGTTGTCTATAAGTGCTTATTAATGTGAGGTTTTGGTCATTTAATTTAATTCTAATTCCGACTGTTTCTAGGGTTTGTTCATGGTTAATTTTATTTTTAATTAGTATAGCTACTCCTCCGGCTGCTGTTCAGCCTGTACACTAGGTACACTAGGTAGCCTGGTATTTTGAATGTGTCTATTTCAGATAGGTGGGTTTCAGTGATACATGCTATGTCTATATTGTGTCTGGCAAGAAAGGGTATAGGGAGTGACCGTTGGGTTAGGATACCTTACAATTTATTGGTAGATTATTATACAAAAACTTTACAGGCAATATTAATTTAAAATTGGCTGGTGCTCCGCCTTACGGCACTACACCAGCACTACCGCAACCGTATTTAACAATTTTACGCAACCATGTATTTTACAATGCTTAATTTCCTTAAAATTATTGTGGCCGCAAATTTACCTGTCCCGGCATTCGCCTTAGTGCAGGACCCGGGAAAGCCACAAAAACCCGAGTCAGGGCAGGCGACTCGAAACCGCTGTTAGATTGTTCAAAGAGTTCGCATCTCGCACAACACTTGTTTTTCCCAACCCCCGCGCGCCCATCACAAGTTCGCGTCAACACGTAATCTCGCGCACCGTTCCGCAAAAACCGCAAGAGCCCCCCACCATTCACGCACGTTCGAAAGTCCCTCAAGCTCCTCCTGCGTTCGTGGCCATCTCCAGCCGCTGGTAATCAGAGTCCTCTCCGCCCTGGCCCTGGTCTCCTCCTCTGCGTTGCAGGTCAGCAGGACGTGCATGGCGCCGTTGACCTCCCCACACGCGCATCTGTTTTGATCTTCCGCCAGCTTCCGGATTCGGACTAGGTATGACCGGAAGTTGCCATGCCCAGTAATAAGCTGGACGGTGTGCCGGTTAAAGCACTCCGCAGCTTGTCGCGCCGTGTTGACCGTGGGAATGAATATCCGCGCATGTCGTCCCGTCTCCGCTGTTTGCCATCTCTGCTCCCATCTTGCTCTTGTCCTGGCTCGTAGACGGTTTTTTACGAGCCCCATTGGTACCGTTTCGAATATAAGCGGTCCATCTCCTGCCGCTGCCTCTTTGGCCAATTGGTCCGCACACTCATTGCCTGGAGTCCCGACGTGCGCCTTGGTCCAATGGAACCGGACATCGATCTCGGCCGACAGCGTCTTTGCAAGGCTCCACACCTCAACTTGCAAATCCGTCGGCGCTCTCATACTCCTGAGAGCAAGTAGCGCTGACTTGCTGTCAGATATTACAGCGCATCTTGGGATCGTTGCTCTGTGCCTCTGTATGTAAGCTAGGCACTCTCGGATGGCTACTAACTCGCACTGGAAAATAGTGCTCCAGTCTGCGAGTTTTGCTCGTTCGCAGTGTATTTCTTCGTTTCCTTGCATGACCACGAACGCGGCCCCTGCTCTCCCGTCGTCTGCCCGCGATCCGTCCGCGTAGCAGCACAGTTGTCGCTCCTCCGGCTCCGCCACGGTGAATGGGATGCCGTCTCGCTCGGCTGCGTGCCCTGTCTCCTCCATGGACTGCCTCCGCTCAATGACGCCCTGCCGCAACCCCAGCTTCTCTCGAAGCTGCTGCTCCGGCCCAGCCGTTAGCCTCCTGCGATCGGCCGCCTCCTGCAAAATAAAATGCAAAGGCGGTAACTGGCTCAATACTAACGCGGTTTCGGTGGCTACAGTGCGGTAAGCACTTGCAGCCTTAACTGCGAGTATCTTCCGTACGCTGAGCAAGTCCCTAGTTTCTCTAACTTTGCACCCTTCGGCCCATATTTCAGCAGCGTACAGCATTGCCGGCTGTACTGCCCCCTCAAATATCCGCGCCGCCGCTTTACCGCGAAAACCCCAGGTTAATCGCGCCGCCGCTCCGATCCGATGGGAAATCTGTTTCCCTTTATCGCAAACCGCCCGTATGGGACTTTTCCAAAGTAATCGATCATCGATTTCTACTCCAAGGTACCGGATGTGATCCTTACAGTAGACGCGCTCGCCGTTGAGCAGGAAAGTCGGTCTCTCCTGCCCAGGTCGTTTACCGAAAAATACCGCCTCCGTCTTTTTTGCACCAAACCGCAATTTCGCGCTATCCGCCCATGTTTTAAGCGCTCCGAGCTTGGTAGCGATGGCACTGGGGGATGTTTGATGGCTGAGTTGCTGAGTTCGGTAAATATTACTTGTTCTGTTAACGATAAAGGTACGTTTTTAATAATGATGTTGAGAGGTTTTCGGTTTGGGTTTTGAAAAGTGTGATATTTAACACCGTTATCATTAAAATGTTTTATTCGCAGTGGACGACCACAGGCCTTGGATGACGAAACCCTGCAGGCGACCATTGAGGAGAACAGTAGTCTAACGTATAGTGAACTTGCAAGACAGTTTAACGTTTCTGATGAAACAGTTATAATTCATCTGTAATGCTTAGGTAAGACGTACAAGCTCAGCAAGTGGGTTCCGCACACGCTGTTGGAAATTGACAAGAGACAACGAGTGGCAGTCTGTAAGTCATTGCTTTCTCGCCACCGTACCGCATCCATATTCAATCGAGTGCTTACCAGTGACGAAAAGTGGGTCCTGTATGACACTCCCAAGCGTTCCAAACATCGGATGAACCCACGCAAAATTATGCTTTGTGTCTGGTGGACAGGTCGTCAAGTGGTTCACTATGAGCTGCTACCAACGGGCCAAACGGTTGCTGCGGATCTGTACTCGCAGCAATTGGAACGTGTGCAATAGGCGATGCAACAGAAGGAGTCAGCACTGGTGAATCACAAAGGTGTACTCTTCTTCATGACAACGCCAGACCGCATGTCGCGCGGGTGGTCAGGGATACCATACAGCGACTTGGTTGGGAGACTTTGTGCTATCCTCCTTACTCACCTGACCTTGCGCCTTCCGATTACCACCTCTTCCACTCCCTGGACAATCATCTTCGTGGAAAACTTTTCACCAATGGAGTAGACTTGCGCCAAGCACTCACGGGCTTCTTTGCGTCCAAAACCCCTGAGTTTTACCACAAGAGGATTGCACAGCTAGAGACACGTTGGCAGAAGGTGCTGGATGCCGATGGCGATTACTTCGAGGACTAACAATAGGCTACACTTTCTGTAAATCATTTTCTTTTTATCCATTAAAAACGACAATAAATTTATTGGTTACCTTGTACATTGCGAAAACTAACAAAAACAAATGGTTAAAAATGTTTATTGATTTTTAAAATTTTCTCCCTGACGGTTCATATATTGCTGGATGCATTAGAACCAATTTTCATATCATTTTTTCTATAGTGAATTAGGTATCTCTGACACATGGGTTTTGAACGCATCAACCGCTTCTTCCGGCGTCGAAAATCGTTACCCACGTAAATTGTTCTTTACGTGTGGGAACAAAAAGAAATCGTTAGGGACCAAATCAGGACTGTACGGCGAATAATCCGTCAATTCGAAGTTTTAGGTGCTCACAAAACCAGTCGTTTGTATCGACGTGTGTGAGCTCGTATTGCGCGTTGGTTTTTCTTATTTCTCCGAAGACTTCTGACAAGCAGATGGTTGTGTACTATTCAGAATTGACCGTTTTGCAATCTTCTAAAACCACAGTTGTGATATGTCCAGTTTTTTCAGAAAAACAGGTGACCATTTGCTTCGAGCGCTAATGACTTTTGTTGGGTTTGGCCCATTTTGAAAGACCTATACAGTCGACTGCCTTTTACCATCGGAGTTATAATTAAAGATTCGTCATTTGTTACAATATTATAAAGGGCATTTGAAGCACCGCGATCGTATTTCTTCGTAAATTTTTTTTAAGGTTAAATGTTTATTCAATATCAAATGTATGCTAGTGAAACTAGCCCTGAATTGTCCGATAAGTGACATAACAATTTTGCTTTATCAGTTCGCGCACTGCATCGATGTTTGCTGTCACCACAGTCGATTTTGAACGGCCTTATTTAAATTTATCCGCCAGAAAATTCTGACATCCTACGTTTCAGACAAATTATTTAGAATAAAACAGGAAGACGAATACTCCCATCTAAAAGAAATAAAAACAGGCGTGACCCAGAGGTAACGTACTTGGCCCCCTTTTATATTTACTCTATACTAATGATCTGCCAGGTTTGCAAGAAATAACAGTAGTAACATTCGCAGATGGTATTTCACTCTTAGCAGTAGATAATAATCAAAAGAAGTCTACTAGAAAATTACAAGAAGCTTAGTTGTGAATTGCATTGAAACTTTGATAAACTGAGATATTATATCAAACACTAACCATGAGGTCTCCTTCGTCTAGCTGGATATCTTGAACGTGGTTAGTAAAGTGTGCAAAGTCCTTAATGTAACTGTTGGTAAGTCCAATGTGTATTTGTAATAGACTGAATAAGTATTTGGCCAGTTTGGCACTAACGATGGATCGCAGTGGTACATCGTCCTAGGGAATTTTAATAATCCCGTATATTCTTTGGAGCAATACCTCTAATATTGTTATTTTTTCTTGTTAGTGTCATCCAGAGAGAAATTTTTTATCAGTTTGCTAGTGTCCTGTAGTGCAGTACAAGTAAATACTCAGAAGTTTGGTTAAAGCAAAGATCCGTTAGTCAGCGACAGTGGGATGATATGCAAGAGTGTTTTTATTAACATTGGAGGCAAAGCGAAAAGATCAACATATTTGAACAAGATCACAGATCATTTCAGGACACGGCAATTTTCGAGCACATCTGAGCAGGTTCGGAAAGGTGCAGCGAAGAGAGGATATCTGCGAATGCGGCGAAAGACTATGTGATACAAGTAATGCTAAACTGCTCTCTCGAATTAGAAACCAAGAACCGAGCAGAAGTCGCTTTATTCAAAGGACTTCGATGGCCACGGACGCCGGAGGAAATTACGAGACTCATCAACGAAGACAGCTGGTGGAACGCGCTTTAGATTTTTGCATCCGGAGCTGAAAATTTGGGCAGTTGCGGGGAAGGGTGACCGAAGAGGGACAGTGAACGGGCACGTATATAAGAGTCAGGACTAACAACTGCGGTTAACAGACATAACAAAATGGAGCTTGCTTGAGAGTCCCCATAGATAGGGACTTGCAGGCGAAGTGCAACTTGTAGAAACTGCACAAGAAACGAAGGGCTAATATTACAAACGCAAGAACAAGTTCATTTAAGGTAGTATAAGATTTCATTTAAAAAATTGTAAAGATAAGAAACCAAAAGCAGTTTGCTGTTTGCGGTCACTTGTCTTCCCCAGGTCCTGCACTAAAACGAATTATGGAGCAGGTATTTCACCCACTACGGTATAAAAGATTTAAAAAAATAATCGAAAATTGTAAAAAAATGAAAAGTTACATTATGGAAAATGCATATGTAATATATATTATATATATATATATATATATATATATATATATATATATATATATATATATATATTGTGTGTGTGTGTGTGTGTGTGTGTGTATACATATGTATATATGTATATATGTATCGGCTGGTGTATTTAATATGTTAATAAATAGTAAAGTGTAAGGTTACAGCATTCGGATTGGGTGTCTTACCCATTAATACACTCTTTAATATGACCTATAACTTGCCAAATAGTTGGTTATTTCAACAATTATTTATAGGCAAAGATAACCGCTTGAAAAAAACTTTTGTACCATTCTAAATTACGATTTTTTCTATTCCTTTTTTCACAAGTTAAATATTAGTAGGCGTATTATGCATCATTTTGTCTTAATCTTTTTTTTTTGTATTTCTAGTAATAATTTTCAGTGGATTGTGTGCAAATAGTTTTAAATATGAGAAGTTTAGAAAGTTTTAGTAGATGCACAGTAGTAACTATATGGTTGATAAATAAAAAAAATATTTATTATCGTTTCATAGACAGTTTTAGTTTTTGTGTATTAAATAGAGAAAAGGAAATATTTAAATAAAAATTAATAATAATAGTGTTCTCCGTAACAGGCCTTGAAGGCCATTTGGGGTCGTAACAGGATAGGTCTGCTACAATCTAGAGCCTACGGTACACAAGGGTAGTAACGTGGCTAGCGCTACGTACCGACCGCCTATTATTACCCCAGAATTTGACCTCCAGGTACTCATTTATTGCAGCCTGAGTCGAGCTGGGCCGTAAAAATCCCAGCGATCGAATTGGCGAAAGCGGGATTTGAACCCGCAACTCTTGGTTTCGTAGTCTAGCGACCTATCCACTAAGCCACCACGGCTCTCAAATAAAAATTAAATAAACTAACAATAGCAGAATTTTTCCGTTGCACGGTATAAAAAGTCAAACATGTCGCTTTATAATTCATTAGTTTATTAATTATGTCTAGAATATTAAGGCAAAACCTTTGTCTTATTTCAGAATTAACATGCATTTTGCCTTAAAACATAAGTATTTATTTTTTATCAAAATTCACTTTACAATTTTAAAATGTTTTTTGTCGGTTGTAAAAATTATGAATATACATTAGACATGCTTTGAATCGTAACGTAAAATCAAAATATAATAAGATTAATCGAAACAAGTGTACGTTAAGACACACGCCAATATCTATTGAAAGAAACCTAATTACAAAGAAAATAAAAATACAAGTTGAAATAAGGAGCATCCCCAGGAAAGAAAGGGCGAAAGGGATACAAACAAAGAGGGAGTATCAAAAAATAACGATAAGTAACGAAAAGTACAAGTGGAAAGACAGGAAGAAAAGAGTAGAGACAGTAAGACTTAATGGCCCGCTACCAAAAAAAAAACTAAACAGCTCAATAGGAGTAAAAAGCAACAACGGCAAATAAAAGGATTTGGAGTATGAAAACATAGAACATTAGAGAAAGAAATAGGAAAGAGTTGCAGTTGGCTCGCTAATTAGCAAGATTGAAGGTAAAACTAACACCTTTACAAAAACTAAAAAAAAAGAAAAGAAGAAATGTTTTTCGGTAACCACTACTTGATTTGCAGCGGGGTCCCTAAAAGCGAGAAAGCACAAGCGATTTTGTAATTTTTTTTAATTTTATTTATTAACAATCAGAATTAACATTCTATGGGCTAATGTGATAACATAGGACCTTAAAATTAAACAGTCCATGGTGGAATGAGAACTCTTCCAGCGAGGAGTTCACCTACTTCTCATTTGAGATTAATAGGCCAACATCTTTTTAATCTTCTGGCATCGTGTTGTAGTAGGAGTGTAGTAGTTGTATGAGTGGATTGAGATCCTAGTCGGATATGATGATTTGCGCTACGCTCTTGTATAACAGTTTGGACGAACGGCATATTGAGGTCATCGTGTAATGTTTTGTTGGTTACGTACCATGGGGCGTCAGTCATTGCCTTAAGGATCTTGGATTGTGAGCGCTGGATAATGTCTGTGTTTGACTTACCAGCGCATCCCCTTAACTCAATGCCGTAAGTCCAGATAGGTCTGATTATTACCTTATAAATCAAGATTTTATTTTCTAGTGACGGGATCTCGTTCCAATCGGCCAATTTAGGTCTTAAATCGTAAGTCAATTTGTTTCTTCTTCTTTAGGATATGCTCCTTCCAAGTAAGTTTTTGATCGAGGTGTACTCCTAAATAACGTACTGAACGTGATGCAGGTATAGGCATGTTATTGATGCTAACTGATGGACAATGGCCCTTTTTTTAGCGTAAATGTTACTTGAGTTGATTTACTTTCATTGATTTTTATGTGCCATCTGTTTATATAATCTTGTACAAGATTTAGTTGTGGTTGTGCATATGATGATGCAGTTATTGGATCTTCATGGCTTGCAAGAATGATTGTATCGTCCGCGAAGGCTGCGATTGTAGCATTAGGTGTACTAGGTATATCTGATGTGTACAGAAGGTAAAGCACGGGACCCAATACACTGCCCTGTGGAACCTCAGCCTTGTTTGGAAAATTGTTTGAGAATTCTCCATTTAATTTAGTTCGGAATTGACGATCACTTAAGTAGGATTTAAAGAGTTTATAATAACGTGGAAGGGCTTGTTTAATTTTGTAAAGTAGACCATCATGCCACACCTTATCAAAAGCCATGCTTATGTCAAGAAGTACGGATGTGCAATATTGTTTGTCTTCAATAGATTTGTTTATTGTTTGTACAACCCGATGGCACTGCTGAATTGTGGAATGGGAATGACGAAACCCGAACTGGTGGTTTGGAATAACATCCAGGAGGGGACTGACTCTGGGGAGTAAAAATTTTTCTAGAAATTTGGAAATAATAGATAGGAGGCTTATAGGTCTATATGCAGAAACATTGTGTGGATTTTTACTAGGTTTAGATATTAATATTACTTCGGCCACTTTTAGCTGAGTAGGCCAGTAGTATAGACGAAGTATTCCATTAAATATGTAAGTAAGGAGTACGATAGCTTTTCTAGGGAGTTCTTTTAACATTTTTGGAGTTATTTGATCAGGTCCAGGTGATTTTTTGGTTTTTAAACGAGTAATTTCTTTTTTAATTTCTTGGGGGGTAATTAGTTTTAAATTCCCAGTATTTTCCACATGATTTTGCATAACTGCTAACTACTCTTGTGAAGGTACAGCATTTTGAAGACTAAATACTCCAGCTAGGTGTTCAGCAAACACGTCGGCCTTTTCTTTGTTGCTTCTAGCTCAATTCCCAGGTGTTGGAATATCAATGCGAATTGGAGGATTAGCTTGCGTTGGTTTTGCAGAAGCGTTTATTGGTTTCTAAACAGAATTGTCATAACGATTGAGATTAGTAATGTAATCATGAAATGACTTGTCTTGCGTTTCTTTAATCTTAGTTTTGAGTTTGTTGCTTAGTTGATTGTAAATAGTTTTGCCAGTTGGTGAATGAGACCGATGCCATTTTGCCCTGGCTTTTCTTTTCTCTTTGATCAATTTTTTAATTTCAAGTGAGATGTTGAAAAATCTTCCTTCAGCTTTCAATTTCGGTGTTGCACGGCTTGCTGCTTGTTGTAGGAGTGAAATTAGTGTATTTATGGCTTCCTCTAATTCAACAGTATTTTTAAGCGATACTTTTAGATCTACAGTTTCATTGAGTATGGCTTTATAGATTTCTCAGTCAGTCCTTGAGTTATGTAATTATAGGCATGTGATCCGAAGACGGGTCATAGTTCGGTTCTATATCCATATAGGAGCGAGCAATTCCATTTGTTACAAAAAATCCAGCAAATCTGGTGTTTAGTTTAAATCATTCGGCCAATAGGTTGGGGTGCCCGTGGATAGGAATGTATACTTTTTCTCTTGTATGGTTTTAGCCATTTCTCTGCCTTTAGTAGTGGTTAGGCGTGATCCCCATAGAGTGTTCTTGGAGTTATAATCACCTCCGGATATAAATTTGGGACCAAGGGTTGTAAAGTAGTCTGTAAAGTTTTCTTTTTTTAGGTTATGCCGAGGTGGGTAGTAAACTGGCGAGATTGTTATGTTGTATGATAGTGCTGTGACCTTAATTGATGTAGCTTGGAGGTAGTCCTTTGCGTAGCTCAGTAGTTCATGATGTTCAATTGATTCCTTTATTAATATTGCACTGCCAGCATGCACTGCGTTGTCGGGATGATTGGTGTGATAAAATTTGTAATTTGGTATCCTAAAGTATGATCTATCAGTGAGGTGGGTTTCGCTAATTAAAAGTATGTCTATTTGGTGTTGGAGAAGAAAGATTTTTACTTCTTCCTTATGTTGCATTAAACCGTTTGAGTTCCATAGAGCTATTCTAAGTGCTTTAGCCATTATTTCTTTCCTATTAGCATTGTAAGCATGTTCAAAACCATGCTGTTTTGTTGTATTAGTCGTTGGAACATGTTTTTAAATTCATCTAGGAATTTTCCAAGTACTGAGTTGATATTTGCGGTATCATCGGTGTACTGCGTTTGGGGGGCATTAATTTTATTATTCTTGAGTGCATTAGCATAGCTGGTTTTGGGACGTGTTAAATTAGAAGATGCGGGCAAAAACTTTACATTCTCTAGAGTTGGTAGAGAGTTAACAGCATTGTTAGAGACTCCAGTGTTTTTATAGAGACGATGGTAGTATTCACACCCTTTATAATTTGTGGGATGTGCACCCCCACATAGAGCACAAGTAGCTGGAGTGTCCTTGCTTTTTTTGCAGGTTATAGTGCTGTGAGGACCACCACATTTGACTCAGACGAATGAACGGTTACAATAAGTTTTGGAGTGGCCATACAACTGGCATCTCGTGCACTGAATAATGTTATTTCTTCTGGTTGGTGCGATTTGTACTACACTGTTTAGCAAGTGGCGTATTTTGTAAATGTCTTTACTGTTGCTTGCTGGTTCAAGGTCAACAAAAACATATTTAGAGGAGCTTTAGTTTGCCTTTGTTTAACATTAACGATATTTCGGACTCTGTGGCCTAGAATTGTGATTACATTTTTAATTTCGTGGGTGTCTATAGAGTGATGTAAATATTTTACCACGATTCTATAAGCTCTATCTTCCTTAGGTTAATAAGTATGATATATTATTTTAGATTCTAACATGAACTTTACCATTTTTCTGTACGTATCCGGACTATTATAGTTAATTTTAACAGTATCGTTGGCTAAGCTTCTAGTAGTATACTGCTCTTCTTCTACAATATCAGTTAATTTTTTCTTCATCTCAGAAAAGTTAGCCACCCCGTAAATAAAAATAAGGGGAGGTTTTGGAATATCTTCTTGAGTGTTGTGTGCGTTTAAGGGTTTGTCATTGTCTGTATTTAGAATGTCATATCTATTATTCAAGTTAGTTTTTTCCACTACAGGTTGCTTGGTTGGGAAATTTTTTCTTTTACGTTTAACGCCTTTCACTACCTGCCATGGGTTTTCAGTGTTGGAATTACAGTTTTTTCATCACTGGTAGATAGCATTTTTTCAAGCGGAGGATAATTTTTAAGCTATTGCGATTGTTGGTTTGAAGCTTGTTGCATTTGTTGCTGCTGTTGTGAGTTTTGCATTTGCATATATATTTGAGATTGTTCTTGATTATGTATGTAGTATTTATAGGCATTGAGTTATTCGCTGATTGTGGTAGATTGTTGGTAGAATTTATTATTGGGGAACACTGCGTAAAATGTGGTGGAGGCACAGTTCGATAATTATTGTTTACAAAACCAGGGCCGTTCCCCGTTGGCAACATTTTATTATTTGGTTCAATGTACTATACTAATAAGAAGTTAAATTGTACGTACTTGAATAGGTATCACTTAACAGGCGTTGACCGACCTCGCGGACAGCCTTTTATCTCAAATGGCACGGGCAGCGTCGAACGCCTCGAGCACCAATATTTCGGAGCGCCCAAAACACACGCCTGCCGCCTTCGAAATATAAGCGCGGAATGATTTTTGTAATGCATAATTAAAAAGAAATTCATTTGTAAAGTGATTAAATCAAAATTTGTTGATATGAAAGTAGCAGATGCAAATGAAAATGAGTGTGATAGTTGCGTATAGTCCAGGCCAAGATGTATTGTAAATAAAAAAAAAAGCATTCTGGGAAGAACTATAATTGGTATTTCAAAAAAGCGGAGTTGAAATATACGCTTTGAAAGATCATAATAGGAGAGTAGATAACAAAACCGAGGGGTTGTAGAGAAATTGTAGAAAGACTTGGAGAAGAGAAAAAAAACGGCAACAGGCTAAGACCAATAGGATTTTCTAGGGAAAATTATTTAAGAATTGCAAATTTATCCATGAGTCGTGTCCTGTCGTTGGTTGGTATGATGCATTAGATAGTTGTGGAGTTTAAGATAGATTCTATGGGTGAAGTGTGTTTCGGAAATTAACATTACTTCTATACTATTAGAAATTAGGAATGATATAAGATGCTGAAATGAAATCGTTGGCATACTACACTTTCATTTTTAATGTTTGTGTCATTGTGTGGGTCCAGAGATAAATGGTGTCAAGAGATTTAGTAGTATACCCATCTGTTCTATGAGTTGCAGGAACTCATGGATCTAATAGAACTAAAATGAATTACGCAGAATAATTTCCTTTAGTTCTAACATATCATTGATTGTCTGTGTCTGTAGAAGTATGTTTTGATGTTGTGTGCTTGTAACTGTGTGCAGTGGTTGCGTGCTATAGCTTGTTGCTCGTGCATATGTTGTTCCTGGAATAATGATTCGTGATTTTAATATAGGAAAAACTTTTTATTATAACTGTTTATGGACAACGCATCTATTAACACATGTGACTTTATTGCCTTTTGTCTTTTTGTTACAATTTGCGGTGAAATAATTTCCGGTACATTTGACACAACGTGGTCACTTGTTAAAATAATTTTTGCTATATCCGTAATTTTGACATTTCACAAATTATCGAATCACTCTTTTCACGTGTGGCGCTTGAAACTCTACGCAGGAATTTAGGAGGAGTTTCGTTTTCTAGACGTCTTCGTTATTATATTTTGGTTTTAGATCAATATATCAATATATCGGTAGTGGCAAGTCCGTTTTTCTTTGTTTTACATTCTAAATATTTGTGATTTCATAATCTTTTTCTTCTATGCTTCTTTTTATTTCAGCTCGATCACTTGTATGGTCCACGTTTCTTCTGTTTTGATTTGCAAGTATGAATTCACTCTTCTTTTTCAAAAAAGCATTAATGATGATGGTATATGATGGTCCATTCCGTGGTTGTACTTTGACTTGATCGTTATTTAAAGTTTTTATGGTATATTTTTCTTTAATTATTTCATGTTGTAGATGAATCAATGGATTTATATTTTTAACTCCCGAAATAGATATGAATCGCAGCTTAAGCTTTTTCTTTTCGTTAGTATGTTGCTCTTTAATTTTTAATTACATATTACTCTAGTTGATCCAGCAAGTCAGTAATTATGTTTGTACATCTATGCTTCCGTTTCGTTTCCTGAAGTGAATAGTTACCCATTTTGATTCTGCTGTTTATGATAATGGTGGATATGATTGTTAAATTGTCGTAATTTGATTTCAGGGTATTTTCGGATCTCCATTCTTAGTCATTTTTTAAACAATCCAGTAATATTGCATAATTGTTTTTACTTTATACAAATATTCTCGCTAATATTTTTCCTGTTTATAAAACAGTTTTGGGTTTTTTTGTACACTTTTACCATTTGCTTTTTTACTGGTTTGTTAGTTAATTCGAAGTGTGAATTAAGCCGCATTCGTCATCATGGTTTCATACAATCAATAAACATAGTTAAAACATTTTATGTTAAAATGTCCTCTCATACGTGCTTTGATCGTCAGACGACAAAAACAATCATAAACACACAATTTTCTTGCACTTAGTTTATAATGCAACATATTGTAATGAAGATTCCTCGTGCAACCACTTGTGAGAATTATTTTTTCTTTGGCAAACATCTGTCCAAATGTATTTATATCTCTTTTCGGTTAACTTCGAGATGGTGTCAAATTTGAAAACAAACCGTCGATAGTACGTATACAGGCCGCGGAAGCCTCAAATTACGTATTTTTTGTTTCCTGTCAGCTGTTTTTGTAAATACTGATTTGGTTTTATTTGGATTTACCATTACTCTTAATTTGATGTGGCTTAAATATTGTACATCTTTCTGAATGGGCTGAGACTACTAGAAGTTAAAATTAGCATTTTGTAACATTTCCAAGATTCTTTAAATGCTCATCAAAAACTTGCTCATTACGATCACATCATCGAACTACACCAAGCTCGTCTGTCAAGTTTGTCCTCGTAATACGGTTTCAATAAGTCTCTCAAAAGTAGCCGGAGCGTTGCACAACTCAAACTTTATGACAGTGAACTGTCATAGTCCTGACTATTGTGAATGAGATTTTTGCTATATTTTCGGGCTGTATTTCGACTTAGCAATAACGTAGCGTAAAAAATTACGGCGATTCGGATAAAGTCTATAAATGTAACGTTTTTGCTCTTGACAGTGAATAAAACGTACTAATTTAATTAAAACTAATTATTTATTGTACTTACAATTAATGCATACGTATAACACGCACTATATACAACCAACAGCACATTATTAACTACCGAAAGCGTTCTGACGCTTATGAGGCAGTTAATGAGATTACAATCTCGTCTATGTGTGTTTCGTTTTACAGACCACTACACAAATCAAGATCAAGTTCTACGCAGTAGATGTAAAATAAATTTGGTATGTTACATCGGTTTGTAAAAAAAATAAAGATAAACAGATATCAAATAAATACATTTTGCAAAACATCTAATTGATTTAAAATTGTGAGCTCTTGCAATGAACACCTTGTCATATAAACTACAACTACCTACTGGAGTCTCTTGTCCTCCATCTTTACAACTAAATGTTGTTAAACATTTGATTATACATTAAACTTGACAATATTTTGCAACCGGGAAACCTCTAATTTTTTTGTGTACATGCCTTCGTAAATACTGATTATAAAAAATCCAAGTGCAAAAATATATAAGCGTTCGGTAATTTAATTTTTTAGTTCGAGGTGTATGTAAGTAAGATTTTGCACAATTTGAAAAGCGCTGTATCAATAAGATTGGGGCGAAAATATTGTTAAAAAAAGTGTTAGGCATCAAAAGACAAGCTTTGGCTATAAACATAATTCCATTCCCTTAGCAGCAAATTGAAGACCAATTAAAGAAGTACAAGAACAAAATATGTTCAATAAGTAGTGTTAATTGCAATAAAATGTCTAGTTACACATTAAAACATATACAATTTAATGAGGAAATATTACAAAAAATATTTACAGTTAGCCGGTGCTCCGCCTTACGGCACTACACCGGCATTGCTTCTTCCTTTACATGTCTTTTGAACATTCTTCTTATTTATCATTGTCGTGGTATGTGCAAAAATCTGCCCCGGCATTTGCCTTTGTGCAGGACTCAGGGAAAACCACGAAAAACCCGAGTCAAGGCAGGTGACCTCAAGAAGTCTACTGCTCTTTGTCTCCTATCGTTACAATTCTAAATCTAAGTTAATCTATGATATCTACTACTTATTTATACGGTCGTCTGCTCATTAATTGCATTTGAGTCCATTTCTGTTAGCATATTCTAACGAGCCGCTTATTATTATAACATATTTTATATTCTTGTGAGTGCGCGGTTATTAGTCTCTATCTCTTACACCGTCTCAAGCAAGTCGCGAATTATTAGTCCAGGCCGTTATGCTAGCTGCCGCAATTTTGAGTCCCGGCTGTTATGCTTTATTTTATATGTATAAAGTCAATTTGAGATGAATGGGACAAGATTTGGGCCTCTGTTGGCGCGGGAGAGGGAGGGGGAGGGAGAGGCGTCGTGTATGCAGCGCGTGCACTTCCGCACCGGGCGCGCCTCAGTTGGTCGACTGTCGCTAAGAGGAGAAAAATGCTGTGCCCCCAAACTTTGGGAATCCATTCTCGTATAGTATCGGCTCATTTTTTCTTAAGAATCATATTTTACAAAAATTCTCTCATAAAGTTGTACACCCTCAAAGTCAGACCATGGGAAAAAGTGACTTTTTGATGCCGAAAAATCAAATGTTATCCAATCATTACCAAACTTTGAGGGATTGTTTGGGATGTCATAAGGATCATTTTGAGCTCTTGGACGGGTCTCTAGCTTGTCTGGGAGCTGAGATCTGGATTTGCAGCATTGATTTTGCAGCAACCGTGCTGCAAAGGAGAAAAATCGTAGAGACTTGAAAAAATTCACATGCGTAGTCCATGGGTATGTCTCGCAACTCCTGTTATTGAATTGTACTGGAAAAAATCGTCCGAGGAAATAAAAATCCGCAAAAAACAGCGCCATGATTACGTCATAGCAATGCAATATTTTTTCAAAAATCGAATGACGGCAATCTGCATCTTGTTGCTCGTCAAAAACTGCACTTGTAATCCAATTTTCGTGCAGATTGATCGACTGGCTCACGAGATATTAAAAAAAGAAATTATGCGCAAATACTTTTGTCCGCTACTGTATGCGCAACCGTCCTGCCCCTAAACCCCCAAGTCAACCCCGCTGCCACGCCGATTTTGTGCGAAATCTGCTTGCCTTTTTCGCTAGCCATCTTAATATGTGGGTGCCACGAAAGCCTATAATCTATTTGAACGCCCAAGTAGCGTGTATGCTCCTTGCAATGTATACGATTGCCGTTGAAAATGAAACTTGGCCTCTGTTGCCTTAGACGCTTACCAAAAAATAACGCTTCCGTCTTTTTGGCATTGAAACAAAGTTTCTCGCTTTCTGCCCATTTATGGAGTATACCTAGCGCCTCGTTTGCTTTTGCTTTTAGTGCTTTATATTGGACAACGCGTGCGATAATTATCGTGTCGTCAGCGAATCCCACTATTTCCCACCCACCTGGTAAATTTTCCCGAAAAATACTTTCGTATACTAACTTCCAATAGACGGGCCCAGAACGCGATCCCTGAGGGCAGCTCCTAACTACCTGTCGCGTAACTAAGCCGTTAGGTGTTTCCACTTGAGCCGTCCTATTCGAGAAATAATGTTTTACTAGGCGTAATAAATTTCGCGGGCAATTCCTCCGCACGAGTTCGTCTAAAATTCGCGGCCACCATGCGTTATCGAAGGCCCCGGCAATATCTAAGGACATTAAAACATAAGAACTACTATAAAAAGATTTTTTGTATAGTTCTAATTAGAAGAACATAAGAAGTTCAATGATTAACCTAATGTATTCTTTGGGGGCATAAAAAGCTAGTGCAGTAAAATGAATGAGGCATATGGTTACTAGCACTTACTAGTGAATTACATTCATAAACCATTAGATGTTAAAAATATACAGAGAATCTAAAAATTAGAATTCTATTAATAATAGATTTGTCTTAAGAAAAATTATAAAGCCTTCTATCTATACACTTATATGTACGTAAGTAAAATTTAAACAAGACTTTATGTCTCACTAGCGGTATAACAATGTTGTGAGTGCATGAAAATTATTGGCGTGTATGTGTATACTAGTCTGACTTGAGTGGTCAACCTTACACACTTTTTTATCAACAGCAATTGTGATAACTGAACTGTCGGTATCTATTGTTATTACACAAATTGTAATAATATAGTTTTTACGGAGAGAAATGTAAAAGCAACTTATATTCTGTCCGTACTATGTCTACAGTTTGATAGAGATATATAGGTGTTCAAATGGTATAAGATGTTAACGGCGGAACGAAACAAGTTCTTTTCGTTGTAACACACATGCATCTCCATTGCACCAACAACACCGAACCAACGAACTTGATGACAAACCGAAGACGACCCTGCACTTAGCAAAGACAAAAAAAACCTCCTCGGCTATAAATATTTGTACCACATTTTGAAATCACTTTTTACTGATTTCTTAATATCACAAAAGACTATCAATGTTAAATACTACCGCGATCTGCTAGAATTGAAAGGCGCGACGTTTCAATCAGAAATATGCTTTTATTCAAAACAACGCCTCCTCATATCGTCGTCAAATTGAAGCAAATCTATTGAACAAAAGCGACCACGTTCCTTAAAACCTCGAGTTGAGATGCAAATAATTCCTGGACTACCTATCTTTTTTACGAGAGTGGAGATTGCTGGTAAGAAAGTAACCGTATATACTGCTTTATATATCCGACTTCAATGCAACATTACAACAAAAGTCTCGTTTAAAGTCTACTTAACTACGTATCTTTGTGAATCCTTAAAACTAATTGCTAAAAACCGTTACTATACAATGATAAGAATATATACGTTCATATAAAAAAGTCATATTGTCCGCCGAGCCTTCAAGCTGTGCGAACGTGCGTGCCAAGCTGTCCCGTGCCTTCGCTGCAGCCGCGCCTTCGACTGACTAAGCTGATGGTACTAAATCGTACAAACCGTAAATATAAAAATTTAATATATCTAAATATAAATAGTCAGGTTTTTCTGAAAGTGTGTAAATAAACTAAACAACAAATTCGAGCAGCTAAAATGATGCCGACCGGTTTCGGCCAAAATGGATTGTACTACACGCATAACCAGCAGCAATTTCCAAATGGAATTCCTCTAATGCACATGCCTAATAAATCCCAACCTTTAAATACCTTACAAAATTTTTCACAACAAAAAACGGCATTCAAAATCATATATGGCCCCAATCTAATAACATCACGTCACAAATTCCTAGTGGTCAGTATCATGCATTATCAAATCCTACACTAAATTTTCGAACAAATGTAGATCAAATCCCAACAACGTCGTCGATTCAGTCCGAAAAAAGTGAGAGCGACATGGATCAATCAGATGAAGATGATGAGAACTCTATCCATAAATGGCAAAAAGTCAAAGGTGGTAAACGTAAAAGACGAACTAAATATGATGATCAGCTGTCAAATAATAACAAACAAACAAAATATACATCAGCAAATAAATACGCAATACTTAGTAATACAGAAGATAATTCGAATAAAATAGATAAGGAAACAAGAACTCCAGTTATACCTAAACCGCCACCTATATTTGTGCACGGTGTAATAAATTACGACATGATGATAAAAAAGTTATTAGACGTAGCGGAAGTAGAGCAATATACAACTAAATTTTTAGCAGACAATGTAGTTAAAATAAACGCACTAAACCCTGATGTATCATCATCATCATCATCATCAGCCTGCAACCGTCCATCGTTGGACGTAGGCCTCTCTCATTTGTTTCCATGCATTTCTGTCTTGAGCCTTCTGGATCCAATCTCTTCCCGCAAAGTCTCGGATATCGTCGCTCCATCTTTTTGGTGGTCTTCCTACACCTCTTTTCGTTAAACGGGGCCTCCATCTCAAGAGTTTTGAGGTCCAGCGGTTTGGTTCATGCCGTGCTATATGTCCCGCCCATTGCCACTTTGCTTGAGCTACTCTCTGCATTATATCGGGTATTTTCGTTCTACGCCTTATTTCCTCGTTTTTCAATCTATCTCTTAGACCCTGATGTATACAGAAAATCAATAAAATATATGCAAGAAAACGACATTATTCATCATACATTTCAAATGAAATAAGACCGTCCCTACAAGGTAGTTATGAAACATATCCATCACACAACACCTATTGCACAAAATTAAAAACGGTCTTAAAGAAAAAGGTCAGATCGTAAGTAATATACTAAACATTAAAAGCAAATATAATAATGAACGGCTGGCAATATTCTTTATTGACCTTGAACCATCAGAAAACAGTAAAGATATTTATAATGTCAGAGCCATAGACAATAAACACATACTCTTTGAGCCTCCATGAACAAATTCTGAAATAGTGCAATGCACAAGGTGCCAAAATTATGGTCATACAAGAGCATACTGTAATCGACCGTACGTTTGCGTTAAATGCGCCGGACCTCATGACACGAAAACTTACACCAAACAAAAAAGTACACCCGCTTCATGTATACTGAGTGGAAAATCTCACCCAGCAAATTACAAGGGTTGCAATGTATATCAAGAATTGCAGAAAAAATACAATTCAAACAACCACCTGTCAACCACTAAGCCCTTCCAAATAACAGAACACAATTTTCAAATACTACCAAATCAACAAACTAATCAACACCTACCCAACTAACCATCTCCCTCCCAAAGATCATCCTATGCGCACAACCTAAAACAACATCCCGTCCAAAATCAAGACCTAAGTCTTCAGCAATTTCTGGATGAATTCAAAGACTTGTTCAACCAATTATTGCAGCAAAACAACGTGATCCTAAACATGCTGACTACTGTTATTAACAAACTAATCCAATAATAGCCAACTTTCTACGGATAGCAGAATGGAATGTCAACGGTTTAATACATAGAAAACTAGAAATAGAAATGTTCCTAAAACTCCATAATATAGACATCTTACTTGTGTCAGAATCACATTACACTGACAGATCATATCCAACACCCCGATGGAACTGCTCGCGGTGGATCAACAATAATTATTCGAAATTCAATTGTACACTATGAACTACCATCATACCAATCTGACTTTTTGCAAGCTACGATAATTCACGTCAAAAAGCTTCAAACTCTAATCATTATGACAGCTATCTACTGTCCACCTAGGCACAACTTTACAAAACAGATGTTGTAGCCATTTTTCGATTCCCTAGGCTAGAAATTCATAATTGGCGGAGATTTTAACGCCAAAGATGTACATTGGGGCTCACTATTAACAACTTTAAAAGGCAAGGAGCTGTATAGCTTATTAATAGATAACAACTATAACTTCCTATTCACGGGAAATCCAACTTACTGGCCAACTGGCTATAACAAAATCCCGGACTTCCTAGACCTCTTTATTACAAAAAGACTTGGAACTAATTTTATTAATATCACATCCAATTATGACGTAATGTCCGATCACTCGCTAATAATCCCGACCATAAGCTCAACAATTATTCACAAAGAGCCACCAGTCACACCCAGCAACAAAAAAACTAATTGGGATTCATTACAACATCACATGGAACAGCATCTAGACCTAAATATAAGTTTAAAAACTACTGATGAAATTGAACAAGCTACAAACCATTTTTTATCTACTCTACAAACAGCAGGATTAATGCTACACCACAATTTATCAACATTAAAATAAATAGCCCCAATATCCCACAAGAGATAGTGGAAATAGTTAAGGAAAAAAGAAGGGCAAGAGCAAGATGGCAGCGTATACACAATATAGAAGACAAGCACAGATTTAACTAATTAAACAACAAGCTCAGAAATAAGTAAAGACAAACTCGTAATGCATCTTTCCAAGAATACATAGAAACATTATCTTCTCATGATAAATCTATCTGGAAAGCCACAAAATGAACCAAAAGACCTAAGACCCACATACCACCCCTAAGAGATCAGAGCGGAAACTGGTTAAGGTTTAATAAAGAGAAAGCTGATGCATTCGTACATCACCTGGTATATGTCAAATCTCACCATACACACTGATGTAAATATCCCTTTTGTGAGAGAAATTATCAAACAATATGCTGTTAAACACCAAATCACACTTGAAAATCATCCAATTGAAATTATGGAGCCATTGACAGCAGATCCTCTCAATAGACGACTTCAGATGAAGTGGCCGAAGGATCTGACTTTCTGATTGCTAATAAAGCGCGCGCACACACACACACACACACCCACCCACCCACGCACACACACCCACACCCACGCACACACAGAGAGAGAGAGAGAGAGAGCGAGCACGACAGCCGCGAGCGAAAGGCCTCGACCTGCCAAACTGGCGCGCGACGGCCCGGGTTCGAACCCCGCCAATGACAAACATCTAATGCTCTCTGGCCGTCATACAAACACCTTGGGCGGTCGTAAAGTACATTCTACGCTATCCACTCGCCAACCCGCCCGGCAAGAGTTGCGTTTAATTGACAAAAATCCCCCCAAAAGGGAAGCCTATGCGCAATACTGGGCGCCACAAAAAGGCTGAAATATATATATATATATATATATATATATATATATATATATATATATATATATATATATATAGCAGCTTGTCATCGGCGCGATTTAGAGAAAGAGGCCGGGATTTACTAGCTTTAGACGAAACTTCATGTACAAACTATAAATCAAATAAACTTTTGCGTGTGTATGGAAAGAGAATTTTCGGTGCCCCGCTTAAGGGGTATTATAGTATAGCCGGTCCAAAAAAATAGATTTTTTTTTATTTGTCATTTTCTTGGAGTTTGGGGTCTTGAGAATGTGTCCGTAAAATATTACAATGAAATTCATCAAATTGATCGAGATATAAAGGTTTAGATTTAAATCTGTTTCGAAGGCTTATAGTATATGGTGAAAATTATGTCGTTGAAAAAAAAGAATGCGTATGGGTACGAGACTATGCAATGCTAAAAAAAACAACAAAGGCATGGTTGGAATGAATTAAGTACGTACTACGGCTTGGTAATACGAAGAAATCTAATCAGTAAAAAAAAACTTAAACGCGTTTTTCTCGAAACGACATATTTCAAGTCGGGCGTGTATTTTTCTCACAAACTACTGGGCCAATCGACTTTTAATTTTTTACACACATAGTGTACATGTTCGGCTATCGTTCGAACCTCTAAATTTTATATCTGTTTACAATTACTATTTTTTTTCGGGCCGTGATAAGTGAAATTTTTTAGTGAAAATCGGAATACTTTCTTTCAAGCACCGCTATTTTGTCAGTTTTTTTAAATCATTTATTAGAGGTCCGAACGATAACCACATGTCTACAGAATAAAATAAAAAAAGAATCGTTTATTTCAGATGACGAGGACGGCGACAATCAGCATGCCCAATAGAAACGAAATCTCGCGACATGATCTATATGTTTATATATATCTCGCAGATTTTGCTATAAAAAGCAATATTAAAATTTAAGGAGTTACTTCAAATATGAATAAATATGAACACAAAACTTGAGATCAGTAGGTTTAACCGTTTTTGTACAATTAATTCCCAAAAATCACCTTGAAAACGGATATCTAGACTATAATACCCCCTTAACCCTTGTGCCACTAACGGAAAATGTCTCTCTTCGCCTTTGTATTTTTCCACAATGGCCGCATTTATTCGGATACAATGCGGCACGGCTTCGCGGTCGACCCCGAAATCGCCAAAACAAATTAAACGTTGGCCGTACATACGCGGTCTTGATTGAGGTTAATTGCCGGTCTGTTCTAAGAAATCAATTGAACTCTGGGTGAGGTAATAAACATACAGGAAGGATTTTATAATAATTACCTTAAAGGTACTCCAGTACTTCGTATGTGACCCCCTTCGCCCGGGAACATAAAAAAATGCGACTGGAAAATGGGTCGTTATTTAAAAAGCACTAGGTTTTAGCACATCGGTTTCCTGTTGTCTAGACATATTTACTTACACATCTGTGAGTACGGAGTTCAAACAGAACGGACGTGTTGCGTGTTGCATCATCAGTTTGCGTTCTGTGATAGGAGTGACGGAATTTAACAATGTACGCTGCCCATGTTGTGAAACTATAGACAATTTCCGCAAGTAGAGACCTGCAACCCGCCGGCGTATGGGTGGGACCCCGCCGATATGGTCTACTTTGCTAGGCAGTGGGATTTTCGTCATCAAGGCAGAGCTGAAATAGCAGCTTTATCCTGTGTTAAGTACTAGAAAATGTACGCATTTGAATTTCGCGAAGCAAGGACTTGTCTACGGTCGTGTCTGTTCCGTGCAGTAAATTAACTATTTGTAGTATTTGCCTAAATGGCTGGTACTAATCAGCAATATTCATTGCCCTACA